>PKML01043608.1:10198-23827 GCA_002933935.1 Eutrema yunnanense | reverse complement strand
AACCATCAAAACACTTAACCAGAAGCAGTTGAAGTGACCCGGAGGTCGATTTGATTAACAAAGGTTAAACCTTTTTCCTCCGCTTTGGGCAAATGCTTCTGCAACTCTTCGGTTTCTTCCTCCTACTGTAATTAGTCAGTGAAAAGAAGAGAGAAGCTATAGTCAAAAGAGCAATCACTGTTACAGTGGACAAAAAGAAATCAAAGATAACTCGGGTTTTGTTTAGTCCTTACAGCAAGTTGTTATAACATCTGCTACACCGCAGCTCTCGAAGAAAGTACTGTCTTTAACAGATGGAAACAGAAGCTTTGAGAGCGCTCTCATCTCTCTTAGACCAATCCTCATGATTGCAGCCTGGAGATGTAATAAAAGTAAATAGCTTTAGGAACTACTTTAAAAGAAACACTACAAAAACTTTATTTAACTTACCTTAGTGTTATTACCCATTTCCAAACCATCCACGAAACCCGCTGCGATAGCCACTACATTCTTCAAGGTCCCACACAACTCTACTCCTTCAACATCATGGACCTATTTTTATCACAAGCCTTATTGTTACTGACCAAACTCTATATGAGAAACTTTTGCGGAATTCTACAATCCTAAATGGCAACAATTCAACAGCCGAGAATGAAACTAAAGAAGCATGAAAGTTTCTTACCGGTGTGACCATAAAATACGGAGTACTAAACAACTGAACCCATGTGTCAGCTATTTCTCTACTCTCTCTATATCCAACCGTTGCCTCGCTAAACTTCTCCACAGCGATCTGCATTATACAGCCACACCAATGTGAAACCAGAATGTACCAAAAAGTAGTCAAATTGGATCATGCAAAGAAGAAAAACAGAACAAAAATAATCGATGTAACAACCTCGTTTGCAATGTTTGCGCCCATAAGAACACAACAGTTGATATTGAGTTGCTTGGAGATGAGACTGGAGATCATACAGGGACCTTCCTTCTTCACTTCCATTCCTTTAACAAGAGATATAGCCTCAACCTCTCCTGTTATCTTTCCACTTAGTTTATTGCATATACCATCCATGAACTGATGCGGCGTAACAAAAACCAACATGTTTGCTTCCTTCACTGCATCAGTTTTAAACCCATCAATCAAAGAATCTAAATTGGATCAGGTAAAGGAGAGAAAGTTCATCACTGACCTGCATTTTCAAGGTCAGGATCCGCAACAACATTTCTTCCTAGCTTAATCCCAGGGAGGTACTTGACATTTTCCTGGTAAAACAATTACAGAACCGAAACTAAGAAGAATTGAAAACAAGAACAAGATCATCATCCATTTTTTCCTTACATTGGTCTTGTTGATTACATCAGTGAGCTTCTCACCATTTGGTAGAACCTCCTCAAACACCCACATCCTCACTTCATCTGGAGATTTTCAAAAGATTCATCAAAGCATTACAACAACCCACAAAGATTCAATTCTCAAAGATTCAATTTTTTTTCCTTTAGAAATCGTTTACCATGAAAAGAAGGAAGCTTGAGGGCATTAGAAGCAATGAGCTTAGCAGCGACACTTCCCCAATTCCCACTCCCGACGACGGTAACCCTAGATTTCGAATCCTCGTCACCATTGCCGGCTTGGCGAGATTTCTCGAGAGCAGGAGACATAGCGGAGAGAGAGGAAGAGAAACGAGAGAAGAAGGAGAGAGAAAGAGGAGAAGGGAAGAAGAAGAAGAAAGATGATGGGATTCGCATGGAAGATGGAGATTGAGAGGGGACACGTAACTGTAATGCATTGGATCTCTATAAGAAGCCGCCATGTTTTTGATTTGGATGGTTCTTAGGCGATCTGCTCTATGTTCCTTTCCTCTTCCTCTCTTTCTCTCTTCTTTTATTTTTCATAATATATATTTTCCTATTTAATATCATCCCCAAAAATATATTATAATCTATCTAAAGCTACTAATTTTTATATTTAAGTTATTTTGAATTATATTAAATAAGAGTATATTAACGGTTTTTTAGTATGTGTCAAAATGACATTTTTTTTAAGCGGATAAAATATATTGTAGCGTAAATTTCTTAAATCGAAGCTCATTGTTGTAGATGAAAATACAACGGTCAAATTTTTTAAATAGGAATAAACGGAGACTTTAGCTTATCTTTAAGAAAAGAAGAATCGAGGAACTATCGAGCAATAAACAATCACTTTGTTGCTCGATGAGAACATACGGGATTTGAGAGCAATTTGGACAGGGTTTTTGCGGAGTAAACTGGTTTAGTATTTTGATTCTCAAGAGCGATTTACAAGAACAAAGAAAAGACAAGTGTTTAAGTCTATAACTAAGTTGTAGTTGAAAGTGGTGTAGAGAGTTGGATTTTGGTTTCTTATTCCTTGCTCTTGTCCTTGTTTTATACTCCGAGATCATATTTAACGTCTCCATTTACTCTGCATGATTCGCCATGAATGGTCTTTAAATCTGAAGATCTAGTAATTGTAATGCATTGGATCTCTATAAGAAGCCGCCATGTTTTTGATTTGGATGGTTCTTAGGCGATCTGCTCTATGTTCCTTTCCTCTTCCTCTTTTTCTCTCTTCTTTTATTTTTCATAATATATTTTCCTATTTAATATCATCCCCAAAAATATATGCATTAATTACTTTACTAAATTAATATTTTGGTGTTTATCAAAAAAAAAACAGATATTTTTCAGTGTAAGTAACGTCAAAAAGAGGCATAATGTTTTGGTAGTAAGTTTTCTATGAATACACTTTTCATTTCATAAAAAATGTTGTTATAGAGTTAAATTTTTTCTTTAAAAAATTATCGTATTATCCCTATTTTAATGCGATTTTAAACTAAATTTTCATTTTTTCATCTATCTAAAGCTAATAATTTTTATATTTAAGTTATTTTGAATTAATTATGGTATATTAAATATGAGTATATTAACGGTTTTTTAGTATGTGTCAAAATGAGATTTTTTTTTTAAACGGATAAAATATATTGTAGCGTAAATTTCTTAAATCGAAGCTCATTGTTGTGGATGGAAATACAACAGTCAAAATTTCTAAATAGGAATAAACAGAGACTTTGGCTTATCTTTAAAAAAATAAGAATCGAGGGACTATCGAGCAATAAACAGTAAGTTTGTTGCTCGATGAGAACAGACGGGATTTGAGAGCGATTTGGACATGTTTTTTACGGAGTAAACGGGTTTAGTATTTTGATTCTCAAGAGCGATTTACAAGAACAAAAACAAAGAAAAGACAAGTGTTTGAGTCTATAGCTAAGTTGTAGTTGAAAGTGGTGTAGATAGTTAGATTTTGGTTTCTTGTTCCTTGCTCTTGTCCTTGTTTTATACTCCGATATCGTGTTTAACGTCTCCGTTTACTCCGCATGATTCGCCATGAATGGTCTTTAAATCTGAAGATCCAGCTGTTACGTTTAGGAGCCTTAGTTCACCGGTTTGGATGAGTCTTTGGTCTTGTTGGGGTTGACTAACGGTTCAGCATTTAATCCTCTTTGACTGTAGACTTTCACTCCACTGGGGTCTTTCAGCTCGGCCCGCAATATTGATTACTCCTTTAACTGCGTCTGATTTTTTTACTCCGTCGGAATTTTTTACCATAAATTTATTGGGTTCAATTTACTGGACCGAGATTTTTAACCTCCACACTCATAATGAAATGTTCAGAATGGATTGTTTGCACATACTTCTTCCTTTTCATAATAAGTGTGGTTGAAAGTTTTTCACATATTAAAAAAAAATATTAAATTTTTTTATCATACCCTTAAAAAGCAAATTGACTATTACCATTTTTTATTAGAGCTGAAGTTAAAAGTAAATATTGAATACCAAAATTCACAATAAAAACCTAAAATGGCATTTAGTTTGAAACGAACAAAAATTCTTAAATGACACTTAGTTTGAAACGAAGGTAGCAGATTGAATTCGAATTTTAAAACACTATTTTCTTCAGTTTTTCAACAACTGAACTCACATACGAAAGAGTCTACCGAGACTTGAATATGTAGGAACGCTATTTTTACAATATGGGCAAATTGAATAATTATGAAAAATTAACATAAATAAATCGATAATACAACAAAAATATCGATACAAGAATTTGGAAGAGAACAGATTTGCAGAAGCAAGACGCTATTTTTTTAATTCTGAAAACGCCCCGTAGTGTGACGGTTGCATAGCGTTCCGAATTTTAGGATACAACGGCATATTTCTTATAATTCGCATCACCCAAAATCATAAGCTTTATACGAATCATTTTTTTATGTGTTGTACTCTCATAAAAAAAACTATAAGCCAAGAGAAGAAAAAAATGTGAAGAGATTGTTGTTGTTTTAATCACAAATTGCCGCATGTTTATCTTAAAAACGGTAGTATTGGTGCATAAAAATTAAAATGGCAAACTGTTATAACTAGCATTTATCTTTTAAATGTAAGGTTTCTTTAAAGTTTAATCTATTTTTAGAAGTTTTATTTTGTGACAACAAAAGGAACAACAAATTTTAGGTTAGTTTTTCTGTCATATGCAATATTTAGAGTGTTTGAATGTCATTAATCAAAATTATTGTAAAACCGTAATTTTTTTTAACATAACGACAATTTATCATTTTAAACAAAATTGGCATTTTTTATTGGTTATAAAACTCTTATCATATAATTAGCTTTTTATTTTTATTTTTGTCCATCGATTTCTACCTGTATTCTATACCTGCTCTAAATACAACCCACGGTTCAAAGTTGTCATTAACAAACAAAAAAATAGGCTAAAAATACCAAACCATATTCTAAAAATTGCGAAATAGATGTACAAACCGAACAGCTTATGATTCAATTTGGCTAAAAAAAACCCACACACACATGCATAAACCCTAAACAAACACCTGGTTTTAATTAGCATATCCATCTCCTAAACCTTTTAAATTCCCAATTTATATTCTTTCTTTCTCATTTATCCTTCTCCATTTTCTTAGATCTCTCTGATCAATCTCAGAGAGAAAATCATTGGATACATACAAATCACAAATAGACATATCTATTACTAATCGTAGAGAGCGACATCAATTTTTTTTTTTTTTTTTGTAAACTCATACACACAAAAAAAAAAAAACTATTTATATCAGATCTATACTAAAAATGTATATGGCTCCACGTTTCTCTTTCGTATTCCTTCTCATAGCTTTTGCTTTCGCCGGTAGAAGCTACGCCGCCGATTCATCTTCACCTTCTCCACCGACGATGACGTCAAACACCACTGGGAATTCTCCTCCGACGCCTTCCGCCGGGAAAAACTCAACGGACGGTCAAGATTACTCCGATTACGAAGTCCCCGTAGATCTTGCGCCGGCAGGAGTCGAAGTCGTGGATGATTACGTGCCGATAAATACTGTTAAAGGAGCTGATGAGCTTGCGCAACCCGAAGAAGAGTTAAATCAGAAAACAAATCCTAAGAACTCAGCTTCTTATTTCTCTTCTTCTTCCTACGTTGTCTTTATTGTTGCGGCTGGATTATTTTTGTTTTGAGGGTTGATAAAACGATGTCGTTTTGTGTTACGATTAATACCCTAGTTTGTATGCATGCATGCATGATTTTTTTCTTTAAATGGCTTACTTGAATTAATGAATTGGTAAAAAGATACAAGGAATCAAAAAGAACCAAAGCAAAAGCTACATAGCATAATATAAAACAGGAGAAAAAGAAAAGTTATTAGGCTTTGTACTAAGAGGAGAAGAGATGTCTATCACAACAATCTCAAATAAAGATCACACCACCAACGAGGAGAAAAATAAAAGTTACCAATCAAAGAGTAGCAAAAGAGGTATTCGAGAGGAAATCAAGTTATCTTGGCGACCAAAGAAGAATAAGATGGTCCCCATACTTCGAACTCAGATTCCGAAGGGCTTGTGCTTTGTTTCGAACCACCAAGAGTATCTTCAAGGTAACTTGACGGGGGCGAAGCGAGATACCTTGATGGAATCTACGGTTTCATTCCGACCATATCTCATAGATTGTAGCTTGCTATCCTTGAAAGACCGATAAAGATAGATCGTGGCGGATGATAACCAACCAAGGACTGCATTCCAATTAATTGGGACAGAGAGAAGAGTTAGAGTAGAAGTAACCTGCTGCCATACCTCCAAGGAGTAGGAGCATTAAAATATTATGCATGCATGATGCAACGTAAATTTGATTCTTTTTCATGACTAAATATTTAAATCATATATATTAACTAAAAAAACTAATATATAATGAGTGAATGGAGGCTCTTCAGCGTTGATACCTAGTCACTTCAGAACAAATGAAAATGTGACATATTTTAAACTATTTATTACATATAAAAATCATTTAATTTAAATTTAACTATTTTAAAAATCGTTAAAATATTAACATATAATAAATGAAATTCAAATTAAATTTAGAAATATCATAAATATATAAATATTAGATAATACAAATATTACATAATTCAAGATTTTAAATGCATTTTTTGTTTTCCGGGTGATTTAATTATAATTTCGTTAATTCAATGTGAATGTAAGTGAATATAGAATAAATTATGAAAACAAAAAATGACAATAGATAAAAAAAAAATTCAAACAATTAAAATAATATCAGAATAGAAAACCATAAGACAAAAGAATTTTCAATAAAGAATCAAATAGATAACAAGTTATTAAGAATGAAGAGAAAAAGATAACAAATAAAAAACATAAAAACGAAATAGAGATAAATACAAGAATTTAAAGGCATAGAAAAGAGAAACTAGATAGTGAAAGATACGTGAAAACAAAAACTCAAAATGGTAAATTGAGAAAATTGAAAAGTGTAAACAACAAGTAAATATTCGGGGAAAAATAGATGGAAGAGACTATTAGGGTCATTATGAATTAAAAAATGTAAACAACAAGTAAATATTCGGAGAAAAAGAGATGGAAGACACTACTAGGGTCATTATGAAAAAAGAAAAAGGAAAATAATTTTATAAAAGAAAAAAAAAGAGAATATTGATAGTCGAATTGAAGGGTTTTTTTTATTATCGTCTGAGGTTTTATTGCAATGTAAAAAACAGAGAAAGAGATTCAGTACAATGAAGGTTTAAAACCAAAGTATCGAACATCTAAAAGAAGATGTTTAGCGACACTCAAACTGAACGCGAGTCTTGAAGAAAGAGATCGTGCAGCCAAGAAAGACCACCTCGGGCAAGGTACGATTGAAATCGTCAATCTCGAGTCACGTTTTTGGCAATTTTCCGAGCAACTCTGTTTGCTCCACTTGGCTCATGCTCAAAAATACACTTAACGAAACAGGAGCAGAGACTCGATATGTATTGTGTGAAAGCCCGAAATCTCGGTCAGCCCAAAGATTTTGTAATCGCTTCAATCATTGACATGAAATCTGATACCATTGTCACCTCTGATATATGGAGTTCTCGCAGGCTCTGTATTGCCCAGATTATCGTGCGAAACTCAGCAACCATCCGATTTGGAAAAGGCGTAAATGCTTCTCTTGCGTGAAACCGAACAGAGCATGAATGATCTCTTAACAGCCACGCCCACCACCAGGGGCGAATGTAGCTTAGAGTAAGGGTTCACTTGCACCCATTAATAGTTTTCTTTAAGCTACGTACATTCGCCCCTGGTCCACATTAATGACTAAATATTTAAATCATATATTGACTGAACAAAAACTAAAAATAGTTTCCATATATAAAAATATTATGGACTATAGAACCTAAATAACATGGTATCATCTAGAAAAGCTTTATCGGGCTTAATGTCAATATGCATGGCTCCGATGAATTTTAACAATGGAAGATCAAAAACAAAATCTAAGATATATTGTAGCAATTTTATAACGTATACAACTAAATTCTTAAAAATGATATAACATTTCAAATCTTATAGATTGTAAAATTCTATAAAAATAATTTTATGGTTTTAAATCCATAGTTAAATAACAGCTTCTAAACCTATTCCCACGCATTAAATTCATGATCGCCTCTTACGTGCACACCATCACTCTTGCTTCTTTTAGTTCTTACCATTCGGACTAATGAATATATATTATTTTTTACATAGTTTAGTATTTTATTAGTTTATTTACTGATCAGCATAAAATCGGCCAGAAGATTCAGAACTATATGTTTTATAGTAGGAGTTAACATAAAGAACTAAGATTTTGAGTGTTTTGGAAAAATTAGCACTTTTTAAACTTAGCATGGTTTTTTAACATTTAAATTACTATTCATAGTTTTTTAGTACTTTTAGTATTATTCATGACAATTTAGCTCATGTACAGTAGGACTGGGCATATTTCCCGAACCGAACCAAATCAAAACGAATAACGTTATTTGGTTCGGTTTCGGATAACCCGAATAACCCATATGGACACATTATTAAATTTATTCAGTTTTTGGTTCGGTTTGGTTCGATCGGTTTATTAACCGAATACCAAATTAACTGATTTGATAACCGAATTAAAACCCAACCCATATAAGGTATGTCTACATACCATATAATTTGCTATTACGAAACCAAGTTATTTTATATTGGATTATTTTTTGAAGTGAATATGTAAGTTGAAACTCTTACACCATGATGCCTTATTTGTAAAATATGAAAAATAATATTTTTGATTTTCCATTGTTAAAAAACGCATAATTAACACTTGGAAGTAAGTTAATATAGAACTGAACTGTTTAGCCAAAGTAAAGTAGTTTATCGTGTGAATTTTTATATTTGGGAAAAGTACATTAGTGTCATGTGTCCATAGATTGCTCTCTATTCGAACGTGAGTTGAATCACTAAGCCATTGATTTTTTTATTTTATTTTTGTCGAGTTGGAAGTGAAAAACAAAGGCAAAACTATGATTTTGGAGATGATTTTAACAACTGTAATAATCTAGAAAATGTTTCTTCTTATTTCTTTGTTCATTTTTTTGGTTAAATATTTTTTCACAATCGTCAAACTTTTTATTCTTATTTAAAATTAACCGTATTATCCGAAATAATCGAAATTACATAAAAGTGATTCTAATTCGGTTATTATTTATAAAACCCGAAAAAACCAAAAACCGAAAACCGAACCAAAATAGAATTTAATCCTAAATGGGACATAATACTTTAAAACCAAAAAACCCGAACCGAATCGAACCGATTAACCGAATGTCCACCCATAATGTACAGTACGGCATGTACGTATGTGGACAATACACGAGTACGGCGTGTACGCATGTGGAAAAAAAAGTTTTCGTCATTTATACGTTAAAAGACAAAAAAAATAATAATTAAGTATTAAGTTTGTAAGAAAAATTGAATTAAGTGTCAAATTTAAATAAAGTTGTGTGGTCGATATTCCAAAAAAATTTGAATAACCTTTTTTCTCAATTATTTGTTTTCTCCGAATTTTCAATTAGTACTTTTTCGACATTTCAGTTAGTTTTAAAATATTTATGTCTTTAAATTAAAAATGTAGAGTATGTAACTTTTAAAATTAATTATAATATACTCCACATCCACTTTTTGGTACTTCAACTACCACTTTATAAACACCACTTGGTTTTGTGTTGTCGGCTTGCACGCGTGCGATATAATATTACCGTTAACTTTAACCATATTGATAGTATAATGAAAAAGAAGACAAATTATTGTAACACTCAAAAGTTACTAATTAATCATAAAAGCTCATTAGCCATACATCTCGTCTAACATACAACTAGTTACACCTATATATGTCTATGTGTAAGAAGTGTAAACATGGCTTCTTTTTTTTTTCTGTTATGATATAGCTATAGCAAGAGCATGTCAGCTTTGAACTCAATTTTAAAATTACTTATTTCTGGTTATAAATGTTGTAATTACTAATTAAAACCATTGATCTCATCTAATATTCATATGTTGGAGACGATTTTTTCTTTATCAAAACAGAAGAATGAGAAACATCCATAACCTCTCTAAAATTCACGATTTTTTTTATACGTCATAGTCAATGTTTCGTTTGCTCTCTAGTAGTCGAACAATCATTTAGAAGAAGCATCCATAATCCCTTCGAAACTCGAGTGTTAGGGTTTCCAACATCTAGAAACTTAACCCCCATCCAAAGAAATAAGATCATTTCTACCTAAACATCGATCAATTATTTTGTAATTACTATTTAAACTTTTAAATATACTTTCATGGAACATATGATCTCCTAATACATGTTTGCATAAACAGAAGATATTAACAATTGTTTTTTTTTTATTCTTCAAATTATTTCTTATATCCCAAACAAATTATTACATCTTGAGTATTTTTAATATTTCTAAAACTGACATTTAGAATAGTCTTGAGTATGCAAATAATTTTGCGCTAAAAAAATCTGATCTTCCAACTTTACAGTAAGACTCTCTTATAGAATTGAACTAATCACTCCATTCAAACCCGATCAAATGTGAGACATTGTAGCATTTCAAGAACAAATAACAAACATATACCCCTGCAAAATCAAGAACTTATAGCATTTCTATATGTGAGTGTTTCAAGTAGATTAGAGCTAATTATTAATCGGTCGATTAATCAATTAATAAAATAAGGAATTAAATTAGACAGTTATTGGGAGATGAAGAAGTTTCAACTCCTTAAAAGCAGGATCTTGTAATAAAAAGACTTTGTCTCCATCTCCAACACCAATCATGTGTAAGTATTCTCTGTCCTCTCTTTCCTTCCCTTTGAACAAGAGTCTCTGCTCTATTGACTCAATTCCACTCACTATTGCTATCATCATCTTCAATTCACCTGAAAAAAAAAATGTATAATAAGTGATCGCGGTTCTATCAAAACATGAACTAAATATAGTTAGTTGCTACGTCATTAACCAACCAAACTAGAATCAATATCAATTTTATTTATTATTTTGTGCTAAACTGAAAAAGTATGATCCGACATTGAACCAAAAAACAGGACTCCGTTATTTTTTTGTTTAAATATTCGTATTTATAAAAAGATAAAAACACCAATTATTACAATATAGAAAATATGACACATGTAAAAAAAGTTGCAATATAGAAATTATATCTACATGCGGAAACCCGAGTTTAAATCCAATTTAGGGATTTAACCACCGAACTAATGACCAGAGCATAAATCTTGCTGATGAAATATATAGGAGTATTAAGTAGTGGCACTTTTTCAAAATGTTAAGGTTGATTTCTATTTTTATATTTTAAATTTTAAACCAGTTTTTACCGGGGAAAATATTATATTGAGTGAATACTTAGTTTTTTTTTTTTGTCAACATTTCATTCATTTCACAAACTGATTTACAGAGTTCCAGGATATTACATAGTTTAGTAGATGAGTGAGTACTTAGTTTTGTAAGCTGGTTTCAACAAAACACCCCAAAAAAGGCCATTCTAAATATACATTTTTTTGTCAACTATATAAAAGTGAATATGTGCTTCATCAAATGTTATGGAATTGGAATATACGTGTGAAAAATATATGTAATTATTACCGAAAGTGGAGTTTGCATCAATGGAGATTTCATAAGACAGCTGAGAAACAGTGGAGACTCTAAGGCTGATTACATGTTCAGTGTTAGAATCTTCTGATCTCTTCTGAACCAGCATCCCTCCAGGCCTCATCTCCCACTTTATGTTGTTATTGTTACAAGATAATGATGATGAAGATGATGATGATGATCTTTTGTTGTTGCTATTGCTCGTCCCAATTCTTCCACACCCAAACCCAATGCAAAACCTCTTTGCCATTAATTTTCCCATTCTCTTTCTTTCTTTCTTTTTTTCTTTGCAAGAAGAAGAGAGATGTGCTGGCTTATATATATATATATAGATAATGAGGTTTGGCACACAGATTGATAAAATACTATTAAAAAAATTATCATATGTAATAAAAGTAAATAAATAAAGAAAAATAGAGTGTATATTCATTTTTATTTAATTTGCTCAAAATAGATTTTTATTTAAAACAAAACTTCAAAAAGATTGGATTTTGTTCATAGAACAAATACTTATGTATCGCAATATTTGTTTTCTCTCTTCTCTCACGATCCTCTTTCTCTTTTATCTATTGTTTTGAGGTTCCCTGTTCCTCTCTTTTCTCTCCTCTCTATATGGTTTTTTTTCTTCTTATCTGTCTTTCTTACTTTTTCTTATCGATCCCCCTCCTCTTTTTTTTTACGTCGAAAAATTGAAATGAATCTTGTTAAAGTTAGGGTTTAAGATTCTTATGAAAAATCAAAGTATAAACAAATTCTATATTTCACAATGTATAATGAATGATATCCAATATATTAAAAATATGTTTATCTTATTGTATTATTCGAAATCCAACTTTCTATTTAAAATAAAAATAATTCTACTAATTATTTTTTTAATATAGATCTCTATAAAATCGAGTACAAAGACTTTATGTCAATTCAAAATTTATTTTCATCTCTTTGCATATCTAGAAGATCAGTGATTTAAATTATCATTAACTCAATCATAGTTACAGTATTTCTTAGATCATGTCATACAATTTCCCATAAATAATTGCAGGAGAGAGAGAGAGAGAGTTACAAATCGTCAAATGTTTTTTTTGAGAAAGGTCTATAATGGTTCTTCAATATTATCTTCTTTCCCAGAATTTGATTACCATTATATGCCTTCCTCTCTTTGTCCATTTTTAACGTGGTTATGTTTTAATTCAGGAGTCAAGTATCTTTATGATGAGAGTTTTGCACAGATTATCACTTTATTTAAGTTTTAGTTTTATTAGTTTATTAGCACTTTCCCAAAATGTTATTAGAAAATAGCATGTATTATTGTACATGACAATTTAGCTTTTGCACATGATGATGTGTACGTCCGTGGACGATACACAGAAAGATAGAGAGAAATATTTTCGTTATTTATCCGCTAAAGAAAAAAAATAGTAAAAAATCATAAAATGCTAAAAACCAATGAAAATTATTTAAATAACATAATTAAGTGCTAATTTATGCAAATATATCATTTATGATAGGTTCTAGTGTATTACATCATTATTATCGAGAACAACTCTAGTGTCCCACAAAGGAATCTAATTGTCTAAGAGAAATTATGACTACCAAACAGTCTCTTTTTTCTGTGGTGATCTGTACAATTTTTCAATATTCCATCTGTATCAGAAAAGTTGATGTTCTGAATTTTTCATATATATTAAGAAAGAACCTTAACTAATCATTTTTTTTTTGTTTGATTAGTTTAATGCACGGTTTGGTTTCCAATATTGGTATTAGCACCACTTTCTTTTTTATAATTAATGTAGCCTTAAAAACTCATTTTTGGGTTCCTTCATATTTTTACAAATGAGATCATATTACACAAAACCATCAAAATTTTATTTAAAACAAATCAAACTTGAAGCCACAATTACGTTACTCAAAAACATTTTTTTTTAGAATGGAGCCAAAACCAATATAATTATGTTACATTGATCTTTATATATATTGACATAGATTTACACCATTTAGTTAAATCATTTATGGCTTTTCATAGTTTTGATCTAAATTTACCACTTGAAAGCAATGAAAGAGAATTTTTGATTAGTGTATGATTTGATCATGTAAACATCCCTTGAATCTTCTCCTTCTCCTTCTTCTTCTTTTTTTTT
>PKML01043607.1:559148-570436 GCA_002933935.1 Eutrema yunnanense | reverse complement strand
AAATAATTTGAAAGACTATGTTCTTTTAATCTATTTTTAATTAATTAATAGGTTATAAAACAGATCAGGATGAAAAATGCTTCAACGAAGATGAATCATGTTTTTATGGAGGGGACAAAGCATGCTCAGCATTTTGTAGAGAGAATGGTTATTTTTATGGCGCTTGTACTATCGATGGATGTTGTTGTGAAAAATAAAAAAAATATGGGTCGAAATGAAGCAATCTAATCAAATGTATTAGTATATGCGTGAAAAAGAACTTCATTATTTTCATATGCTTTGAATATCTACATAGAATATTTAGAGAGTAATAAATAAATTTTACCAAATCGAAGTTAAGAAAAAAACACTAAATCATCACATCATCCATGTAATTAAAAAAAACTACATTTTTCATACATATTATAATTCGAATTTTAAAAAAACGCACATAAACTATTCAAATGATGAAGAGATATGTGTGTTTTGAAAGTCCCACATAGGAATTACAGATGTATGGTGGTTCATAAACCTATTATAAAAATGACCAAAATGATAAGAAACCATAAAATTTAAAATTTATAAACCATAAAATGAAGAATGTAAACCATAATATATAAAATTTATATTCTTCAGTTTAATATAGTTCTTTGATTAAGCTATATAATTAAACCGAAAATATAAATATTATAAATCTTTAAACTTGATAAAATGTAAAAAGTATTTCTATCAAAAAATTCAAATATTATAATTTGTTTAATATGATAAAAATATTAAATATTTTTTAAGAAAATTAGTTTGGTCAAAAGATTTATAGATTATATATTTCAACTTGATCAAGAATAAAATCGATTATAAAACTCAATAATTGGTCCGTATATTTTCATTTGTGTTATAACATTAATGCAATTTTAGCACTTATTTGTAATTACGTAATCAGTATATAATTTTGCACTTGCAAATATCAACTATTATTTATAATTATAATTATATACATAACATTTATATATTCTAATAAAAAAATTAGGGTCAACCTTCACCCCGCACATGATGCAAGTAATCACGTAGTTTGGTTTGAAAAGTCACATGAAAAATATAAAACAAAAGTTTATTAGAGACATAATTCTTTTTGGATAAAGAACAATCCTTTTTGTGAAGTAGATCAAATAATCTTTACCAATAATTTCGAATTACAACCATTAGGATTTTAATATTATATTTGGNGCATGGGAGGGGGGGGGATTACATATTTAACAATGTTTAAAAGAATAAATACCATCTCACTAATATTTAAAACGTAATTAGGTAAGAAATATTTCTCTTTATTTTTTTTTTGACTATTAATCTATAAGGAAATAAATTGAAAGACTGTATTATCTTTTGACTATTAATCTATGAAAAAATAATTTGAAAGACTATGTTCTTTTTTATCTTTAACCCAGAAAAATACCTTTTTATGTATGTTTGTGTTACAATATATAATCAGTCTAAGTAAAGCACAACTCACCAAAAAAAAAAAAGTTAAGAGAATATCTTAAAAATGGCTATCACAATGAAGACTTTAATCACATTTGTTTTCACTATCCTCTTAGTCGTATCTTTTGTTCATTGTCGTACGACACATGCTCCAACTCCAGGTACTCATACCACATTTTATATAATTATGAATATGGTTTTTTCTACATAATAAATGTACATATTGATTACTTATTTTTAATGAATAAATAGGTTATAAAACAGATCAGGATGAAAAATGCTTCAACGAAGATGAATAATGTTTTTATGGAGGGGACAAAGCATGCTCAGCGTTTTGTAGAGAGAATGGTTATTTTTATGGCGCTTGTACTATCGACAGATGTTGTTGTGAAAAATAAAAAAATATGGGTCGAAATGAAGCAATCTAATCAAATGTATTAGTATATGCGTGAAAAAGAACTTCATTATTTTCATATGCTTTGAATATCTACATAGAATATTTAGAGAGTAATAAATAAATTTTACCAAATCGAAGTTAAGAAAAAAACACTAAATCATCATATCATCCATGTAATAAAAAAAACTACATTTTTCATACATATTATAATTCGAATTTAAAAAAAACGCACATAAACTATTCAAATGATGAAGAGATATGTGTGTTTTGAAAGTCCCACATAAGAATTACAGATGTATGGTGATTCATAAACCTATTATAAAAATGACCAAAATGATAAGAAACAATAAAAGTAGGAAACCTCACCTAACTTAAAACAAAAAAATTCAGTTTAATATAGTTATTTGATTGAGTTATATAATTAAACCGAAAAGATAAATATTTAAACTTGATAAAATGTAAAAAGTATTTATATCAAAATTTTCAAATACTATAATTAGTTTAATATGATAAAAATATTAAATATTTTTTAAGAAAATTAGTTTGGTCAAAAGATTAATAGATTATATATTTCAACTTGATCAAGAATAAAATCGATTATAAAACTCAATAATTGGTCCGTATATTTTCATTTGTGTTATAACATTAATGCAATTTTAGCACTTATTTGTAATTACGTAATCAGTATATAATTTTGCACTTGCAAATATCAGCTATTATTTATAATTATAATTATATACATAACATTTATATATTCTAATAAAAAAATTAGGGTCAACCTTCACCACGCACATTATGCAAGTAATCACATAGTTTGGTTTGAAAAGTCACATGAAAAATATAAAACAAAATTTTATCAGAGACATAATTCTTTTTGGATAAAGAACAATCCTTTTTGTGAAGTAGATCAAATAATCTTTACCAATAATTTCGAATTACAACCATTAGGATTTTAATATTATATTTGGAAATATATACTAAGTATGGGGGGAAATTACATATTTAACAATGCTTAAAAGAATAAATACCATCTCACTAAATTCAAAACGTAATTAGGTAAGAAATATTTCTCTTTATTTTTGTTGACTATTAATCTATAAAGAAATAAATTGAAAGACTGTATTATCTTTTGACTATTAATCTATAAAGAAATAAATTGAAAGAATGTATTTATTTTGACTTTTAATCTATAAGGAAATAAATTAAAAACTGTATTTTCTTTTGACTATTAATCTATAAAAATAATAATTTGAAAGAATATGTTCTTTTTCATCTTTAACCAAGAAAAATACCTTTTTACGTATGTTTGTGTTACAATATATAATCAGTCTAAGTAAAGCAAAACTCATAAAAAACAAAAAAAGTTAGGAGAATATCTCTAAAATGGCTATCACAATGAAGACTTTAATCACATTTGTTTTCACTATCCTCTTCATCGTATCTTATGTTCATTGTCGTACGACACATGCTCCTACTCCAGGTACTCATACCACATTCTATATAAATATGATTTTTTATATAATAAATGTACATATTGATTACTGAGTTTTTATTAATAAATAGGTTATCAAATAGATCAGGATGTAAAATGTTTCAACGAAGAAGAAGCATGTTTTTTATGGAGGGGACAAAGCATGCTCAGCGTTTTGTAGAGAGAATGGTTATTTTTATGGCGCTTGTACTATCGACGGATGTTGTTGTGAAAAATAAAAAAATATGGGTCGAAATGAAGCAATCTAATCAAATGTATTAGTATATGCCTGAAAAAGAACTTCATTATTTTCATATGTTTTGAATATCTACATAGAATATTTAGAGGGTAATAAATAAAGTTTACCAAATCGAAGTTAAAAAAAACACTAAATCACCACATCATCCATGTAATAAAAAAATATACATTTTTTCACACATGTTATAATTCGAATTTTAAAAAACGAACATAAATTATTCAAATGGTGAAAAGATATGTGTGTTTTGAAAGTCCCACATCGGAATTAAAGATGTATGGTGGTTCATAAATCTATTATAAAAATGACCAAAATGATAAGAAATCATAAGAGTAGGAAACCTCACCTGACTTAAAAAAAAATATTATAATTATTTTAATATGATAAAAATATTAAATATTTTGTAAAGTTATGGTGAAGAGGTATATGAATAAATCAGTACCTGTTAGTACTTTTTTTTTACAAAAAGTACTAACAATTGGTGTACGACAATGAACCAAATATATGGTGAAGACTGAAGAGGATAATAAAAACAAATGCGGCGAAAGTTTTCATTGTGAGAATGATTAATTTTTATGGTACCTTTTCTTTTAAACTTCTTTGATGAGTTTTTCATTATTTAGACTGACTATATATATAGTAATACAAACATACGTAAAAGGTATTTTCATGGTCAAAGTTGAAAAAGAACTTAACAAAACTTTTTTTTGGAAAAAGCATATAATCTTTCAATTTAATTACTTATAGATTTATAGTCAAAATAAAAACACATGTTTACAAAAAAAAATAAAAATACACACACACACAAAGAATAATTTTCTTACCTAATTACGTTTTAACATTAATGAGATGGTATTTCTTTTATGTGTAATTAAATATGTTATTTGTTTTCCCCATGTTCAGTTAAATTATTGAAATATAATTTGCAAATTCTAATGGTTGTAGCTTCAAATTTGTTGTTGATCCACAAAATATATTGTCCATTTTTGGTTTAAGAAAGAGTGATTTTTTTTTTTGAACGAAGAGTGATTTTCATTCCTACTTAAATTGTACCTGAGTTTACAATGAACAAGTTTAAGGCTTGTTTAGCTAATGAGTCGGCCTTGACATTCTCCAAACGAGGAATACATTTAAAAACAGTTGCATCAAAAGAAGGTAAGCTTAAGCTAATATCCGCAAGGATACCATGTAGATCCGAAAAAGATGAATTAGAGGAGATCGCGTTGATGATGGTTTAAGTAAGAGTGATATTATATATTTTTAATGTTGTTTTTTTAACAGTTGACAAACGGTACCTCTTAATTTTGCAGTTAAGAATGGTAGTGGATGCAAATTTTCTTTTTTAAATAAAAAGTTAGCTCATCCTTAATTTACCCAAAGCTAATAAACAATTACTTTACGTTTTTACCATTGAAATAGTAGTATACTATGTGGTTAATGAGATACTCAGTTAATCCTCTTTATGATTATATTATGTGATTAATTTAGATGTTTAAAGATCTTAAGGTTTATGTAAAATTATGCTTACATTTCTCATATAGGAAAATCATATTAGAAGACTTCCTTTGGCACACACTGACACACACGAGCCAAAGAAAAGAGAACCACACGGCTATGCTTTCATTCAATACAACAGTAAAGAGGTAACTAATAATCTGGCTTTCCTGGTTTTTGAAGTTGATTAGATGAGACTTGTTAAAGTGTTGTAAAATGGTTGATTCTTTTTTAGTTTGATTGAGAAATCTTCTGATTTCTACATCTGAAGTGGGTGCACAGGAGGATGAAATGGTGAAGGACGGTGAATAGTAGACTATCTTGTGGTAGGTAAGCATGACCACGGTTACGGTTAATGCAGTTAAGATTATTTAACCACTGGTTACGGTTAGAATTTTTTTTAACCTTAACCTTAACCGTTTAATATACGGTTAAAACGGTTACGGTTAAATACGAGTCCGGTTAATACGGCTACGGTTAGATACGGTTACGGTTACTTGATGACAATAAATGGTTAATGTCATTATTTATAATTAAATAATTATAAATTTTATAAACTAGAATAATAATAATAAAAAAATTATCTATTTTGACGAATGACGATGACCATTATGTTTACAGTTTTTTATTTAGCTCCATTATGAGATTTAGCTCTATTTATTTTTGGTTTTTTTTTATATGTGAACTTTAAATTTGAAATTTTTTGTTTGCCTCCCAAATTTTGTTATAGTCGACAAACATATATCTAATATCTTAAACCATTAAAAAATAGTTACATGAAATGAGTATTAAGAGAAATCATAAAAAATATTTTAATTAATATTTCTATTTGTTAGATTTGCATTTGCTATTGGTAAATTGATTATAAATAATTTTCTTTGAATTTTTAATTTTACAGAACTAATTATAATTATTAGTATATATAATTTTATTTTTAAAACGGTTACGGTTAAAAATTTACGGTTTAACCTTGCAGTTAACCAACGGTTTTGATACGGTTACGGTTAATTAACAGTTACGGTTAATAATTTTTTTAACCATAACTAATATATTTTTACGGTTAACGGTTACGGTTTTTAACCGTCTGACACGATTACGGTCTGGTTACGGTTTGAAAACGGTACGGTTACGGTCCGAAATACGGTTACGGTTCCATTTTGGTCATGCCTAGTGGTAGGCCTTTTGTAGTTCGTTTAGCTAGTGAGAAGCTTCTAGAAGATCACTCCAAAATATTATTTACCAGAAGCTAACAAAACGAGGTTTGTGAGTAGAGAAGCAGCTCAAGAAAAATGAGTCGAGATGAAAAAGTAGCTCTAGAGGAAAATGAGAAACAACGGATTTTAGTGGTTATAAAATTAATAGAACCTTAGACGTCTGCAAGTGCACAGTCGTGCGATGTAGTACTTAGGGTGTCGATCCACATGGAAAGCACGTTTTATGTGAAACCTTAGATAGAGAATTAGTAAGGAAGTCAAAAACGAAATAGGTTTTTAAAGAGGTTTTTGATGTCACAAATTGTAAAGTGCGTAAAAAAGAAAAATTGAATGTAAAGCAATAATGAAAAATCGGTTGTAAACAATATTAAAACGGATGTTGGGTCGACATCGATATCTCCGGAGAATGTTCAATTCAAAGCACGGTAAGAAAACTCTTAGTAAAATCGATTCTAGCAAACTCCACGAACTAGAACACGGAATTGTGTATAACCTACTGTCGTAGCACTACACACCTATAACTTAACTAGTCAGCTTTCGTCGCTAGCCACGCACAAAATTATGCAATAAAGTCAAGTTCATAAACATTCACGACACTCTATAAGTATGTTTTCGTATCTTATAGCGAAATCCGCTCCCTAAAGATTAGTTCAGATATATAGATGCATCACTTTTCACTTTCGTGGCTCTAATATACCTAGGATCAGTCTCTAGTTCATGACACTAGATTCATTCTGTCATAACAAATCTACAAGAAAGAGTTCTAGAATACAACTAAATTTATCTCGTGAAATCCTTATCGAAAATATCGATCCCCTTCGATGATCCCTTTAAACTACTTGGACATAATCATGCAAGACGAAATTGAGTTTTTGAATTGCATAATCAATAGAATAAGAAATAAACAAAAGAGTTCAAGAAAAATCTCTATCTCCTTAAACAAAGAACAAAGAACAAAAAATTGGTGCAAAAAGTAATCTAAGGGGGCACATAAGAGAAGCACACGAATTAGGGTTCTTAAAACATGTATTTATAGATCTTTTGCTCTTGTTTTGGTCATCCTTAGGGTTTCTCCAAAGTTGGACATGACATGATTGAAACGGGCTTGCAATTGGGCTTTTCGAGACTTTTTGAGCTGGCCGCGGGTTCAAAGCTTCTTGTTGCACCAAAATGCTTATTGGTCGTGGGTGGAGCTTCTCCAGGAGTGGTCGGAGGTCTTTTGGCCACGGCTGGGAGCTTCCGAGACTGCACTGACATGACTTCTTGATCTTCATGTATCTTTTGATTGAACCGTTGGATCGTCCTTAAATCAATTGGAATGGAAAGGTAGTGGTCTTTCTTGAATGTCTCCAAAATTGGGCTGGATCAGACGACGAGAATAACCTGTTTGATGGTTGAACTTCTAACGGTTTGACTCTAAGCCAAAAATATGGGTTTTATCCAATTTGCATTGATTTTGCCTAAGTAATGTGAAAAGAGTTTTGACACTACAAATATACAAAAATCGTAATAAAACATATAAAAGCGAGTAAAACACTTATTAAAGTGCTCTAAAATCATGGTAAAATGGGTAAAAATACGGTGTTATCAAATCCCCTAGACTTAGACTTTGTTTGTATGATTTTAGAGCACTTTTTGTATGATTTCACCGAAGGATGCAAGATTGATAACACCGGTTTTTGACCATTTTTATGGATCACTTTAATATGTTTTGCAGGTTTTTTAACTCCATTTTCAATGGTTTTCAAGTGATTTCCATGTTTTATAGTTTTGAAAAACATTTCAGGTAACTTGGGATAAATTAGTTTACCTGAAATGTCGGGGTTGATTAACGATTCTGCATTTAATCCCTTTTGACCGTAGATGTTCACTATGGTGTACCTTTCAGCTTGGCCCGTCACTTCGTTTACTCATTTGACCTCGTCTGACTTTTTTGACTTCGCTGGACCTCTTATTACCATAGATTTATTGTGCTCAACTTACTGGACCAAGATTTTAACTCCCAAAATAACGTAATAATAAATAGAAAGTCGGTCCAATACGTCTTCACTTTAAGTCTATT
The DNA here is from genome assembly GCA_002933935.1 of Eutrema yunnanense. Classification (NCBI taxonomy): domain Eukaryota; kingdom Viridiplantae; phylum Streptophyta; class Magnoliopsida; order Brassicales; family Brassicaceae; genus Eutrema; species Eutrema yunnanense. The sequence continues at coordinate 562,087 of PKML01043607.1, read as the reverse complement.
CGGTAAATGTGTTGTATTTCAATAATTTTATCTAATTAAAATTTACATCGTTAAATTAACAACAACAACAAATTGAACAAACGGTTTTATTATGTAACAGAAACTATTTATTTACATGTATTTATATTATTATACACACATACACATATGTGCTCGTAATGTCACAGTAAACACTTACATTAATATAAAAAAATATCAATGTTGACAAAGTGGATATGACCTACATGTTAGGGAAAGTAACATAAGACAGAACAGCGAACCATCTTTGATTGAGTTAGACAAAAACCAACTTGATTAAGTTGACATCGACAATGAAATAACTGAAGATTTTTGTTGTTACTTGTGGTTACCATTTACGTCGTTTGATTTTAGCATCTGGCGAGTTCTATTAAAGTCGTCTGCATTGTCTTTGAAACTATTGTTGCTAGCATTCGACCAAAGATGGAATAAACCAGATAGTCCCTAATTATATTAGTTGTTAACAGCAATTGCCAATGATATGCATTGAGAAGACTCGATAAAGTACAAATTTGGAAAAACAAAACACAACAAAAAAGAAAAAATACAGACTTAAAATTTAGAACATCCCATTGAAAAAACAATGGCGTCCACGTCAGCATTCTCAGAAATCTGCAGTGACGACACAGCTTGAGTAGCAATCAAATCAGCTGATACTCCCATGTTGTTGTTGTTATCCCATCCCCATGCAAAAGGCTCATATGGGACTGACCAGTTACTACTGTGAACTGCATAGCTTGAGCAGCGATGGTCAGGAAACAATCTGTTTCTTCCACCTGTAAAAACATTGAATTTGGATGTATAATCCCATGCCTTGAAACCCGTTTCTTGGTTTAGCATGATTCGATACGAGTCATCACAGTCTTCGCCGAGTAAGACGTGCAGAGCGACAGCCTCTGCAATCGCGGCACCTTCCTCATCCAATCTCCTTTGTTCCTCTAGTTTTTTTAGCTTCTTCTTCTCTAGCTCAGCCCTGATTGCGGCAGAGGTAGCAATTGATTTCTCCAGACGAAGCTTTTTCTTCTCTGCTTGTTTGATACGCTCCAGTTCGTCTCTCTCCTGCTTCATCTTTGCAGCCTCTGCTGAGTTTTTTCTTTCATCTTCTTCATCTGCTGCTTCTTGCTGTCCTTCATTCTTCTTTTGCTTCTTCTTCTCTAGCTCAGCCCGGATCGCTGCAGAAGTAGCAATGGCTTTCTCAAGACGTCTCTTTTTCTTCTCGGCTTGTTTGATTCGGTCCGTTTCATCTTTCACTTGCTTCTTCTTCCCATTTCTAACAATCGGCTGAGCTTGTTTGCGTATCGAGCTACTGCTATCCATGATTGCTACAAAACTCTCTTCAAACGTCTTTGTTTGCCTGGCTTTCGGGACACTCTCCAAAGAGTAATTAAAAAGTATACATTCTTGAACGCTATAACTGGCTTCTTCTTTCTTTGGTTGTATCCCTTTTTGATTCTACCAACTGAATAAACTGAACTAAAGTAACTGTTTATCAAGGCGCTATGATCTTAACGACTACTACACCCACTCAGGTATGTAGGTATACCTCATTTTACGGACAATACAATCCCAAACAGAAACAACCGGAGATAACAGAAGGGAGACGTTGTATGAATTTGCAGACTTATCCCTTGGAAGCATTCGTCCTAATTTCCAACATCCCTTAACTTCGCCCATTTTCTGCAACGAAATTTATCAAGTTTCAGAGGAAAATGGGTAACAGCAATCTCAGAGTAATATGCCAAATCAACACATCTGATTTCTTAATCTAATGAAAGCTGCAAGAGCCCACTGTTCTAGATGCAAAACACTCCACAAACAAAACAAAAAGAAGAAGCAAACTTCATCTAGAAAGCAAAAATCGTTGACCTATAAACACAATCTGCACACAAAATTGAAACCCTAATTCTAAAAGCTAACACCGAACAGCACAAAACCTTCATAACTATGAGTAAACAATTCAACATCAACAGAAAGAGTCAAATCATATGCCAAATTTGACGAAAGACATCAGCAAATAAGTAGCAAACGCTCCGGCATAATACCTAATAGAGCAACAATTCATACTGTGGAGACGCGAATAGCTAACTACAGCCCATCATCAACACATTATTGTCAGATCTATTCCATCAAAACACCAAAAACGCGACATGAGTAACTTGATTCAATCAACTGATTAGGCTTGAACATCCATAAATATGGATTAATTCCAAACCAAATCTCGACTGCCGATCAAAGGATCAAAATCTCGAATCAAATTGAATCGATCTATTGTCTATGGAAATTGAAGAAGATTACACCGAAACAAATTGGATCCTAACCTCGGCAAAATAGCATAGAAGCAGACTACCTCGAAGAACTCCCGAGATTTATCGGATAAAGTGAGAGAGAGACCAAAACGCAAAGTTGCTCTTTGGATCTAGAGGTAATGTAGAGCGAGAGAGAGAGAGAGAGAGAGAGAGAGAGAGACGTAGAGTCTACAAAAAGAAGGTTTCGCGCAGCGAACGCATTCCATTAGCCGTGGGCGTTCGGTTGTCCATTCGGGTTCGGTTCGATTTATTTGGTTGTTCGGTTATTCGGGTGTAGAGGTCTAGAGTTTATTTAGATATTATTGATGTTTAGTTTCCTAAGTGTATGTAAAATCCGAGTGTAACCGAAATATCAATGGATTCAGTTTCGGTTCGGTTTTTTCCAACCGAAGTACCTACTATAGTATATATGTGTGTATATGGTTCAGTTATTATTCGGTTATCTGGTTTTAACCGAACCAAACCTAAATCCGAAGTAACCTGAGATCAAAACCTGATCGGTTATATCACTACAACCGAAGTAGCTCAATCGATAAAGTGTATATGTCATACTATAGTATATATGTGTGTATGGTTCGGTTATTATTCGGTTATCTGTTTTTAACCGAACCGAAC
>PKML01043607.1:539854-558710 GCA_002933935.1 Eutrema yunnanense | reverse complement strand
AATCAAAACTATGAGATTTTACACATACTATAATAGATATGCTTCTACATGTATATGTTTGTCATTTTATATATATTATATATATATATGAATCTATAGATTTCAATAAAAAAATTCAAAATTCAATTATATATATATATAATACATGTTTTGAATATATATGTATATATATATAAATGTTGGTATCATCTACAAGAATTTGTTGTTGATCGTGATCCTAACACTCCGTCTAAGTTATTCAACCTTCGTATATATATTTGGTTCGGTTCGGTTCAGGTTATTCGGGTTTTAGAAAATAGGTCTATTCGGAAATAAATTATATATCAGTTCGATTTATTATAATTCGGTTTCGGTTCGAGTCTGATTCCGTTTTGGACAAATAAAAATAATTAATTAAATTAAGTAATATTTTAGTTTTTTAGTATATTTTAACAATATTTTATATATTTAATTAAAATTATTAATTATTTTTTTAACTTTGGTTAGTTCGGTTAATTCCATTAGGTTTTATATAATCCGGGTTCGGTTCGGGATCAAATAATTTGGTATAGAAATCTATATTCCATTCGGGTTATTTTATAATTTGGTTCGGATTAGAGAAATTTGGTTCGGGTTCGAGAATTTTGGCGGTTCGGGAATTTAGCCCACTCCTAGAATTTACAAGAATTCATTACCTATTAAATTCTTTTGCATTCTTTTAAAATCTAGACAATATAATTACATTATTATTTTTTTGCCAAATCAATAGAATTACATTAGAAACCCACCAAATCCTTTGAATTCTATTAAAATACTTGAAACAGATTACAATTGAATTCTTTCAGATTCTATTAAATTCTTAAATCCAATATATTACAATTGAATTCTCTCAGATTCTATTAAAGGGGATGGTATTAGATCTATGAATTTAATAGAATCTGAAAGAATTCAATTGTAATCTGTTTCAAGTATTTTAATAGAATTAATACCATTAGATTGGCAATAAAATTAATACCAGTCAGATTTTGAATTCGCAATATATAACATTAAAAGGAGCTCTTAAGTCGCAACAACATCCTATAGAAAGAGCAAACAAAAAAAAGATTTCGAGACAAAGCAAAACTGGTATATTGACAATACAACGAAAATGAATTACAAGATTGGATTCGTGAGCTTCGTCGTGATTACTTCAATAATCTTCATCTTTCTATTGGTTTCAGGTTAGGCCGTCTTGTCTATGAGCTGCACATCTCATTTTGTCTATTCAAATCACAAATTATGAGAAATATTAATATTTCAGTTTTTGTTATTTTGTTATGAGTGAAATGAAGAGAAAGTAGAAGCGCAAGAAGTAAAAGCGCAAGAAGAATGCATTGGACCATGTGTAGTGTTTCGGGTCTGTGCGACCACTTGCATCAGAGCAGGATATCAAGCTGGCCGATGTGTTAAACATTCCTGGACCAATCTTGATAGCTGTTGTTGTACTAGATAACCTCCATAACTAAGCATTGCATGGAAAAATCATTAAATAACAATAAATAAATACTTTTAAGTACATTATTGTTAATTAATTTCGTGAATGAAATTTGAGTTTAAAGAAGAAAACAAAAAAAAATTACTTTACTACGAAAAAGTGATATTAGAGGAGATGGCGTTGATCGATGGTTTAAGAAAGAGTGATATTATATATTTTAATGTGGTTTTTTTTAAATAAAAAGTTAGCTCATCCTTAATTTACCCAAAGCTAGTAAACAATTACTTTACGTTTTTACCATTCAAATAGTAGTATACTATGTGGTCAATGAGGTACTCCGTTAATCCTCTTTATAATTATACTAGAATGTGATCCGCGTTACGCGCGGACGTGTTAACTTTTTTTCTTTATATATTTTGTTTTTGATAGTTTAATATTTTATCTTTGTTTGTTACATATATTGTTTTCAATATTTTTTTTTCTTATAAAAATAGAAGGTGTTTGTACATTTTTTTTATCTTTTACGTTTGTTGTCAATTTATGCAATTAATTTTTTTTTTTAAGTTTGTTATTTTTTGTTTTTATAGTAGAAAACATTAGGAATCACTAATAATGCATTTTTTATTTTCATTTATATCAATTAGAGTGTATTAATTATATGTTAATTGATGTCGCAAAGTTCATCTTTGAAGTAGTTACATTAAAGCGTAATGAAGGCACCAAAGGGATAAAAATACACTAAATGAGTTGTTTTGTTTTAGAGTTATTGCGGAATGAGGTTGCGAGTTCGGTTCTAAAGCATATGTGGCGGATGTTGGGTTTATCCTTAATTACTTGGAATTAGATATTGTGCTTTGGGATGGAGCTAGTTGCACCGAATTTTAGGTTCGTGGCTCTTGTCTTCCTCGAGTAATATTGTGTTTTTCGTTTTATATTTTTTTTTGTTTTATTTTTAGTATTATTTCCAATATTGTTGATATACGATTCTAATCCTCTTTATTGTGTAAAATATGTTTCTAATTCTTAACCCTTTTTGTTTTCAATTTTTTAAGTAATAAGTCTTCAAGTGTAGATAAATATGATAATATAACATACATATCCAAGTCTTGATTTATTATGATTTTTCACATATTTTTCAATTTTATCTTGTGTCCAGACCCGACTCTAGGCAAGTGCTGAAGGTGCAAATGCACAGTGACCACATGATTTTTGCAAAATTTTGTCATGTTTGAAGGTTTTATTTGTAAATATTTAAGGGTTGTTTATAAAAAAAAAATTGTTTATATGCCTAAAATTAGAATTTTTTTTATAATATGCACAGATCCACTTTATTAGTGAGCCGGTCCTGCTTGTGTCATGTGATAGCTGAGTAATTTTGCTGCTTCTTCATAGAGAATATTTCTATGATTTCATTCGGATTGATGTTTTGGTGTGGATTTTTTTTCCTCGATGGTTATTTAAAATTTTTATTAGATTATAAGTTTTGTTTTATGTGGTGTTTAATTTGTATTTGTATTTAGTTGTAATTTTGTTGTGTCTATCAAAATGTGAGAGTTGAAATAAATTATCATATTTTGATATTTAAGTTTATTTTGAGGATGTTTTATAAATTAAATATTAAAAATGTGGTAGGTATCAATAGATTTCAATTTTTGTTGAAACTAATTATCAGTATGCTTTTTGTTTTATTTATTCATTAATGATCTTAGTTATGTAATTAAAACCAATTGTTAAAAAAATAATAATTAAAATGATGTTAAAAAATGAGCAATTAAAATTTGACATGTGGATGATGAGGTGGCAACATGAGAAGAGAGAAAAACTAACTTTATTTTTTTTATTTATTTTTTTTGTCAACAGCCTAGAGACCTAGAACGGTTCGGACATCCAAACCGGAGGGTATCGTGTTTACAAAAGTAATATCCACTGGGTAGACTCGAGCACTTCTTGCTAACTTGTTTGCCTTAGTGTTGTATGCGCGTGGAATAAGCGAGATTGAGAAGAAAGAAAACAACTCCTTACTATTCGCGAATTCCTCCAAGTGTAAAGCGAAAGCCGGCCAATCATCGGGTGTAGACACCATCTTCACCAACTCGGAGCAGTCTGTTGCAAAAGCTAATTCCGTCTTCTGGTTTGTCGTCAAACAATGCATAGCCCAGATGAGCGCCTCCAATTCTGCATGTAGGGGAGAGAGGCTTCGTCGTAGATTTTTTGCTCCCATAATTGTTTCTTCGAAACCCTCCTGAAAACAGTGCCAACCTAATCCAGAAAATTATCGGACTCTTTCCAAGAACCATCAACAGTGCACCGCCAGCCTTCGTAATTCGGAGGCACCAGATTAGGGGGCACACTTTGGAATAGCACATCAGGATCAATACTCTGTGCCTTTTCCCAGGCTGATGCTTCAGTTTCCGCCAACTTCAGGATTTCTTGTGGGTCTCTGTCAACATTTGAAAAAACCTTATCATTTCTCGCTTTCCAAATATAGCACACAATCCAAGGGAAACTCGTATCCTGATTTGTTGTAGGAAGTCTCCAAAAGAGATGATCAAAATTGGCAAAAACCGATGAGAAAGGGAACACCCCTGGAGGCGTTGGTATCTTAGAAATGGCCCATGTTTGCAATGCCGGAGGACATTCGAAAAGAACATGGTTGATAGTTTCGTTGTCCGATCCGCACCTAGCACATTGTGAATCACAATTTATCCCCCTACTTCATAAGTTTGTTGAGACCGCTAGACATCCCGATACAGCTTGCCATATAAAGTGTCGTAATTTGGGAGAACACTTCAACTTCCATGTATGAGCATGTAAGATCGTCACATCCGGACCATAGGGGCCATTGGAACATGTGTTCGGGTCTGCTCTTTCAGTTTGATATCCTGATTTAACCGTGTACTTTCCCGATTTTGTGTAGTGCCATCCAGTAGTATCTGGTTTGAAGGTACTGCTTACTGGCAGACCCCGTATAATTGTTACATCTGTCGGGTCCATAATGGCATTCAACAAAGCCATATTCCACATCTGTGTCTGTGGGTCAATCAGATGACTAACCATTAGATTCGGGTAATAGTTATACCATTTGCATGTGGCTGATCTCGGCGAAGAAGATGGTATTCAAGGGTCGTTCCATACTGATATAGAACAACCTGATCCAACTCTATGAATTAGCCCTTTTTTGACCAGAGATCTAGCTGAGATAATACTCCTCCATCCATACGATGGGGAGTAAGATCGAATAGAGTCTAAAGGGTCCGTATTCCGAAAATAGCGACCCTTGAAAATGCGCGCAAACAGGGAGTCCGGTCTTTCCATTAATCTCCATAACTGTTTGGCCAATAAAGCGGTATTAAAATCCTCGACATCCCGAAAACCCATTCCCCCCTCCGGTTTGCTGCGACATAATTTCTTCCATGCTATCCAATGCATTCCTTTGTTTTCTCCATTTGAGCTCCACCAGAATCGTGCTGCCGCACTAGTTAGTTTTGCAGTTATGGATTTAGGTAATCAAAAACACGACATAACGAATGTTGGCATTGCTGATGCTACTGATTTGATTAAAACCTCATTTCCCCCTTTGGATAAAAGCCTTGATGTCCATCCATTGATCTGATTGTTTTGTCTCTCTGCGACAAAATTAAAGATCCTACTTTTGGCTCCTCCGAGGCTTTCCGGGAGGCCTAGATAAGAGCCCATGCCACCGATGGTAGAAAACCCTAGTATGTGTTTGACCTCATCATGGACCGTCTCATTTACCTTGTGACCAAATTGTAAAAAAGATTTACCCAAATTTATTAGTTGCCCAGATACTGACCCGTATTGTCGAAGTATATGTAGAATGGTTTCATATTCCTGTTTGGTGGCCTTGCAGAAAAAAATACTATCATCGGCAAAGAGTAAATGTGATACTGGTGGGCTTGCTCTCGCCACCTTTAATCCCGTGACTACTCTGTCTCTTTCTGCCTTACCGATATTGGCAATTAATACCTCCGTGCAAAGAATACAAAGATATGGTGATAAAGGATCCCCTTGTCGTAGCCCTCTCTTTGGAATAATCCGTCCTTTGGGTTGCCCATTGATAAGAACTCTGTACTCTACCGATGTGATGCACCACAGCATCCATGTTATCCATTTCTCCGAGAAGTCAAACTTCCGCAAGAGATGTTCTAAAAAAGACCATTCCACTCGATCGTATGTTTTGCTCATGTCCGTTTTTATCGCCATATATTTGCCTTTACATGACTTATTAGTTCGAAGGCCATGAAACATCTCTTGAGCTATCATAATATTATCCGAAATTAATCGTCCTGACACAAAGGCTGATTGAGTCTCCGAAATAAGATTCGGTAGCAGGCGTTTTAACCGTTGGCATAAGACCTTTGAAATAATTTTATATCCCACATTACATAGGCTTATGGGCCGTAACTTGATAGTAGGATTTTTACTAATCAATTACTCAAATCCCACTCATGTCATTGTAGTATTTGAGATATCGAACCACGGAGGTTAAGATTGAAGCACTAAGAATACATGAATCTTCCTAAGCTAGAGCAAATGTTTTTGGGTTTTTATGTTTTTAAACTAAAGAAAACAAATGTAAGAAGGAAAACAAAACACAAAGACACAAGACAAAAGTGTTGGATCATGAACTAAACTATCAATGAGATGGGTAGGATTTGAGTAATTGATTAGTAAAAATCCTAATATCAATTTGGCGCCGTTGCCGGGGAGGTTTAGCATTGATCATTAGGATTTTGATTCTTCTTAAGATTAGAGCTTTTTATTTTCTTTTGTTGCTAATCTTTTAACTTCTCTTGTGAGTTTCATAAAGGGAATGACAATGAGGAAGCAACTTGCAAGCTAGTGACGTTAAACGCGCTCTTTGGGGACCTCCCCGAGCCTATCCTTTGTCGAGCTTGAGACACAAAACAAGCATTAATAAGGGTCTTTTGGGTCCAAGGTCGTGGCAAGGCTCATTGGTGGTGATGTCGAAAGCTCTTCCTCCATCTCCATTCATCTAGCCTCACTCCTCATTTGTAAGTACTTCTTTCCTTTTGAGTCTCTTTGCATTTTTATCTTTCGTTTTTGGTATCTCTCTTGAACTTCTTTCACACCGAGACGTTGTGATTTAAGTTTGGGAGAGGGACCGGTGTCTAATTATGTGTGTTTGTGATCTTATTTTGCCTTTTGCATCTTGAGTCTCATACATTTTCAATAATTTTGAATTTTTTTGAAATTGTTTGCATTTCATATCTAGGATTGAGTCTAGATGCATATCATATTAGGTAGCTTTGCATGAGCATTAGGAGCAATGATATATTATCCTTGTAAAGTATCATTTTTAGAGCTTGATTCAATGCCCTCATTGCTTGTTGTTTGATGCTTTTGATCTCGTGTTGAAATCAATGATGAACCATATCTCGATCTTGCGTTTCATTACTAGGGTCTTAGCTAAAGCAAGTTTTGATTTGATTCAAATTCTACCTAAGTGAAAACCATAATTTTGACATTGAAATTATCATGCTTGTGCATTGCATAGTGAATTCATGGTTACCATATACATACTTGGGCTCTCTTATCCTTTCCACCACTCTTTTGCTAGTCCAAGTAGCCGATTCCCATCATTGGAACGGTTTACCATACCTTTAACCTACCCTCCGTTCAAGCCAAAATCTTTAGTGTGCGTATGTGAGGCCTAATTTTTCGAGTAAGCTTGGCAAAAAGTGTTGAGTTTAGGGCGACAAGGATAGGTTTGCATGTAGATCTAGCCGAACATCAAAGGCTAGACTAGGTTAGGCTCATGGGAAAGGGAAGTTTTGGGTTTGGTGTGAACGAAATGGTGTGACTAATGGGATTGTGGATAAGAAGGAAGTGAATGTGAAAGGGGAATGCAATATTGTGATGTGGTTAATGCAAGTTATCAAGAATAGCTCTTAGTGATAGTTATAGCCTCATAGAAACAAAGGAAAAAGCCAAAAATTGGCTAAGGCATCAATTGGTAAATGATGAGGCAAGAGAAAGAAAAAGAAAGAAAGAAGAGCTAAAAAAACAACAAAAAGAAGCACGAGACCACAAGATTCAATGGAGAAGAAGAAATTCCCCAAGTGAGAAAGGATGAAGTGGAAGAAGGAGTTCAAGTATGGGACATGACGGCAAAAAGGCCAAGTGAGAAAAGAGTAGCTTAGGATGAAGACTTCATGGGTAGATATGCTAGGGTTAAAGATGATTTAGGCATTGGGTAGATGTGAGTCTATCCTTGTATGCATATATTGCCTTTTACTCTTAGCATTTTGCTAAAGCTTGCTCATTCATTGAGAGATCCCTTGCATTAGAGTAATCCCATACATTTGAGATCATCTTTATCTCAAGACCTTCACCCTGGCCAAATGGATTCACTTGCCTTGCATAAGCATGATTCACTTGAAACGATTAATGAATGTTAAAGGATTGGATGACATGAATACTTGTGTAGGTTGAGGCTTGAATTTGATTCGTATAGGGAAGGATATGGCTAGCTCTTTTTGAGTAGACTTGTTTGATCGCATCTTAGAGCTAGTAACTTGGACATTGAGTTGAATTCTTTTTATGGCACTTTTGGATTTGAGCTCCCATTTTTAGTCTTCTCCCTTTCTTTATTCTTGTTTGCTTGAGGACAAGCAAATGAATAAGTTTGGGGGAGTTGATATTCCCATATTTTACCTCTTTTTAGCATGCATTCTTGTTATTGTTTTGTGTCTCATGCATGTGTCTTGCATAGTTTTTATAGCATTTTGGTATTTATTAGAGTATTAGGTGTTTGCATTAGGTTTTAGTGAGTTTTGCATACATTTAGAGTGTTTTTAGGTGTCTTGGAGACAATTGGTGATGTTTGGAGTTATGGAGCATAAGAGGAATGCAAAGCCCATCCAAGACGCCGGAAAGATGTAACTGTACGAAGGCCCTCCGTTATGAATCAGCCTCAACAGTCTTCATAGTAGTTGTAGAGGAGTGAATCATCTGTCTACAGGAGTTGGATTCAGGCCATTTGGACATTTGGTTAATGAGTTATCGCGGATTTACTGAAGACATCTCTGTCTGACCGATGGAACTACTGAGAATCTGAGAGTGCATCGATGCGTGGCATCGGGCTGTGGCCGACCGATGGGAAGCTCACAAGATCGACGACAAGAATGGCATCGGTACGCCAGGCACCGATGCAAGTGACCGATGGAACTACTGAGAATCTGAGAGTGCATCGATGCGTGGCATCGGGCTGTGGCCGACCGATGGGACCTGTTGAAGACCCAATTCTCTATAAAACCCCTAAAAACCTAATTTTCATGTTAAGCTTTCTTTCCCTAGAATTGGGTTTTCTCCCAAACTCTTCTTATGATGATTTGTGATGGATCTTTATCATTCATGCCACTCTAGTGAAGGATTCTTCAATCTATCTTTATATTATGTTTATTTAATCTTTGTTCTCTATCTTTATGTCTCTTTTTCTCTTGTGTTCTTCTTTGTTCTTGTGAGTTGACCTTTTTGTTGGATTTTGGATTTTGCTTGATTTGGATGGTTTGATGGTTGATTGTTGATGCTTAGGACTAGACACTACAAGAAAACATCGATTTAGCCACTCCATTTTGCGACTATACATGTAGTCGCAAAAACTTGCGACCAATATGTGACCAATGTGCGACACATTTGAGACTCTCAACAACTTAGTCGCATATTAGTTGCAATTAGCGGCCAAAAACTTTAGTTGTAGTTTAGTCGCTAATTTGGCACGTTTTTGCGACTACTTTCCGACTAAATTTTGGAATAGCAAAATATTTGGCAAAGAACCACGAATTTGCGACTACATTTGTAGACACAAAGACGTAGTCACAAATTAGTCACAATTTTTCCCAAAATAGTTTGTAGTTTTTCGCACTGTTTTATTTTCAAGATTTTGGGACTTATTTGCGACTACGGAAACACTTGTCGTCACATTGTAGTCGCTAATTTTGTGACTACTTTGTGACTACTTGATTTCAATTTTACAAAATTCACATTTTTAACAATGTTTGTGAATGTTAAACTATGAATTTAACTTGATAAATCATATATATCCTTTACAATCTATCAAATTTTTAAAAATTTGTAAGATTCATAACTTTTTCTTATATCATCATCATCTCTACACTTATACCAAACATAAGTATGTAATTAAAGAGTAAATTTATTGATTTGATTTGCAAAACATTTATATTAGCTTCTGTAACAAAATCTCTTGTAAATTTCAATATCTATGTATGTACATATGTTTATTTTATCCCTAACTGTTAAAATTAGCATATACGATTTAAACTATTCATTTAGTGTTTAGGGTCTTGTTTTGACACTACAATGCCACTGTTATGCGACTAATTTGCCATTAAGATGCGACTGCGTAGTTTTTTTTAAAGGTTTGCGACTACTTTGTAACTACAAAAGAATATTTTAAAAAAAATTATTGATGGCGTCACAAAGTAGTCTCTAATTTTGTGACTACTTTGTGACTACTTGATTTCAATTTTACAAAATTCACATTTTTAACAATGTTTGTGAATGTTAAACTATGAATTTAACTTGATAAATCATATATATCCTTTACAATCTATCAAAGTTTTTAAAATTTGTAAGATTAATAACTTTTTCTTATATCATCATCATCTCCACACTTATACCAAACATAAGTATGTAATTAAAGAGTAAATTTATTGATTTGATTTGCAAAACATTTATATTAGCTTTTGTAACAAAATCTCTTGTAAATTTCAATATCTATGTATGTACATATGTTTATTTTATCCATAACTGTTAAAATTAGTATATACGATTTAAACTATTCACTTAGTGTTTAGGGTCTTGTTTTGACACTACAATGCCACTGTTATGCGACTAATTTGCCACTAAGATGCGACTGCGTGGTTTTTTTTAAAGGTTTTGGACTACTTTGTGAATACAAAACAATATTTTTTAAAAAATAATTGATGACGTCACAAAGTAGTCGCTAATTTTGTGACTACTTGATTTCAATTTTATAAAATTCACATTTTTAACAATGTTTGTGAATGTTAAACTATGAATTTAACTTCATAAATCATATATATCCTTTACAATCTATCAATTTTTTTAAAATTTGTAAGATTCATAACTTTTTCTTATATCATCATCATCTCCACACTTATACCAAACATAAGTATGTAATTAAAGAGTAAATTTATTGATTTGATTTGCAAAACATTTATATTAGCTTTTGTAACAAAATCTCTTGTAAATTTCAATATTTATATATGTACATATGTTTATTTTATCCCTAACTGTTAAAATTAGCATATACGATTTAAACTATTCATTTAGTGTTTAGGGTCTTGTTTTGACACTACAATACCACTGCTATGCGACTAATTTGCCACTAAGATGCGACTGAGTGGTTTTTTTTTTTAAATAATATTTCAAAAAATAATTACTTTCCTAATATTGTTTGCAACTATTTTGTGACTACAAAACAATATTTTTTAAAAAAATACCGATGGAGTCACAAATCAGTCACAAATATCGAAAATTTTGCTACTGTTTTGCGACTACGTTCATTTTTGCAACTGTTGCCACTACTTTGCGACTATAAATCGTATTTCTTTCATAAAATCTTCAAATAAAATATTTTCACAAGTGTTTTACTATATATTTGTAGGCAATAATGTAGTAAACCCAAAAAACTAATCATATCTTGTATAAATTAGAGTCATTCATATGATTTGGATATGAACACAACTTGACAAAACATATGTTGTAACACATTTGTATTACATTAATGTGTAATCATTTGGATTTAGGCTAAAAATTATCCAATTAGGTTTTTTTACCTAAATAGCTTTATAATTTTTCTTTATTTGGTATAAAATCATATGTTCTTCAATATATAAATTACAAAAATTCAACGAAATATTATTTATTATTTAGGGTGTCATTAGCCACTAACTTGCAACTTCAAACATGATGGAGTCTCAAATGAGTCGCAAATTTTGCTACTGTTTTCCGACCACGTTCATTTTTGCAACTGTTGTGCCACTATTTTGCGACTATAAATCGTATTTCTTTCATAAATTTTTCAAATAAAATATTTTCACAAGTGTTTTACTATATATTTGTATTCAATAATGTCGTAAACCCAAAAAACCAATCATATCTTGTATAAATTAGAGTCATTCATATGATTTGGATATGAACACAACTTGACAAAAATATATGTAACACATTTGTATTACATCCATGTTTAATCATTTGGATTTAGGCTAAAAATTATCCAATTAGGTTTTTTTACCTAAATAGCTTTATAATTTGTCTTTATCTGGTATAAAGTCATATGTTCTTAAATATATAAATTATTTATGATTTAGACTGTCATTAGCCACTAATTTGCGACTCCAAACATGACGGAGTCTCAAATAAGTCGCAAATTGTGCTACCGTTTTGCGACTCAGTTCATTTTTGTGGTTTAATGAGTCGCAATTTTATGATAAAATTTACCTCCAAATATTTGGCCAAAATTTTTCAAGCAACCGCTCAAATTTCGTTTTACACTTTCAGTCTCTATTTTTTTTATGTCCCCTAAATCGTCTTCTTCTTCTTTCTCAATCTCTAGACATCCAAATTCTCTCTCAAACTCGAGCCTCCTTTTTTTATGTCCGGTTCTGGTAAATCATTGAGAGGTCGTGGAGGTTGTTGTGGCGGAGGACATCATTCGCGATGATTCTCCACCGATTTGCGCTGATTCTCTCTTCTCCTGCCTCTCTCTCGTAGCCTCAGAGTGATTTTCGACAGAAATTTTGGATGGGTAAGGGATTTTAGCCACCAGATTTTGTCTCATTGTTTCGGGATTTGTTTTTCGATGTCTCGCTCAATCTATCTTATTTTCAGTCAGAGAAACTAGGGATTTTGTCTTGATTTGATGTGTATCACAGGACTGGAATTTAATTTCCAAGAAATGCTTGTCGGAGGAGCAGCCTTGGATTTGGTCGGAGTGCCCTTGCCGGAGGAAACCTTCTCGGCTGCAAAAACAAATGATGACATACTTTTTGGAGTTATCGGAGGGTATGTGTGTACTGGGTTTGAAATAGCGATCGCAACGCTCGCTATGGATCGATATAGCGCTAAGCGCTAAGCAAGGAGATTATCGCTATGGGTCTCTATACGCTATTTAAAACCCAGTGTGTGTATGTGTCAAGTGTTAGTGTTTGCAAATAACTATTTTTCTTTTTCTCGATCTGTTTCATGAGAACACTGGCTGATTAAATTTAAGGTTGTTCTGAGATTACCAAGGCTTCATTAGTCGTGTAGTAATTTGCTTATGCAAAATTTAGTCTCTTGTTGTATGATTTGGGTAGTTCTGGTGTGGAATGTAACAATCTGGTTTCTGGATTTCTTTTGCAATGAGTTGTGTAGTTCTGATGTGGAATGGATCTTCTTCAGATTTCTTTGGTTTTGGCTTATGGATTTGTTTTGATTATTTTTCTGCCCATTAATTGATTCCGCGTTGCAAGTCTGATGCGGTATGGAAGGATCTTTTTTTTTATGTTTGTGCAGATTAGGTGGAGAAAGAGGAAGTGAAGGAAGTTGGTCAGCAATGGGAAGATGACTGGGTTGATGATGATGTCAATGACGATAAGTCTTCTCATCTTGACTTGTTTCTGTTGGTCTTGCACCTGTTGTTTTCAGATTGAATAGATGGGTTTCTTTACAATTACAAGTCTAGGACACCTCTTGTAATTGGTTTGATCTAGTTTATCTATAACAACTGTCTTACTCGTAACTGCTTTGGGTTTTTTTTTCTTCCATTTTGTAGGTTTGATCGTGATGATGGGAAGTTGACTCAAAAACTTTTGAAAGCCATGGTTCTTATCAAAAACGCATATGGATACACAAAGAAGCCCGAGACTACTACTAGATCACCGACATAACCGGCAAATGTGTATATTTTCTATTATGTAAAGCAAATTCGAACTATTTTTGATTTTGTAAATTAAAATTAGAAATTCGACCCAAAAAAATATATATTTTAGAAATCAAAAATATAATTTGGGATTTTTTTTTTTAATTTGGAAATCACGGTAGTCGCTTATTAGTCACAAATATTTGCGACTACTATGTGACTAAATATAAAAGGTAGTCGTAAAGTAGTCATACAATTTTGCGATTAACTTGTGACTACAAATTTTAACCACCAATTTGCAACTCTTTTTAGTCATCACATAGGAGTTTTAAATTAGTCGCAACCAAAAAAGAGACTATTTAGCGACTACATTTACCAACTAATAAGAGTCCAACATTCGTGGTCTTAAAATGTTTGCGACTACAACGGCAATGGCAAATTAGTCGCGAATTTACGACTGTTTATTTAGTTACACTTTAGTCGCTTTTTTGCAACTAATTTGCGACTTCAAAAATTAGCGACGAGCGTTTTGCGACTACCTGCTGGAGTCGCAAAAGAGTCTCGAAACCCTGATTTGCGACTACTTTGAGACGATTCCAGCAGTGGCAAAAACGATTTTCTTGTAGTGAGATAAACATTTGTTCTCATGTTAGGAGGGATTTTAATGCTAGAATCGAATTGCTCATTTCTAGAACTTAAGACATTTTTCGCCCGGAAGGTGTTCGATGAAATGTCTAGAAAACTTCTAAGCATGCAATTCATTTCTTAGCCAATGAAAATTGATGATTAAGGTGAATTGTTGACTTGTATGGACTAATGCTTAATGATTATGGATCATTTAGTTGCGAACGGAAGTTCTTGATAACAAGATGATTTGTAAATGGATTAGTATCATGGAAGTGAACTAATCTACTTGTGTGATCCATGTCATAAGAATGAATGTGGGATTTGAGTAATTGATTAGTAAAAGTCCTCCGTTTTGTAGTATTTGATTTTTACTAATCAATTACTCAAATCTCACTCATGTCATTGTAGTATTTGAGATATCGAACCACGGAGGTTAAGATTGAAGCACTAAGAATACATGAATCTTCCTAAGCTAGAGCAAATATTTTTGGGTTTTTATGTTTTTAAACTAAAAAAAACAAATGCAAGAAGGAAAACAAAACACAAAGACACAAGACAAAAGTGTTGGATCATGAACTAAACTATCAATGAGATGGGTAACAATCAAACAATGAATCATTTGGAAGCATTAATCACTATCTTAGAACATGGAACTCACAAATATGACTAATCCATTTCCATGGCACTAATCATTTTGTTAATTATCTAATCAAGAACAAATTTCCATTTGTGATTAAATAATCAACAAGCATTAAGAAACAATTCCAATTAGTTCACTAACACCCTAAACATCAACTTCCATTAGCTAGGATATGCATAACTCACAAAAGGTTCGGGTCAAGCAATTCATTTAAACTCGGGTCATGAGTGAAATGCCTAAGATCTAGAAACGAATGAACAATCATAATCTAGTACTAACACCGCTTACTCGAATCTATCCCTAATGCATGGGATGAGACCAAAAATCTAACTAATCTAAGGTGTAGTACTAGGTTTCGGTTTATCATGTCAAATCTAGCATTGAGAACCAACCTAAGTGAAAGACTCATCCAAGATCATCCTAAATCATCATCATCTAACCATCAATCAACCATTGACTAAAGATGCCTAAACATTCAATGCACATTCATTCTTATGACATGGATCACACAAGTAGATTAGTTCACTTCCATGATACTAATCCATTTACAAATCATCTTGTTATCAAGAACTTCCGTTCGCAACTAAATGATCCATAATCAATAAGCATTAGTCCATACAAGTCAACAATTCACCTTAATCATCAATTTCCATTGGCTAAGAATTGAATTGCATGCTTAGAAGTTTTCTAGACATTTCATCGAACACCTTCCGAGCGAGAAATGTCTTATGTTCTAGAAATGAGTTGTCAATTCGATTCTAGCATTAAGATCCCTCCTAACATGAGAACAAATGTTTATCTAGTCCTAAACATCAACAATCAACCATCAAACCATCCAAATCAAGCAAAATCCAAAATCAAACAAAAAGGTCAACTCACAAGAACAAGGAAGAACACAAGAGAAAAAGAAACATAAAGATAGAGAACAAAGATTAAATAAACATAATATAGAGATAGATTGAAGAATCATTCACTAGAGTGGCATGAATGATGACGATCCATCCCAAATCATCATAAGAAGAGTTTGGGAGAAAACCCAACTCTAGGGAAAAGAAAGCTTAACATGAAAATTAGGTTTTTATGGGTTTTATAGAGAATTGGGTCTTCAACAGGTCCCATCGGTCGGCCACAGCCCGATGTCACGCATCGATGCACTCTCAGATTCTCAGTAGTTCCATCGGTCACTTGCATCGGTGCCTGGCGTACCGATGCCATTCTTGTCGTCGATCTTGTGAGATTCCCATCGGTCGGCCACAGCCCGATGCCACACATCGATGCACTCTCAGATTCTCAGTAGTTCCATCGGTCAGGCAGAGACGTCTTCAGTAAATCCGCGATAACTCATTAACCAAATGTCCAAATGGCCTGAATCCAACTCTTGTAGACAGATGATTCACTCCTCTACAACTCCTATAAAGACTGTTGAGGCTGATTCATAACGGAGGGCCTTCGCCCAGCTACATCTTTCTGGCGTCTTGGATGGGCTTTGCATTCCTCTTATGCTCCATAACTCCAAACATCACCAATTGTCTCCAAGACACCTAAAAACACTCCAAATGTATGCAAAATTCACTAAGACCTAATGCAAACATCTAATATTCTAATAAATATCAAAATGCTATAAAAACTATGCAAGACACATGCATGAGACACAAAACAATAACAAGAATGCATGCTAAAAAGAGGTAAAATATGGGAATATCATAACTCCGTCATCCGACTTAGTCTTTCCGTCTTCGGGATTAGACAAATATTTGTCATGTTTAGACGCTGGTCAAAAACACCCGTCTCTAGGAAGCCGTTTACCAGTTCTAATAAGTCTGCCTTCACTATTTGCCAGGAGCGTTGGAAAAAAAGTGGTCATTCCGTCGGGTCCCGGTGCTTTTTCTGGGTGCATCATAAATAGGGCCGAACGTACTTCCTCTTCGGTAGCCCTTGCCGTCAGGGCAATATTGTTCTGTTCCGAGACTAATTTTTTTATTTCGGCCAGAGCCTCCTCAAAGTTCGTCGGGGACGTCGACGTAAAGAGGTCGTTGAAATAATTTACCGCCACTTGTTCTACCTCTTTTTCCGATGTGACCCACACTCCTGAGGCATCATGCAGCCCGACAATCCGGTTCCTTGCCCTCCTTTGCAATACTTGCGCATGGTAAAACTTAGTATTTTTATCCCCCACCGTATGCCACAAAGTGCGACTTTTCTGTTGCCAGTAGAGCTCCTCGTCTCGGTAAGCTTGTTTTAATTTTCCCGTAATTTCTATCAACTCCTCTTGAGTCCTGGTATCATCATTTTGAACCTCTTCTACTGCCCGTTGTAGTTCACTGATCTTCTCTTTACTATAAGGTAAGTTGTTTTTCCGCCATTTCGATATCTCCCGCCGACAATTCCCAATTTTTTGGATAATGGATCGTCTGTCTCTCCGTGAATCCATCTCCCAACCCTTGGCAATTGATTCCATTAAGCCCTCTTGCCCAATCCATCGTTTATCAAACCGAAAAAGCTAACTTTATATATATAGATTATGTGATTAATTTAGATGTTTAAAGATTTTAAGGTTTATGTAAAATCATGCTTACATTTCTCATATAGGGCAAATCATATTAGAAGACTTACTTTGGCACACACTGACACACACGAGACAAAGAAAAGAGAACCACACGGCTATGCTTTCATTCAATACAACAGTAAAGAGGTAACTAATAATCTGGCTTTCCTGGTTTTTTAAGTTGCTTAGATGAGACTTTTTAAAGTGTTGTAAAATGGTTGATTCTTTTTTAGTTTGATTGAGCAATCTTCTGATTTCTATATCTGAAGTGGGTGCACAGGAGGATGAAATGGTGAAGGACGATGAATAGTAGACTATCTTGTGGTAGGCCTTTGGTAGTTCGTTTAGCTAGTGAGAAGCTTCTAGAAGATTCTTATCATGATCATTCCAAAAGATTATTTACCAGAAGCTAACAAAACGAGGTTTGTGAGTAGAAGCAGCTCAAGAAAAATGAGTCGAGATGAAAAAGTATCTCTAGAGGAAAATGAGAAACAACGGATTTTAGTGAAAAAGCCAAATCGACTTATCCATTTTAAACCCCTCAACTAAATTATTGATAATAAAACCTCTCAGTTGATCCATTATAAATACTTCAACTAAAATATTAATGGTAAAAATCTTTCAAGTAACTAAGTAAGGATCCGTTAGCAGAGAAACCCATTCGTCAATAATACCGTCAAAACCTTACACGGTTGACATTAAATCAATACTTTGCATTTTGGCTGGTTATAAAAAGACGTGTATATTTATTTACTTTAGACATAAGAGAATGTTGTGTTTGTTTAGAATTAACATCAGAAATGTAATGCAATCGATTGATAATCTGAAACGATCAATCAATATAATTAAGATCTCACTTTTAATGTTGTCTAAAACGAGGAAAGTTGACAAAACCATGTAAAATTTCAATAATTAAACGCATTTGAGATAAAAGAGAGGCATGAGGATGAGTGATAGTTTACCATTTACACGATTTTGGAAATTTTAAATCGACATAAGAGATTTTTGAAACTTCATGTTCTATTTGAACAAACACCACATTGTTTTATGTCTAAGAAAATTCACACATGTCGTTTTTAACAAGCCAAAACGCAGAATATCGATTAAACGACATATATTTAGGTGACATTATAAACAAAGGCACTTTTTCATTAACAGAGCTTTACTTATGGATTTTTTTTATTAATAATTTAGTTGAGGGGTTTAAAATAGATTGACGAATATTTAGGGGTGTCAATTAGGGCCAAAGCTCGAACCTGAAAAACAGCGGGCTCGGGCCTAGAAATATAAGCCCGAAAAAAACCGGGCATTTCGGGCTAAGCCCGTTCGGGCTAGTGTGTTTTTCGGGCTTAGCCCGAACGGGCTCGGGGTAGCCCAAAAAGCCCGAAACTTTACATTTTAATTAGTTAAAGATTTTATTTCAACATTTATCTTTCTAAAAATAATAATTTGACATATTTTCTATACATTTCGTGATTTAGGTACTATTATCATTCATCCATATTTACTTCATTTTTTTAGAATCATTATCTATAGACTTTCAATGACATTTCTATATAATTTATATACATGTCAAAACTTAATATTATTATTATTATTATTATTATTATTATTATTATTATTATTATTATTATTATTATTATTATTATTATTATTATT
>PKML01043607.1:499673-518285 GCA_002933935.1 Eutrema yunnanense | reverse complement strand
GATTCATGTATATAATACCTATATATATAATACATGTTTTGAATATATATATATATATATATATGTATATATATATATAAATGTTGGTATCATCTACAAGAATTTGCTGGTGAAGGACGTGATCCTAACACTCCATCTAAGTTATTCAACCTTCGTATATATATTTGGTTCGGTTCGGTTCGGTTCAGGTTATTCGGGTTTTAGAAAATAGGTCTATTCGGAAATAAATTGTATATCAGTTCGATTTATTATAATTCGGTTTCGGTTCGAGTCCGGTTCTGTTTTGGACAAATAAAAATAATTAATTAAATTAAGTAATATTTTAGGTTTTTAGTATATTTTAACTATATTTAATTAAAATTATTAATTATTTTTTTAACTTTGGTTAGTTCGGTTAATTCCATTAGGTTTTATATAATCCAGATTCGGTTCGGGATCAAATAATTTGGTATAGAAATTTATATTCCATTCGGGTTATTTTATAATTTGGTTCGGATTCGAGAAATTCGGTTCGGGTTCGAGAATTTTGGCGGTTCGAGAATTTAGCCCACTCCTAGAATTTACAAGAATTCATTACCTATTAAATTCTTTTGCATTCTTTTAAAATCTAGACAATATAATTACATTATTATTTTTTTGCCAAATCAATAGAATTACATTAGAAACCCACCAAATCCTTTAAATTCTATTAAAATACATGAAACAGATTACAATTGAATTCTTTCAGATTCTATTAAAGGGGGTGGTATTGGATCTAAGAATTTAATAGAATCTGAAAGAATTCAATTGTAATCTGTTTCAAGTATTTTAATAGAATTAATACCATTAGATTAACAATAACATTAATACTAGTCAGATTTTGAATTCGCAATATATATTATTAAAAGGAGCTCTTAAGTCGCAACAACATCCTATAGAAAGCGCAAACAAAAAACAGATTTCGAGACAAAGCAAAACTGGTATATTGACAATACAACGAAAATGAATTACAAGATTGGATTCGTGAGCTTCGTCGTGATTACTTCAATAATCTTCATCTTTCTATTGGTTTCAGGTTAGGCTGTCTTGTCTATGAGCTGCACATCTCATTTTGTCTATTCAAATCACAAATTATGAGAAATATTAATATTTCAGTTTTTGTTATTTTGTTATGAGTGAAATGAAGAGAAAGTAGAAGCGCAAGAAGTAAAAGCGCAAGAAGAATGCATTGGACCATGTGGAGTGATTCGGGACTGTGCGACCACTTGCATCCGTGCAGGATATCAAGGTGGTCGATGTGGTAGCTGGCCTTATCTTGATAGCTGTTGTTGTACTAGATAACCTCCATAACTAAACATTGCATGGAAAAATCATTAAATACTTTTAAGTACATTATTGTCAATTAATTTCGTGAATGAAATTTGAGTTTAAAGAAGAAAACAAAAAAAAATGACTTTACTACATGGCCTGTAGATCCGAAAAAGATGAATTAGAGGAGATGGCGTTGATCGATGGTTTAAGAAAGAGAGATATTATATATTTTAATGTGGTTTAAAAAAAAAAAAAGTTAGCTCATCCTTAATTTACCCAAAGCTAGTAAACAATTACTTTACGTTTTTACCATTCAAATAGTAGTATACTATGTGGTCAATGAGGTACTCCGTTAATCCTCTTTATAATTATACTATAATCCGCGTTACGGGCAGACGTGTTAACTTTTTTTCTTTATATATTTTGTTTTTGATAGTTTAATATTTTATCTTTGTTTGTTACATATATTATTTTCAATATTGTTTTTTCTTATAAAAATAAAAGGTGTTTGTACATTTTTTTATCTTTTACGTTTGTTGTCAATTTATGCAATTAATTTTTTTAAAAATGTTTGTTATTTTGTGTTTTTATAGTAGAAAACATTAGGAATCTCTAATAATGCATTTTTATTTTAATTTATATCAATTAGAGTGTATTAATTATATGTTAATTGCTGTCGCAAAGTTCATCTTTGAAGTAGTTACATTAAAGCGTAATGAAGGCACCAAAAATATAAAAATACACTAAAGGAATTGTTTTGTTTTAGAGTTATTGCAGAAGGAGGTTGAGAGTTCGGTTCTGAAGCATATGTGACGGATGTTGGGTTTATCCTTACTTAGAATTAGATATTGTGCTTTGGGATGGAGCTAGTTGCACCGAATTTTAGGTTCGTGGCTCTTGTCTTCCTTGAATAATATTGTGTTTTTCGTTTTATATTTTTTTTGTTTTATTTTTAGTATTATTTCCAATATTGTTGATGTACGATTCTAATCCTCTTTATTGTGTAAAATATGTTTCTAATTCTTAACCCTTTTTGTTTCCAAATTTTAAGTAATAAGTCTTCAAGTGTAGATATATATGATAATATAACATACATATCCAAGTCTTGATTTATTATAATTTTTCACATATTTTTCATTTGTATCTTGTGTCCAGGCCCGACTCTAGGCAAGTGCTAAAGGTGCAAATGCATAGTGACCACCATATTTTTGCAAAATTTTATCATGTTTGAAGGTTTTATTTGTAAATATTTAAGGGTTCTTTATAAATGTTTTTTTTGTATATGCCTAAAATTAGATATTTTTTTTGTAATATGCGCATGGTCCACTTTATTAGTGAACCGGTCCTGCTTGTCTCATGTAGTTGCTGAGTAATTTTGCTGCATCTTCATAGAGAAGATTTCTATGATTTCATTCAGATTGTTGTTTTGGTGTGGATTTTTTTTTCCTCGATGTTTATTTAATAATTTTATTAGATTATAAGTTTTGTTTTATGTGGTGTTTAATTTGTATTTGTATTTAGTTGTAATTTTGTTGTGTCTATCAAAATGTGAGAGTTGAAATAAATTATCATATTCTATGTAGATATTCAAAGCATATAAAATGTGAGAGTTGTAAAATTTATTTATTACCCTCTAAATCTTCTATGTAGATATTCAAAGCATATAAAAATAATGAGATTCTTTTTCAAGAATATACTAATAATACATTTGATTAGATTGCTTCATTTTTGACCCATATTTTTTTGTTCACAACAACATCCGTCGATAGTACAAGCGCCATAAAAATAACCATTCTCTTTACAAAATGCTGAGCATGATTTGTCCCCTCCATAAAAACATGCTTCTTCTTCGTTGACGCATTTTCATCCTGATCTATTTTATAACCTATTTATTAATAAAAAAAATATTAAATCAACATGTACATTTATTATATATAAAAAATTGAAGATTTAGATGAAAAATAAAAAATTATTAAATCAATAGATTAATAGTCAAAAGAAAATACAGTCTTTCAATTTATTTCCTTATAGATTATTAGATGAAAAAAATACAATTTTTCAATTTATTTCCTTATAAATAATTTTCTTTTGACTATTAATCTATAAGGAAATAAATTAAAAGACTGTATTTTCTTTTGACTATTAATCTATAAGGAAATAAATTTAAAGACTGTATTTTCTTTTGACTATTAATCTATAAGGAAATAAATTGAAAGATTGTATTTTCTTTTGACTATTAATCTATAAGAAAATAAATTGAAAGACTATGTTCTTTTTCATCTTTAACCAAGAAAAATGCATTTTTTATGTATGTTTGTGTTATAATATATAATTAGTCTAAATTAAGCAAAACTCATAAAAAAAAGTTAAGAGAATATTGATGCTGCTAGGGTTTGTCGTTCAGCTTCAGGTTATAAAATTTATAGAACCCTAGGCATCTCCAAGTGCACAGTCGTGCGATGTAGTACTTAGGGTGTCGATCCACAGGGAAAGCACGTTTTATACGAAACCTTAGATAGAGAATTAGTAAGGGAGTCAAAAACGAAATAGGTTTTTTAAGGGGTTTTTGGTATCACAAATTGTAAAGTGCGTAAAAAAAAAAATCGAATGTAAAGCAATAATGAAAAATCGGCTGTAAACAATAATAAAACGGATGTTGGGTTGACAGCGATATCTCCGGGGAATGTTCGATTCAAAGCATGGTAAGAAAACTCTTAGTTAAAATCGATTCTAGCAAACTCCATGAACTGGAACACGGAATTGTGTATAGCCTACTGTCGTAGCACTACACACCTATAACTCGCATCCGGGTAGCTCCCGAGATTCGTTGTCGCGTACTTTTGCTGAGTTTTCAGCCTTATCTTTTACCGCTTTCATGTTGTATTTTATTAACCTAAGAGTTTTGATAACTCATCTTTTCCAGTGTAATCGTCAAGTCTTTTTTTTTTTTTTTTGGTCAACAGCCTTGATACATAACCCTATTCGGTGAACCAAATCGGNGAGACAAAGCAAAACTGGTATATTGACAATACAACGAAAATGAATTACAAGATTGGATTCGTGAGCTTCGTCGTGATTACTTCAATAATCTTCATCTTTCTATTGGTTTCAGGTTAGGCTGTCTTGTCTATGAGCTGCACATCTCATTTTGTCTATTCAAATCACAAATTATGAGAAATATTAATATTTCAGTTTTTGTTATTTTGTTATGAGTGAAATGAAGAGAAAGTAGAAGCTGCGCAAGAAGAATGCATTACATGGTGTGGACTGGTTCGGGACTGTACGGCCACTTGCATCCGTGCAGGATATCAACGTGGCCGATGTGTTAAACATTCCTGGACCGATCATGATACCTGTTGTTGTACTAGATAAACTCCATAACTAAACATTGCATGGAAAAATCATCAAATAACAATAAATAAATACTTTTAAGTACATTATTGTCAATTAATTTCCTGAATGAAATTTGAGTTTAAAGAAGAAAACAAAAACTAAGATATGGTTGATCAGGGACGCAATTAATTTCATATAAGTTATATATAAACTAACCCCATGTTTATTCATCTCTTCGGCGTATATATATTACACATTTGAGTATTAGTTAATAATAGTTAATATAAGGGGTTTCTGCCAAAAAAAAACCATTTAACTTGTTCCGATTTGCAAGAAAACCCATCACCACGGACAAATGCAGGTCAATCCCTCACCCGAGGGTCAAACCGCAATACAGCTCTCTTGGTTAACAAACGTTATATCTTTCACGGGGAGTAAAACACAACCGTTTTGGCCTTGTCGAATCATCGAAGTACATGTTGTTTTGCTAATTTGGAAATTTAGGGTTTATCGATTTTGATTGAGTAATGTTCTTCTCTGGAAAATTGGTTTTTCCTGCACAAGTCTGCTTCCATCTTCATCACTGCTGTCTCAACACATGAAAAAAGAAGAAGCAATTCTCCTTTATTTTTATTTTCTTTTCCTTCTCACAACAAAATCGATTTGATTTCAGGCTATGATTTTTTGGGTGTTTGATCGCGATTTGAAGGATCCTCAAAAGGATTAGGGTTGGAGGGAGTGAAATCGCCGTGAGTTCGATTCATCAGATGAACACAGGATGTGTAATTACAAAATCACAGAAGGAAAGAGGGAAGATAGATGAAGGGGAATTGCGGTTGAAAGAAGGAATGGGAGAGAGGAAGGTTCTGGGTTTTGTTAATCCACTGTCTCTGTTTGCGTTTGATTTTGTTAGGATTCCATTAAAGAGATCTTCTTTTTGGTTTGGCTTGTGTTTTTGTGAAGCCATCTCTTCTTTTTTCTTGAAATTGATTTGATTTCTACGGAAGAACAGTGAGATTGTTTTATAGATTATCATCACTTGTATTTTGAGTTGGCGAGAAAATTAATTTACTTACCTAATCAATTTGTTTTTCAAAATGACTCTTTTTGTTGTTGTGTGATTGTAATGAAGAAAAGATCTTAAGATTGAAATTCTGAAGAAATATTACATCAAACCCTAACTTTACTAAGGGACGCATAGTTTAACGAAGAAGCTAGAAGACGAGAAGAAACTCAGACACCAGAAAAAAAAAAAAAAAAACCGAGAAAAAGTCTTAAATTTCCACCCTGTTTGTTATCTTGCGTAGCGGTCTGCATGGGACCAGAAGATTCAACGTATTTCGTCTCGACAAGATTCGAAGGTAGTCGAAATCTTTCAACGTCACAAGTTATGGTGACTATGTTACTCCTTTCCGGCCTTGCCGTGAACCTTATGCTGACGCATCCAGGTAGCTCCCGAAATAACTCAGACACCAGCAAAACAAAACAAAAACAAAACAAAAAAAAACAAAAAAAAACAAAAAAAACTCATACACCAGTAGACCCAAAACCTCCTTCACCACGAACAGTAGAGTCCAAATCGATTTTTGCTACGTCATCATATGCCACGTCATCGATATAGCTGAGGGCTGTATTACGGTTTGACTCTCAGGTGAGGGATTGACCTGCATTTTTCTGTGATGATGGGTTTTTTTGCAAATCGGAACCAGGTGAATGTTTTTTTTTGCAGAAAACCCTTAATATAATTAATTAAATATTATAATAAACACATTGGTTTATCGGTTCAGTTTGATTTAAAACCGAACCAAACTATTCGAGTTGAGAAGAAATAGAACCAAATATTGGGTATTAACTCTGGTTTGGATCGGTTTGAGTTCGGTTTGGTTTGGTTAAAATGCCCATCCATAGTTATTAGTAAAAAAATTATTTAAATACTTTTAATCTTAATATTAATTACATTAGATGCCACATACTAAATAAATGTTTGGATCCGCCCCTAAAAATAATGAGTTATTGGATGTGGAATCATGGATAATGTGATAGTTGTATAGTGGCATATATGCACTACTGGTAGAATGAATGAATGACTGAATAGGCATGTTTGGGCAACGATAATGTTGTAATGGAGGTTATTAGAGTATTAGAGACTATTGGTTTAGATAAATTGGTTATGTCAATTTACGGTTTACTTCTTGTATAAAAGGACCCGTCAATTATAACGATGAAGATAAGATGAATAGAATCAGTTTTATACTTTTACACAATGTAACAAACTTTTCCATGTTCTTCATCTAATATGGTATCAGAGCGTTGAATCTACCTTCAATATCTTCGATCTGAGCTTCCGATCTTCTTTTCTGCGTTTGTTTTGACCTTGATTGATCGAATCTCTTTCTTCGATTGATCCATTTCTTGGATATTCCACTGATTTTTAGCTTATTCCAGCTCAATCATGGTTACTCTTCGAAAATCCACCCGACGATCGACACGAGGTGCTTCGGCGGCGAATTCGTCTAATCCGGCAAAATCTCCAGCTCCGTCGTCTATTCCGGCGATTTCCATTACCGATCCACCAGCACCGATAATTTCGTCTCGTTCTGTTCCGGATCTACATCTTCCTCGTGACGCCTTTGACTTCGACGGGATCTAATACTTACCATTCTTCTTGACTAATGGTGATAATCCAGGAGCTTCCATCATTTCCGAGGTACTTGATGGAACCAACTTTAACACTTGGAACATAGCTATCACTATTGCTTTGGATGCGAAGAATAAGATAGGATTTGTAGATGGATCTATACCTAGGCCTTCTATTTCTCATCCACATTATCGCATATGGTCTCGTTGCAATAGTATGGTTAAGTCATGGATGCTTAACTCAGTCACGAAGCAAATTTATGGAAGCATCTTGCGATTCAATGATGCTTCTGAGATATGGAAAGATTTGTTGACTCGTTTCCATGTCACAAATCTACCACGATCTTATCAACTGACGCAACACATCTGGTCTCTCCAACAAGGATCTACAGATCTATCCACATATTATACTAAACTCAAAACTATGTGGGATGATCTTGATGGAGCAGATTGTGTCAAGACGTGTCAGAATTGTGCTTGTTGCAAGGCAACTTCTACTAAGGCAGAACACACAAAGATCATTAAGTTCTTAGCTGGCTTGAATGATTCTTATTCTAATGCTCGTAGTCAGATCATTATGAAGAAGAATGTTCCTGATTTGGCTGAAGTTTACAATCTTCTTGATCAAGATTACAGTCAACGCATCTTTCATCACGTTCAAATTATGCATCTGCTTTTAATGTGACTGTATCAGAGACTATTGGTGCCTCAGTTAATGCTGCGTTCAACAAACCAAGACCATTTTGTTCTCATTGTGGATACAATGGCCATACTGTTGATAGATGTTACAAAATCCATGGATATCCACCATCCTTCAAACACAAACAGAAACAGAATCAAGAGAAGCCGAATGTGTCAGTCAAACCTATTGTTGCTCAGCTAGCTGTGAATGAGCCTTCAGTCAAAGACTACAATAACGAAATGATGCACACATTGTCAACGGATCAGATTCATGGAGTAATAGTGTACTTCAATTCTCAGTTGAGTTCTGATTAGACTTCTTTAGCTTCAACATCAGGTGGCACCATCACTACTCTACCTGGTATGTCTTTTTCATCCTCTACCCTGAGTTTTGTTGGGATCCTACGAGCTACTGGTAGTATTCTGTCTCTCAATCTTGGATCATTGATAGTGGCGCCACTCACCATGTTTCACATGACAAGACTTTGTTTGTGAACATGAATGGATCCTTGGATAAATCAGTAACATTGCCTACTAGTTTAAGTGTTCAAATTGCAGGGATTGGCCAGATACGTCTCAATGAATATCTTGTGCTCAACAATGTTCAGTATATCCCTGCTTTTCGTTTGAATCTACTCAGCGTTAGTCAGCTAACCAAATATTTGGGATGTCGTGTAATCTTTGAACAAACTTCTTGTATGATACAGGATCATACCAAGTGATTGATGATTGGTCAGGGTGAACAAATCTCAAACCTCTATGTCTTGGATGCAGCTTCTATCTCCAGGAGTTTTCAAGTTTCTGTCAATGCTGTTGTGGATACAACTTTATGGCATCATAGATTAGAGCATCCATTTGTATCTAAGATTGATTCTATTACTGATACACTTGGCATCAAACAAAAAAATAAAAGCCATTTTCATTGTGCAATTTGTCCTCTTGCTAAACAAAAGTATCTTCCATATGTCTCTCATAATCATATATGTGAAAATGTTTTTGATCTTCTACACATTGACATTTGGGGCCCTTTCTCTGTTCCAACAACAGAAGGATACAAGAATTTCCTAACTATAGTTGATGATCACACACGTGTCACATGGATTTACCTCTTGCGTACTAAGTCTGAAGTTCTTAAGGTGTTTCCAGATTTTCTGACAATGATTGAGACACAATACAGAGTTACTGTGAAGGGTGTACGATCTGATAATGCTCCAGAATTGAAGTTTACAGAGCTGTATCAGGCCAAAGGGATCATACCGTATCACCCTTGTCCTGAAACTCCAGAGCAAAATTATGTTGTAGAGCGTAAGCACCAACATATTCTGAATGTGGCGAGATCATTGATGTTTCAAGCTCACATTCCCTTGGAATATTGGGGAGACTGTGTTTTAACAGCAGTGTTCTTGATAAATCGATTACCTACACCTAGGGATGGGCATATGGTTATTCGGTTCGGTTCGTTTTGGTTATTTCGGTTTTCGGTTACGTTCGGTTATGTCTTTTACTATCCATTCGGTTAGTAACAGTTTTCGGTTTGGTTACCATTCGGTTCGGTATGGTTATCAAAATTAATAACCGCTTGGTAACCGAAATTTTTCGGTTAATTTCGGTTAACCGAATGGTTTCGGTTATTTTCAGTTATTTTCGGTTAATTTTCAAATATTTTCGGTTATTTCGGTTAAGTTTCGGTTAAATTTCAAAATCTTTTGGTTATTTCGGTTACATTTCGAAATGTTTCGGTTATTTCAGTTAAATTTCGGTTAGTTTCGGTTATTTCGGTTCGGTTATATTTCGGTTAATTAGGAGAAATAAACCTAATTTTTTTTTTATATCCATAGATACCCATTGGTTATCGGTTAATAACTATTCGGTTATCATAACCAATGGATATCAAAAATAAAAACCATTCGGTTATTGTGAAGTAACCATAACCTAACCGAACCATTAATTTCGGTTCGGTTCGGTTTCATTCGGTTCGGTTATTATGCCCAGGACTACCTACACCATTGCTGGGCAACAAGTCTCCATTTCAGATGTTGACACATAAACAACCTGAATATAATGGTCTGCGTGTGTTTGGATGCTTAGTCTACTACTCTACATCTTCTAAGCATCGCCATAAGTTTCAGCCACGTTCAAGACCGTGTGTGTTTCTTGGATATCATGCAGGCTATAAAGGATACAAACTTTTGGATCTCGAGACTCACAACATACACATTTCCCGAAATGTTATCTTTCATGAGAATATCTTCCCTTTCATGAAAGGTAATCTCGACTCTTCTCATGATTTCTTTTCTCTGATGGATTCTGCTGTCAATAATTATTCCCCAACTGTTGTTACTGAGCATTCAGCAGTAGAGACTGAAACATCTCCCACAACAAATCCTAAAAGAATGACTAAACCTCTAGGCTATCTACATGACTACTACTGTAATTTGACTGCAACTGATATCCCTTATCCACTGAGGGCATACATGTCTTATGAGAAACTTTCTGAGGAGTGCAAGTTCTACATTTGTGCTATTGCACATCATACTGAACCTTCGTCCTTCACACATGCCAAGAAGTTTGATGACTGGCTAAAGGCAATGAATGAAGAACTTATTGCTCTTGAGAATACTCAGACTTGGACAATCTGTTCTCTACCACCGGATAAACATGCTATTGGTTGTAAATGGGTTTACAAGGTTAAACTCAATGTTGATGGTAGTCTTGAACGTTATAAGGCTCGTCTTGTGGTAAAAGGTTATACACAACAAGAGGGAGTTGACTTTGTGGATACTTTCTCTCTTGTTGCGAAAATGACTACAGTTAAGACTCTTTTAGTAGTAGCAACAGCCTAGAATTGGAGTCTTACTCAACTTGACATTTCCAATGCCTTTTTAAATGGGGATCTTGATGAAGAAATCTACATGAAGCTACCTCCTGGCTATCACCAAAAACCAGGGACTTCTCTTCCTCCAAATCCCGTGTGCAAACTCCAAAAATCCCTCTATGGGTTGAAACAAGCATCTCGACAGTGGTTCTTAAAATTCAGTTCCACTTTCTTGACTCTTGGTTTTCAGAAATCTCACACATATCATACTTTGTTTATACGCAATATTGCAGGGAAGTATGTTGCAGTACTGGTTTATGTTGATGATATCATCATCACCTCCTATACTGATGGTGTTGTCACTCAACTCATTGCTGATTTAAAGAGGTCATTCAAGCTTCGGGATCTTGGCTCCTTGAAATATTTTTTGGGATTAGAGATTGCAAGGTCTGCCAAAGGAATTTCTGTGTCTCAACGAAAATACACTCTTGAGATCATTGAAGACACATGACTTCTTGCCTGTAAACCATCTAGCATTCTTATGGAACCAAGTCACAAACTCTGCCAAGACAGTGATGAACCTGTCCTTAGTGATCCTTCAACATATCGACGATTGGTAGGGAAAATGATGTATTTGACAATCACAAGACAAAACATCACCTACGCAGTCAACAAACTCTGTCAATATGCTTCTGCTCCTACGAATTCTTCAGGCTGCCTACAAAGTAGTTCACTACCTGAAAGGCACCATTGGAATGGGTTTGTTCTATGCAGCTGACTCTGATTTGGTTTTGAAAACCTTTACTGATGCTGACTGGGCTTCTTGCACAGATACAAGACGATCCACTACAGGATATTGATTGTTTCTTGGGAACTCTTTAATATCCTGGAAATCCAAGAAACAACCTACAATTTCTCATTCCTCAGTTGAATCTGAATATCGAGATATGGGCTTTGCTGTGAGAGAGGTTGAATGGATAGTTAATTTACTCCGGGAATTACAAGTACCACAGGATAAACATGTTGCTTTCTACTATGATTCAACAGCAGCTATTCAAATAGCCAACAATGTTGTTTTTCATGAAACAACAAAGCATTTGGAGCTTGATTGTCACAAGGTCCGTGACAGGGTCACTGATGGCTTGATCAAGACATTGCATGTTAGAACTGATATTCAAGTTGCTGACATCTTTACTAAGCCATTATTTCCAGGTCGTTTTCATGAGCTTCATGGCAAGATGTCTCTAATTTCAATCTTCTCGCCATCTTGAGAGGGGCTATTAGAGTATTAGAGACTATTGGTTTAGATAAATTGGTTATGTCAATTTACGGTTTACTTCTTGTATAAAAGGACCCGTCAATTGTAACGATGAAGATAAGATGAATAGAATCAGTTTTATACTTTTACACAATGTAACAAACTTTTCCCTGTTCTTCATCTAATAGAGGTGAACTAGTTTGATTTGACTTATTAATCAAATCGGATTGTAGTGGAGAAGAAGCAATAACATGGCCAAAGATCACATGACTCAAAAAGAGACCATTCTTCTTTAAAGCACACTTCCATCTTTGTCCTTATGAGTCTCATATGCTAATTAGCCCGACTCTTCTACTACTTCAATTTTTTTTTATTTACCAAAACAATTATTAGTCATACCAGATTAAAAACCAAAACAAAAAGTAAAATTGGGGTTGAAGCAATTAAGATGTGGAACCCTTGTTGTATAATTTGATTCTCCGGCTTATCTCTTTCTCTAACTCTTCTTTTCCTCCCACTTCTTCCACTTCCTGCAACATTCCCAAAACATACAAAAAAACAAAAAAAAGTTAACAAAAATAAACTCGCAATTAATTATCACTTGGTTTATGATTTTTTTTAAAAAGGGGTTTTAATTAGATTCTTGCCTTGGGTCCAAGAAACAGCCCATATGGTACACCCTTGAATTTGTCTGTATGGTGTAGCTGAAAACAAAAATCATCGTTAGATAAATACTGTAAAATCGATAGAGTAATTATGGAATGATTAAGAACAATTAAGTTAAGAGCGTTGGATTATTATGGTATTAAACCTGGTGAGCTGCGGCGACCTCTCGGAGGTAAGGAACGTTGGCAATGGGACCCACAGGGAATCTCTTGTGCACAAGTCCATCGTGGACGAACATGTAGGCGATTCCAAACACCGTTATTCCCAGTCCCTAAAGCCCATATATAAACCAATCCGTTAAGAGAATCATCAAACCCCAAAGCGCAATTTTGGCTAAACGCTGTTTTTTTTTTCCTGGTGATTCCGACCAATGTTTATAAACCCCTAACCAAAACACGAACCGTAAAATAAAAAAATATATCTTATAAGTAGTAGGCATAGGCAAAATATCCAAAACCGAAAAACCGAACCGGAATCAAACCGAATTAGGTGGTACCGAACCGAACCGAATTTTTATAAATACTCGAATGGTTTTTCTTATAAAATAATTTGGATACCCAAACCGAACCGGATCAAAACGTACCTGAAATATATGAAATATAATTATATATCCAAAAATATTATGTATATTTAGACTTCAAATAACCAAAATACACATAATTACAAGTATAAACCGAATATATTAGTTATGTTTTGAACGAAAAAATCAAAGTACCAGAAATATCCAAAAAATAATAATTATATTTATCAAAATTAAACAATTTTTGCGAAATTTAACAAAACTTTATTTAAATTGAACCATTTTTTTAGTTTTTGTCAAGTATTTAGGATAAATTTCGAGTACCCGAAACCGATTCGAACCCGGTCAAAACCGAACATAATCCGATCTAACCCGAAAAATGAAATACCCGAATGGATCATACACTTTTAATAACGAAATACCCAAAATCCGAAAGAAACGAACCAAACCAAACCGAATCCAAAATCCGAATGTCAATGTCTTGTAGGGTTACAACGATCATAGTTTAATTTACTTTAACTAAACCATCTTTCATGTTTTTGGGACGGTGGGAAAACCCACTAAATACTTTCGGTTTCGGTGAAAAAAAATTAATATAAATTTAAAAGACTATCTTCTTTTAGTTTTTTTTTTTTTTAAGTTTCGGGTATTGTCTAAGAAGAGAAAAAGGAGAGAGGACTTACGGCACCGAAGCAGAGACCAGGAACAAGTCCTTTATTGAAGAATCCATAGTAAAGAAGACCAATCGCAGGAACCGCGTTAATGATAGCAAACACATCGTTTAACTCAAACGCTCCTTCTCTAGGTTTGTGATGAGACTATACCACAAACAAATACCGAATTAAAAAATTAATCACAAAGAGAAGAATATTTTTAATTTGTTGCATTAATTAAACCGGAAAAATTCAATCACCTCATGCATGTTCCATAAAGAAGCGTGCCACAGAGCTTTATGAGCCCATCTTGCCCAAAACTCCATCCCAACCTTCAAATCCAAACAAATTACAAACATGTGAAATGAATTGAAAAGTGTTATAAGAATAACTCTATCTGCATCTGCTTAGATACTTCGATTTCTTATTTAGAAGCAATTTTCTTTATTTTCAAGAAGGGTGTTTTATTTTATAGAATAAAATTTTACATTACCAAAAAAAAAATCTAAATATTAAGAAGAAATTGGAACTTACGGCAGCACCAACGGAGAGAGAAAATGTACCGAACATCTCTGATACCGGCACTTCACCTCCCTAAATCGAAACAAAAGTTTAGTTTAGTTTTTTTTGGATCGGTTCATCAATCACGGTAAGGCCCGCCTAATTCTCATAAACATTGGGTAAGAAAGAACAGACGAGGTCTTGACCGTCATAAACAAAACTTGAGTTTCAATTTTCGAAATTCGGACGAAGAATATTGATATTTTTTTTGGTTACTACCTTCATTTGCCAGGAAAATCGGTAATAAACGGCCATGATAGCCAAGGAAGTAATACCGAAGCTCGACATCACAGCAGCGATTAGATAAGTGAATCTCTCCGATTTCTTCCTCTCCGCTTTCTTGCTCAGCCGCGTCATTGTCAAGATCTCGGGAGAGCTCGTGCTTTCCGGTCTGTCGTCGTCGTCCATGGGAGAGCTCTGTTTCCGTTCCTCAACGACGAAGCAGACGGTGAGGATCTTCCGCCGTTTTAAGCCGTTGAATCGGAGAGACGGAGGGAAAACGGCGGCGGGTATAGGATGGTTGAGGCGAGAGGTGGAGGAAGAGGAGGAGCGGTTGAGTGGTTTGAGTGTTACTGTGATTGATGAGAGTCCTGCCGCCATAGGCTTGAGCTTGTAGAGGTTTATGAAAACTTGAAAGAGAGAGAGAGATGGGTAAGCTGTGTCGATGATGTGTGGTAAAGGTTACAGAGACAAGAGTTAAATGCAGAAAGGCCACCATTTTTTTTCGTTTCGGTTGTGCTTTTTCCGTTTTTTTATTTGTAGAATTTTGATAAATACCATAAATTTTATAATAAAAAATATATATAATGTTTGAAATTTGAAAAATTAAATGTAAAAGTATAATAATATAAAAATTTAAATTATAGATTTAAATCTTTTAATTAATAAAATTAATCAATTTTAAACTACAAAATTTAAACTCCTAACTAGTTTTAAAATAATAATAAAAAAACAAATTTTTACATTATAAATTTATTATCATCTAAAATCTTGACTAAATCAGAAAAAATCTCCAAAAGTAAACAAAATTTCATCTTTCTAAATTCACTAAACATTTCTGTTTTCCTTAAAATAACAATTTTTATGAATTTTGTGTGTGTTTTTTTTTATAAGCCTGAATTTTGAATTTTGTGTGTTTGTTCTTTTGAAACCAACAATCGTTTATAGCTAAAGGAAATTCAAGTAAAAACAAATTATATCTCTAATTTAGTTCATAGCAATCAACCACACATCTGAATTGCATGGTATTTTTGAAAAATAAACGCGATAAAATTAACCACCATGTTTATTAAAAAAATGTCATCTACCAATTAAAAAATATATACTAAAATTTATAAACTTTACGATAAAAGAAAAAGTAACATTTTCTTTACAACATACATACATAGGTAGAAACAAACAAGCCACATGAAACAAAAACAAAAGTGACAAGAAAAGGAACGTTCACACATTCGGGTAGTACTGGCTTTGATTTTGAGGTAATGGAGAGGTGATATGGGCCATTTCGAGGATTTTCCCACGTCATCGACAGCGAATCACTCCCCACTTCTCTTAACTGGCTCCACGTGGCCTCTTCTTCCACCGAATAGGCGATGAGTATCACCATCTTCCACATGTCGAATCCTTATTGGTCCACCTGTTTCATCAGATTAGGTACTGAGGTAGCTTCTAGTTCTCACTGCAAACTTGTCACTTAATAAGGTTAAGGATCTTATTCTTAACTATAGTAACCACACGTTATTTAAACCACTGCAACAGCTACATATACCTATTTATGTTCTACCATTGCCATTGGATGTTTGGTTTGTGATGATACATTTCCGAAGTTCCAATGGCCATACATATATGATATATGTATCATCACAAACCAAACACCTTGTTCTAGACCCTGAAATTATGAGAATTTGAAAAAATAAAAATGGGGACCAATAAATCATATCATAAAAATTTAATAAAATAAAAAATTTTATAAAAAAGTTATAAAAAAAAAATGCTAAACTGTTAATGAAACACAAGTTTTCCAACAAAAAAAGTAAAACTTAATAACATCTCTTTTAGTTTTATGGATTTTTTTTAATTGATTGGGCCATCTTAGTTATATGTTTTGTTTTTTGGCCCATAAATTTAAACATAAACTTGTTTGTATTATATATATACTAGTGTGTGATCCGCGTTACACGCATACGTGAAACATAATTTTCAAAACTTTTTAATTATCTAATATTATTTTATTTTTATTAGTATAGTAGTTAATTGATTCGTCTCTATTAGCTTAGGAAATGTGGATTGTTTTTTTTTTTAAATTATTAAATTTAAGTTTATTTATGTGTTTGTTTAGTGGATAATACACATTTTTACCTTTTTCTCTTTGGTTATCTATTTATGAAATTAGTTCTCGTTGGAGCGGGAACTGGGAGTTGGGAACGGAGACTTAAAATAAAATTTGAGTTGGGAACGGAGACTTAAAATAAAATTTATGATTAAAAAAATGAAACTAGTTTTATTTAAAATTAAAATACTAACTAAAAACAAGAAATTGAAAAAAATAATTAAAAACTAACCAAAACTTAAAGAAAATTATCTATGAGTTCTCCATATACTCTCTGCAATGTTGTTTCAGATACCGCCATATATGCATCACATGTGGGACGTAACCTCTTTGTTGAACTTCTTCATCATCATCTGAATATGATAATTCAAGCATTTCATATTCCATTTGTTCGTACTCTTGAAAATCTTCATCATTCTTTGTTGATTTCCGTATGAAGTTATGTAATGCCATAGTCCCTACAACAATCTTGCACTGTGTTTGTAGGTCATATCGTGCTGGATTTCTGATAATAGCAATTTTTTCTTTCCACACCCCAAAAGTTCGCTCAATCACTGAACGCAGAGAAAAATAACGTCTATTAAGCGTTTCACTCTCATTTTTTGGTGGTCCTCCTCGCCATCGATGCGAATGATATCGAGTTCGGCGATACGGAGCAAGATATCATTTTCTGTTAAGATACCCTGAATCAACGAGAAAATATTTTCTTTCAGGTGGAGTTGGAAAATATTCGTTATCTTGTGAACAATATGTCAATATCTTTGAATCATTGGCTCTTCCTAGTGTTCTCACATATGTATATATAAACTCCATGTTGAATTTACAAATCGCAAACATGTTCAAGGTAGGATGTTGCTTCCGTAAGTTCTAATACTTTTCTTTTTTATCACTTCCAACTCGCTCTGCCACATGTGTACCATCGAAATTAAAATTACCAATGAAAATGTTGTAACGTAGAGAAAATTGAATGAACATTATTAGAGTTGAGGTTTGATATTTATAGAGATTTTTAAAACAATATTGATGTTATTTTTTTCTAAAAAAATAATAATCTAAATTAAGATATTAATATAGATTTTGTGTGTGAATATTCTAAGATCTTGCTCAAATATATATTTGTTCACCAATAAAATGTCATGTTTAAAAAATAAAATAAAAAAATAAAAATCATTAAGATTCGCAACGCCTGTAAAATATAACGTTATAGTTACTCAATATACGGACACACGTCTGAAGGATAAAAAACCAATTGGTGATGAACGTTGATATGACGCTGAAATGATGCAACCTCTCTCTACATGTGATACCAATCACGCCTTAAGTCAATAAATATCCATATTCACTAGTTAACAAGATTAGGGTGCAAATGCACTACAAGAAAACACAGTTTTTGCGACTCCCAAAAGTGTCCCAAAATAGTCGCAAATGACATGTTTGCGACTATTTTGCGACTAAAATAAGTAGTCGCAAATAATTGGTCGCAAAATACAGTTGTCGCAAAATAGTCGCAAATATACGACTACTTTAGAACGACTTATTGGCGTCGCAAATATACGACTACTTTGGAACGACTTATTAGAGTCGTATATAAGCGACTATTTTAATACTGAAATTAAAGGTCGTTTATTAGCGACTATATTCTAACATCTTTTGCAGTCGTATTAAAGAGACAACTTTGGAACGGTTATGTAGTCGTTCTTTAGCAACAATTTCTAGACACTTTGAATTGTCGTATATTAGCGATGATTTACTGACATCGTGTTTAGTGGTATTATAAAGACTACTTTTGGGACGATTTTGTAGTCGTATTTTAGCGACTATTTTGGGACGGTTGTTTTTGCGACTGTTTCGAGAACTTAGTCGCAAAAG
>PKML01043607.1:475551-491341 GCA_002933935.1 Eutrema yunnanense | reverse complement strand
AAATCAATAATCTTCATAAAAAAAAAAAAAAAAAAAAAAAAAGGTTTGTGTGTGTTTGATTCCTTGATCGACCTAAGCTTTTGTTTTTGTGGTTTTAAAATTTTTTGCAAGGAACTCAAGAGTCAACAAATTTCGAAATTTCAAAGGTCCGAGGGAATATTTTTTTCGGAGGAAACCAAGTCCGAGGGACTTTCCGAGGGAAAACCAAGTCCGAGGGACTTTCCGAGGGAAAACCGAGACCGAGGGAATTCTGGGAAATTCCAGTCCGTGGGATTTTCTTTCCGAGGGAAAACATAAATCCGAGGGATTTATCCGAGGAATTTTCAAACCACCGAGGGATCCAAATTTCCGAGAGAACTCGACAACACCGACTAAGCGATTCCTTCCTTTTCATTATTTTTGAATTCCCGTTTCTAAACTTTGTGTCTTTTACTCACGT
Source organism: Eutrema yunnanense (assembly GCA_002933935.1). Taxonomy (NCBI): domain Eukaryota; kingdom Viridiplantae; phylum Streptophyta; class Magnoliopsida; order Brassicales; family Brassicaceae; genus Eutrema; species Eutrema yunnanense. Next base: position 490,902 of record PKML01043607.1, on the reverse strand, counting down.
GTTCTTGTGATCATTTCAGGTACCAATATGTCGGAGGACACTTCCGAATCAAGTTCACCCAATAACCAAGCCGTAATGGAAGAGGTGACTCGTTTGATCACCGATTTAGGCGCAAAACTTTTGCCCGATGGCAAACCAGTCCATGAAGCCGCTACCAACGAGATCACTAGGCTGCTTGGTGAGATGACAACACGTATGGATCTCATGCAAAGAGAATTATTGAGGGTTGCCGAAGCAGTCCCAGCACCAAACAATCCCGCAATCCCGCAAAACAATCCGGCAAATGGTCCTATCAACGATCCCGTCAATAGGCCTTTGAATGGGAATGAGTATTACGAGGATTTCTCCAATCCTGAGGATCAAGGCCGACCACGGTAAATTAGACAGCATGATTCCGATGGTCACTCATCCGGTAATTATCCAAGGAGGCCGAGACGAGCAAACAACACGAGAGGTGTTATGGCAAAAATTCCTCCTTTCCACGGGAAGAATGATCCGGATGCGTATTTGGCGTGGGAAATTAAGGTTGAGCTAGTGTTTGATTGCAATGAAGCTACGGAAGTTCAAAAGGTGCGTGCTGTTGCGACGGAATTCTACGATTACGCACTAAGTTGGTGGGAACAATTGGTGACATCGCGGAGACGTAATGATGAGGATGCGATCGTGACTCGGAGGCAGTTAAAGGCTGTTATGCGCAAACGGTTCGTCCCCAGCCACCACCAACGTGACCTACACAATAGGTTAAGGAGACTTACTCAAGGAGCACGGAGTGTTGAAGAATACTACCAAGAGTTGGAAATGCTTATGACCCGCGCTCGTCTCGAGGAAGATAGTGAGGTTATTATGTCACGGTTTTTGGGAGGTCTTAACCGTGAGATTCAAGACTTGCTGGAACTTCAGTACTATGGGGATTTTGAGGAGATGCTACAATAGGCAAACACCATCGAAAGACAACTCAAGAGAAGGAATGCCTCAAAACCTTCCTACGGTTCTAGCATGCGACATAATCCGGTCAATAACACTTCCGGTTTTCGACCAAGAACAGATGTGAAGCCGGGAATGGATTCAAAACCTTTCACTCCAACGTATGTTCGGAATCCTAATGAGAAGGCCGAGACTTCTCAAGCCAAAAGCACAGATCTTCGATGCTTCAAATGCCAAGGCCGAGGGCATATGGCCAAAGATTGTCCGAATAAAAGAACTATGGTTCTCTGAGGGGACGGTGAGATAGAGTCGGAAGCGGAAGAAGATTGTGAGGTCTCACAAAGGATTGAGGAGTCCGCGGAAGAAGCTGAGTATGGAGATTTACTAGTGGCAAGACGAACTTTACTTATTCAAGATCGGCCGAAAGAAGAAGAACAACGGAAAAATCTGTTTCATACTAGATGTTGCGTCAAAGGCAAAGTGTGTAGCCTTATCATCGATGGAGGCAGTTGTACGAATGTGGCAAGTACTACACTTGTGGAGAAGCTGGGATTAGAAGTGACAAAACATCCAAAGGCGTATTATCTCCAATGGTTGAACAACGAGGGCCATTTAAAGGTAACGAAACAAGTTTTGGTTCCTTTGTCTATAGGAAGCTACGTGGATGAGGTTCTTTGTGACGTGCTGCCTATGGAAGCTGGGCATATACTGTTGGGACGACCTTGGCAATTTGATCGCAAGGTTACTCACGATGGCCTAACCAACAAGCATTCATTCGCATACAAAGGTAAACACGTGGTCCTAGTTCCTATGACCCCTCTCGAAATCTACCAAGACCAGAAAATCCGTGATAAGAAGAAGGAATTCGAGGCTAAGAGTGACCTCACTACCGACCAATCCCAAGCTAAGGAAGGTATGAGTTTGATCACGATTCCAAAGAAAGCCGCGGAGCCAAAAAACGTAAGAAAATCTACTCTTTTTGCGAAATCTAGTGAGGTAAAGCAAGATTTGTTTACAAAGAAATCTTTTATTGTTCTTATGTTTAAAGAGACTCTTATGAGTCATACTGATTTTGAGCCGGAGCTCCCGAGCAAGATGATTTCTGTTTTACAAGATTTTGACGATGTCTTTCCCGAAGACAACCCACACGGTTTGCCGCCTATCCGAGGGATCGAGCATCAAATAGATTTTGTGCCCGGAGCTGCTCTTCCAAATCGACCAGAATATAGGACTAATCCCGTGGAAACTAAGGAACTTCAAAGGTAGGTCACGGAGCTTATGGAGAAAGGACATATCCGCGAGAGCATGAGTCCTTGTGCGGTGCCGGTTTTGCTTGTTCCGAAGAAGGACAGAACGTGGCGTATGTGCGTAGATTGCCGCGCCATAAATAACATCACTGTAAAGTATCGCCATCCTATTCCTCGTTTAGATTATATGTTAGATGAGCTTTATGGGTCTTGCATATTTTCTAAAATTGATCTTAAAAGTGGATATCATCAAATTAGGATGAAAGAGGGGGATGAGTGGAAAACAGCATTTAAGACTAAGCATAGGTTGTATGAATGGTTAGTGATGCCTTTCGGGTTAACTAATGCACCTAGTACATTCATGAGGCTAATGAACCATATCTTGCGATCATTTATAGGAGTCTTTGTCGTTGTATACTTTGATGATATCCTAGTATATAGCAAGAACATAGACGAGCATGTTACGCATGTTAGGGCTGTTTTGGATGTTCTTAGGAAAGAAAAGCTTTATGCAAATTTAAAGAAGTGTACGTTTTGTACGGATAACTTGGTTTTTCTAGGCTTTGTTGTAAGTGCACAGGGAATCAAGGTCGATGAAGAAAAGATGAAGGCAATTCGCGATTGGCCTAGTCCGAAGTCCGTTGGCGAAGTGAGGAGTTTCCATGGACTTGCGGGTTTTTACCGACGCTTTGTGAAGGATTTCAGTACCTTGGCCGCACCTCTAACCGAAGTTATCAAGAAAGACGTTGGTTTCAAGTGGAACGAAGCACAAGAAAACACATTCCAAGCGTTAAAGGACAAACTTACCCACGCCCCACTTCTCTCTTTACCAAATTTTTCTAAGACATTTGAGATTGAATGTGATGCCTCTGGTATAGGTATCGGTGCTGTCCTTATGCAGGAGAAGAGACCAATCGCTTACTTTAGCGAAAAACTCGGAGTAGCAACGTTGAATTATCCGACGTACGATAAAGAGCTTTACGCGTTGGTCCGAGCTTTGCAAACGTGGCAACACTATCTCTGGCCTAAAGAGTTCGTGATCCACACTGATCATGAGTCTCTCAAACATCTCAAAGGACAACAAAAACTGAACAAACGTCACGCACGGTGGGTCGAGTTTATCGAAACTTTTCCGTATGTCATTCGATACAAACAAGGTAAGGACAATGTAGTTGCCGATGCATTGTCAAGGAGGTATGTTCTTCTCTCTACTCTTGAGGCTAAGTTGCTGGGTTTTGAACAGATTAAGAACTTATATGCAACTGATTCGGATTTTAAAGAAGCTTTTAACGCAACCGAAAAATTTACCTTTGGAAAAAAATTTCGAAATGATGGATTTCTTTTCTTTGAAAATCGACTTTGCGTGCCTCACTGTTCTTTGCGAGAATTGTTTGTTAGGGAATCACATGCAGGAGGCCTTATGGGACACTTCGGAGTCGCCAAAACGCTAAGCACGTTGCAAGCCCATTTCTATTGGCCGCATATGAGAAAAGACGTGGAAAGAATTTGCGGACGATGTGTCACTTGCAAGCAAGCCAAATCAAAGGTAAGTCCGCAAGGTTTGTACTCTCCTTTACCTATTCCTACTGTTCCGTGGGTTGATGTGTCTATGGATTTTGTTCTTGGATTGCCTAGAACTAGGAAGGGTCGAGATTCCATCTTTGTGGTAGTTGATAGATTTTCTAAGATGGCTCACTTTATTCATTGTCATAAAACGGATGATGCATCACTAGTTGCGGAATTGTTCTTTAGGGAAGTAATACGTTTGCATGGCATGCCTAGGACGATAGTTTCCGACCGTGACACTAAATTCCTAAGTTATTTTTGGAAAACGTTGTGGTCTAAGTTAGGCACTAAACTCTTGTTTTCTACTACTTGTCACCCGCAAACTGACGGGTAAACGGAAGTAGTGAATAGAACTTTGTCCACTCTCTTGCGTGCTGTCATTAAAAAGAATATTAGGACTTGGGAAGATTGTTTGCCGCACGTTGAATTTGCATATAACCATGCTGTTCACTCCGCTACTAAGTTTTCGCCTTTTCAGTCGGTTTATGGTTTTAATCCTATTACTTCTTTGGATCTAACCGAGTTACCTTCAAATGAGCGTTTGAGTTTTGATGGAAAAAAGAAGGCTGAGCTCGTGAAACAGATGCATGAACAAGTGCGGTTGAACATCGAGAAACGAACCGAACAATACCGTAAGCAAGCTAACAAAGGTCGGCGCGAGCAAATTTTCGAACCGGGAGATCTCGTTTGGGTTCATTTGCGGAAAGAACGTTTTCCGGATGAACGGAAGTCTAAGCTCATGCCAAGGACAGATGGTCCATTCCGTGTTCTCAAACGGATCAACAACAATGCCTACGTCATCGATTTGCAAGATAGTACAGATTTGAGGACAAATCTTTTTGAAGAGGAGGGGCATGATATGATCCTAGACGGCTCAACGGAGGTTAATCACTTTCCCGGGGGAAAACTTGCCGAGGAGGAACTTACCGGGGAACTTCCCGGGGAAACATTTGACGAGGAGAAAGCTTTGCATGTCCCGGAAGGAGCAATGACGACAGCTAAGGCGAGGAAGCTTAAGGACGCACTAGGAGGACTCGTTCGACATGTTCACGAAGCCGTGGGTTTGAAGGAAGAAGTGCCTCGAACCGCATTGGTTTCGATACAAGTCCAAGTGTGCTCTTTTCCTTGTCACGGTTTTTACCCAATGGGTTTTACGTGACAAGGTTTTTAACGAGGCCTTGGAACACTTTTTCCCTCAAGCCCATTTCCCGCAGCAACATCCCTCAGCAAATCCCTCAAGTCCCCCACGAAAATCCCTCAAGAAGTTCAAGGGTTATTTTCGTGGATCATTAGTCAAAGTCAATTCAAACTTCTTTTATTTCTTTTGTCATTTTCGATTCTATTCCTTGTATTTTCGAGGATGACTTAGTCCCTTGGACTCCCCTCTCCTTTATATTTTCGTGTATGATCATTTGATCAAGTAACAATTTTATCAATCAAAAACTTATTTCTTTCGATTTCTCTTTAGTGGATTCTAAGGAATGTCGATCGGTTTATCAAGGGGATTTCCATCTCCCTTTGTGGGTAACCATTCAAACAATCGCCGTAACGAGGTGTCCGCAAGCGAGCTGCGAGTTGGGAGGATTATTGAGAGGAGTCTCACGCCTTCGAGCCGGTTCCACATCTCCGAGCTACGATTTCCACCGCCTTAAACCTCCGTTTAAGGATTATCCAAGCCTTACCGTTTTCTTTGAGACGATCACGTGGACAGGGGTATATTATTAGCCGAGACAATTTCCGAACCCCGCCTAAAACCCGAAACCTAGTTTTCTTCCCTGGGAATTATATATAAATACTAAAGTGTCCCAAAAAGTTTTTTTATATTCATTAATCCTTAAAAAATGTTAAATATTTTTAACACTTAGCATTTTCGTGTGAAAAACATGGAAAATTCAGTCGGATACGACCAGTTGTGGTTTTAGCCGAGACATTTACAAAACCTCGTCCAAAACTTGAAAATGTCTCGGCTAAAACCTAAACTGGGCATATCCGTCAGACATCCATCGGAAATTTCCGAGGAATTTCCGACGGTTTAGGGTATTAAACATCAAATTTGCAAGATTTTGAACACACTTGTTCTTCATATATGTAGAAGTAACAAATCTAAACTACTTTCTGTGAAATGTTTTTAAGAATCAAACGTTTTAAACTTTTTAATTGAAACCGAAGCAATCCCGTACATGTCCTTAGATGTTCTATGTGTTTTTATGAATGCTTGATATCATTCATCGATCGATTTTTATAAAATCTTAAATAACTTGTTTTGATTTGTTTTTAAAAGTTTTTCTTGTAAGTATGTAACAGTAATGGTTATTAAACATTAAAATTTATCAAATTTTCCATTTTTAAGCCCTAAACCCTAAACCCGTCGGAAATTTTCGATGGATTTATTAATTTTTACCCAGGAAATTGAACCGCGTAACGAATTCCATCGAAAATTGAGGCGGTTAAATTTTTACAATTTCCGACGGGAAACCGACGGTGAGGTCCGTCGGAAACGACGGTAATTAATTATATCGATCGATTTCTTCTTCTTCTTCATTCTCTTCTCTCTTCTTTTTCTTCTCTTTCATTCTCTTCTCTCTTCTTCTCTCCTTTCTCTTCTTTCTCTCTTCTTCTTCTCTCCTCTTCTTCTCTCTTTCTCTCCGATCTCTCTTCTTCACTCTTCTTCTTCTTCCACATCTTCTCCGCCGCCGCCGCCGGTCAACCTCGCCGGAGATTTTTGTCCCCTCTCCTCCGCCGCCGTTCAACCTCCTCTTCCACTATGTAAGAAACCCTAAATTCTTTGTGTATATAGATGTGTATTTAGATTAATTTTTGGATTTGTTTTTTTAGATTTAGATTGATTTGTGGAATTAGATTTAGGTTTATTTGTGGATTTTCGTTTTGTGTAGTGTTAGATTGTTGCATGTGGATTTAGATTAGGTTGTTAGCTTTGGTTAATTATTTATAAATTTTCAAAAACGTTTTTGATAATTATATATATAAAAAAGGTTTTTCAAATTTTATTTATATGAAAAGTATATTTGAAAAACGTTTTGTAAACTTTATATTTATGAAAAAATGTTTTTTATATATATGTAATTTTAAAAACATTTTTACATAATTTATATATATGAAAAACGTTCTTACAAAATTTATATATATAAAAATGATTTGTAAAATGTTTTTTTTGTATATATGTATTTTATAAAACGTTTTTTTTTAAATTTATATATATGAAAAACATTTTTGTTATATATATGTATTTTTTGAAAATATATTTACAAATAGAATTTTATAAAACGTTTTTGTAAAATATTTTTAACCAATAAATTTTGGAAAAAAAGTTTTCAATACATATATATTGTTAAAACATTTTTCTTAAATTTATTTTATAAAAACTTTTTTACAAATTTTTATATATGTATTTATTTTTTAAAAACGTTTTTACTATTTTTTATATATGTATATAAGTATTTTACATGTGTTTTTAAATGTATTTATTTTATGTATTTTTTTTAAATGTATTGATTTTCTAACAAAATTTTTATGATTATTTTGATATTTTTTTAAATGATTCGGTTATTATTGTTGTAGGTTTTATGGGCAATTCGCTAGTGACCGTGCCGGCGGTTCGAGGCAAGGAGGGCGCACACCAACAAGAAGACGGGCCAAATTCAAGATCCAGAAGTTAGGGAGGTCGTCGAAACCGTGAAGAGGGCGAAAGACGATTTGCTCACCCAGAAATCGCAAGACGATTACACCGGATCCACCGAAGTCACTCGGGCCGAGCTTAACGGGCTAGTCCTCTCGGTAAGTAAAACTTATGATAATATTAATTTAGATAATTATTTTTTAATTGAAAATCTAAAGTTTTTGAAATGTTTTTGTAGGAGGTCGGCCGGGCTTGGGTAAGGTTGCGACCCAATCCGCTTCTTCTTCGGCCGGTTTCTCAATGGATGAAGACCTTATCCGGCAAAACGAAGAGCTCTCGGCGAAGGCCACGGTATTGGAGGGCAAGCAAACGAAGTGGGCGGATTTCTTCAAGACGAAGTTCCCGGACATGCCGCCGGATCTCTTTAGATTATGTTTTTTTTTATGTAATTTCAACTTTCTAAAACTTTTAAATATTTATGTTTTGTAAGATTTTATTTATATAATTAATTTTCGTTTTTAAAAATCATTTAATTTATTTAATTTAATTAATATATAAAGTTATTATATTATATTTCTCATTACCGTTGGAAATCCCTCGGAAATTTCCGACGGATTTACGACGGCTTGAGAACCCACTCCGTCGGAAATCTGTCGGAAATTCACAGACGGAATATCCCTCAGATTATCGTCGGAATTATTCCTGACGGACAAGTCGTCGGAAATCCGTCGGAAATTCACCGACGGAATATCCCTCGGATTATCGTCGGAATTATTTCCGACGGACAAGTCGTCGGAAATCCGTCGGTAAATTGGCCGTCGAAAATCCGTCGGAAATTTCCGAGGGATTTCTGACGGATTTTCTTTTCTGATGAGATAGAACCGACAGCCAAAATCCGTCGGAAATGGCCGTTTTCGACGGGATACCGACGGATTTTGCCGTCGGTTCTATCGTGTTTTCTTGTAGTGCTCTAATGTATTTCCAAGTTGTTAAGTGAAAGGTACAAAAGTACCATATTCAAAGTTATTATTGCATAGAACACTGAGAGTCATATGGAAAACCAATGAAATCTACTGTAATACTAGAAAATATACGTTTTTGTTGGTGTAATACTAATTTAATTGGAAATCAAAATTTTCAAGATTTTGTAAAACTAACAACCTGGTATAACTATGTGCATTTTTTTAAAACAGGTCCAGAGTCAAAAACACATTTTAAAACAGGCCCAGAGTCCAAAAACTCTGCGGGAATCCAAAAACTCGGCGGGAATTCAAAATTTCTGAAAATTCAAAATTTTAATTTTAAAATTTTAGATCCACTTTCTCCTCTCTCTACCATTCGATCTCTCTCTCTACCACTTTCTCTCCCCTTTCTCTCCTTTCGACGATCTCATTTTTTTTCTCTCTCTCTCTCTCTTCTTTTATATTTCTTTCTCTCCCTCTCTCTCTACCACTTTCGACGATTTCTTCACGAGATCCATGGATTCTAGCTACCCATGGACTGATAATTTCGGTGTTGAACCTTACGAGGAGGAGAAGAGGCGCGGCAAGCTGAAGGAGCATCACGACATGCTTGAATTCGTCGCCGCCGCCGAATACGAGATTCCCACAAAATGCCCATGTGGTGGAGACATCAAACACGATGTCTCTCCAACTCCAAAGTTTAAACGTGATGGAGACACTTTACCAGGAAGTAGGTACTTCACCTGCACCAAATTTAAGGTAAAATCTAATTGAGTTTCTCGGTTTTTTTCTGGGTAATACTAGTAAACTAGGTAAAACTACTTGGATGTTCTTCGGATGTATAACTGGTAATACTAGGTAAAACTATAACAGATGTGGTTTTTTTTTTCTAGGATGATGGACTCCACTTTCGTCAGCCATGGGTTGTCGGTGTCGAAGAAGAGATTTCGAAGCTACTTCGGAAGGTTGAAGAGCAGAGCAAGACGATTGAAGAAATGCGAAAAGAGATTCAAACCCATGCCGAAGAGATAGCCAAGCTCAAGTAGATTTTGGCGTTGGATTCCGGCACTGAGAATGTGCAGGTATAAGTGGGGAAGGTTGTTAGATGGTTGTTTTATGCTTTGTTATGTAAAACTTGTTTTCGCTTAATTTGTACTATGTTATGATTTCTGTGTAATACTGGTATAACTATGCATTATTGGTATTAGTTGACTTTTAAAATTCTTTCTTTTCGTACGAAAATTAAGCAAACATCACATTAGATATCATCGATAATAATCATGACATTATGTTTTAACATTACAATTCATACAAAACATGAACTTTCATAGACAAAGTAGAAATATGAAAACATTGTTCAAGAGCCTACTTAAATGTTTAAGAAACATTCTTCTCCTTCCGCACAAACACATTACCCTTCCGAGCCTTCACATACTCTTCAATTGTCTTCATCCTATCCTCAAGATCTCCGACCTTCTCTAATATCATACCCAACTGATCTGTCAAGGTATGCATCGCGGTCACCACCTCCCCGAGAGACGTATTATTAGCTCAGCCTCCAGTCGCTGCTCTTACCTCCTCCTCTTTTGCTCGCCCTTTCACATCTTCATCCTTCATATCTTCAAACTCAACGGTTATTCCGTTGTGAACCAGCGCCTCCCAACTCTCCACAACAGGATCGTGCTCGTCAACATCGTCCTCCTTTTCCATGATCGAATCCAAGAACTCACCCTCCTCAGCCGTAGCTAGCAACACATTGTCAATGTCCTGTCAAGTTAAACACATTTAAACAACCAGTGTTACCAAGTTTTCCTAGTTTTATCAAATCTATTAGTGTTACCAATTTTTTCTAATTTTACCAAATCTACTAGTATTACCAAGGTTTCCAAGTTTTACCAAATCTACTAGTGTTACCAAGTTTTGCTAGTTTTACCAAATCAACTAGTGTTACCATGTTTTCCTAGTTTTACCAAATCTACTAGTATTACCAAGTTTTCCTAGTTTTACCAAATCAACTAGTGTTACCAAGTTTTCCTACTTTTACCAAATCTACTAGTATTACTATACCAAGTTTTCCAAGTTTTAGCAAATCTACTAGTATTACCAAGTTTTTCTAGTTTTACCAAATCTACTAGTGTTACCAAGTTTTACCAATATCTGCATAGTGTTACCAAATCTACTAGTATTACCAAGTTTTCCAAGTTTTACCAAATCAGCTAGTGTTACCAAGTTTTTCTAGTTTTACCAAATCTACTAGTATTACCAAGTTTTCCAAGTTTTACCAAATCTACTAGTATTACCACGTTTTCCTAGTTTTACCAAATCTACTAGTATTACCAAGTTTTACCAATATCTACATAGTGTTACCAAGTTTTTTAGTTTTACTAAAATCTGCAAATACTACTAACCGTAGTACTTCCGAGTATTTCATACACAGTCTCAAGAGGCCAGCCTCTCAGGTCGCATTTCTTCCACTTATACTTGCACATCCTTGGACAATCGTCCTTAGGAGCTCGAACAGGTTCTCGGATGCTACTTCTCAGTGTCGGAATGGCCTCCAACGCCAAAAGCTACAAACAAACGCATATAATTATAATTCGCAAACAAAGGACCAACCTAGTCAAGTTCTACAATTTACCTCCAAAGGAAGACAAAAACCAGGAATCACCCAGGCGCCTCCCACCTCCCCGTTATAGTGGCTCATCGTACTCTCAATGGACTCTAACATGTGATCAAAAGATAATCTGCCCCAAGTAAATGTCTTACACAAATCTAGATCAGCGACGTATCTTACAAAAATGTCGAGCACGGGTTTCGCTTTTGCTCCGGTTTTGGTGGGACAGTAGACGATGCTGCTCAAGAAATACAGCACCGCCATCTTTAGCCTATCTCCACTATCATCCTGTCCCATTTCCTTGAGCCGATCCCTCACGTCTTCCCTTAAAATCTTCTTTTTATTCGAATCATCAAAATACTTTATCTTGAAGGAGGTGGACCCTTTTCGCTCCCAGTTGAGAGGATAGTTGCGGCAGTTGAGTCCTGAGATCATAGCATGCTCTCGTAACCCATATCGGATGGGAATGCCATTCACCACAAACCATGCCTCCTTTTTCCTTTGGATCGCAGCAGTACGCAACAACAACATCCACATGGGTTGAACCATATGATTGCTCTTCGGCATGTGGAGAATGTGGTAGAACTGAGGATGCTTCTCAAACCAATCTCTTTCCTTCGGACTGAGATCCACTTCTTTAAACGTCTCCAAAACTTCTTCGACGAAGCACCGGGTTGATAGTTTTATGCTCTTGCCATACTGCTCAGGCTGAAAGTACATTCTAAGTGGTTTCATGGCTTCGGCATCCTGCAAGAAAGTTTTCCTAGTATTACATTTCTACCATTTTAAAGATTGTTTTTCCTAGTGATCCTAGTATTACCATGAACTCTCCAACTCTCCAACTCTCCACTAGATAATAAGGGGTTACCTCACTATCCGCCTCACTATCCGCTGCCATATCCGCCGCACTATCCGCCTCACTATCCGCCGCCGTCTCCTCCGAGTTTCTCGTCTCAGCCGTCGGATCAACACCCGCTTCTCCCGCCGACGATTCTCCCAGCCCACTCTCCGCCGGCGCTGTCTTCTTCTCCTCCGCCGGCGCTGTCTTCTTCTCCTCCGCCGATGCTGTCTTCTTCTCCTCCGCCGGCGCTGTCTTCTTCTCCTCCGCCGGCGCAGTCTTCTTCTTCTTCGCCTCCTTCTTCTCCGACGTCGTCGGTCTCGTCTTCCTCGCACGCCTCGTTTCCACCATCGAACTCGATTGGGAATCGATCGATTACTCAGGTTTCACTCGATCCCGTTTCACTCACCCCTCGGTAAGAAGAGGAAGTTAATCGACAAAATTAGGTTTTTTACAAGTTTTTTTTTTTCTACTATCTCGGGTATAACCCAACCCGGGATCCATTATTTCGGGTTTGCCCAGGTACAAACCGTAAATTTGAAGATTGTGGTCTGGTTTTTTAGTAAATTCTTTTTTTTCCAATTAAAAAAAAATTAAAACTAATTTGCAGATATAACGGAGAGATTTTAGCTCCATTTTTCCAGCTTTGAGGGAGTTTTCAGACGATTTCTCCCTTGAATGGTAACCAGTTTGGCGCGGTTGTGCTTACATAAGAAAATAAAAGGTTCGGTCGTAGTCCTCTAAATTTACGTGGAAAAAAGAAATTGAGAAAGAATGAAAACGACTTAAAAATAACAAAGATTCAAAGACAAAAGCATTTTACATAAAATAAAATATAGACCGCGCAGAAGATACCATGCCAATGGTCACACTCATTACAATATATCAAATCAAAGTCTTCACAGACGAATCTGATCAAGATAAAGAGATATAATAAAGTCCTTAATTTTGCCTTCAGGATGGGTCAATCCTTCACCGTAGCCGTAGGCAACGTTGGTCATGCGTGCACAATTGATGGCTTCCTTGAGAACTCGTCTTGGTACATTTTGTATCTTCAACAACTCTTCGTTCACTATTTTGTCATTGTCTACACGCATTTTTTGAAGCTCTCTAAAAGCTTCGCTTTTTGTAACTCCATATTGCTTCATATAACAGTTGATCCCAGTAGTTACATATCCTCTACTCATGTCATCCTAATCAAGTCATACGAAAAAATAAAAATTAAAAAATAGGTAAGACTCCATAAAAATAAAGAACCTATTTTTTTCTTTAAAAAAAAAATAAAAGAACCTATTTTTATATATCTTTAAAATACATGAGTTGTTTTTACTGCTTAGTTAAATACATAAAACTAATATTTTCTTCCGCTATAATATATAAACTTTAAAATTTAACCCATTTAACCCCAAAATACACTATAGCAATATGACTCATCACAACCTTCAAGATTACATTTATAGAACGAATCATTTCTTTGTACCTCAAAACCGGTCATGTCGTTCATCAGACGCCCATTTATAGATAACGATTGGATGAGTTTTGGTCTGGATTTGAGCCACTCATAAGCTTCCTCCGTAGCAATGTGTCCCATACCCATCAAAGTGCCTGCCATAGTCGCATACATCGTGATCTCGACCTCACCCACCTCCATGTAATCCTCAAAGCTAGGCACGTGGGCGATTTGCGCCCATTTGGCAAGGTCAAGATTGGCTTTCACGAGTCTTTTGAACTGCATGCTCAAAAGTATATAAACGCGTTGCAACAATTATATTAGGAATTTTCAGGCATGGTTTATGAGTTTCAGCCTAAGAGTGAATAACATACAAAAATACTCCATTTTTTATTGATATATTTTTTAGAGTTTTCACACATATTTAAAAAAAATATTTCACTATAAACTCATCATTTTTTTGTTATTTAACAATTTCTCATCACTTTAAACCAATAGTAATTTAATAAAGTCATTTATTTCAATTAATATTTCTTGAGATTTAAAATTCATCATCACTAATTAATAAAAATGCATAAAAAGCTTAAAAAATCTATCTTTATGAAATAAGAAAGAAAAAAAAATCCTTCTTTTAGAAACAAAGATAGTACTATTTTGATGAAATATTTAAGATTTAACATTGAAAATATGAGAAAAAAAAATAATGTTTAATTTTGGAAAGTGACTAGGTAGAGTGTTAGGAATCCCACAGTTCAAATAAGATGGGACCTTGAATGATCAAATATCTGGTAACCATTTATTAATGTAACAAGTAACAACCATAATTATATTTTTTTTACAAATATAACAACCATGATTTTATATATACGTAGTTACGTACATGTTAAAATGCTTTAATATACATGTATACTAAAGAGTTTTGATTGGTTACCTCTTCTAGTGTACCTTTCACGCTGTAAGCTCTTCCTTCTGAGCTTACTTCTCTTTCGAAATCTTTGAATACATCCAGTATAAATTCAAAGACGAATTTCAAATAACTTGGTTGTCTATCCATGTCTATATCAGGAGCCCACCTTGTACATCATCACCATCATTCTTATCATCAACATCGTCTGATCATTAATATTATATGCTTGTTTATGTGGAATTAATTTTAACATGTAGCATACCTTTCTAGACTATTGGCGAGGATTTCAGCTTCAGAGATGGAGGCATATCTATCGAAGGTGTCGTCAATAATAGTTTCTGCCGTGTAGAACTTAGTCAACATAATCCTCGCACGTGAGAACTGTGGCTCAAAGTACATCGATATCACAAAAAAATGTAGTTCCACGATTCTGTCTCTAAAATAAGGTGGCAACTTAGATGCAAACTCGAGCTCCTTGTACCATCTTGCATCCAAACAAACAAACACACATATATTTTATATATGATGATTGATGAAAGTAAGGGGAAAAATCTTCGAGGATACTATTTCAAACCATATAGAAATACTAGTAATTTGAGGAAATTATATACTTTGTAACCATTTTGAGCTCCTTAAGGTATAAAAGTTTTAGTAGTTTGAAATTGAGCTTGGAAAACTTGAGTAAAGTCTCGTCATGGTCTTCTTCTTGTTCGTAGAATGAGATATATTCCATCGCAACTAATATCTCCATGTTCCAATGCTGAGATAGACCAAGAGCATTGTGTATAAGCCTTGAGAGATGAGGGCTTGCTCGTCCTGTCAACGACTCCATATGTTTCGTTGTGAAGCTCAACGCTTCGTCCATTATATAATCTCTCGTCGTCCTCAATTGAGCGGCTTCATACAAGCTCAACATGCCCTTAGCATCCTTGGTTAAGGAGTCCATAAACTTTCCGTCATCCCCTTTAAATCTCTTGAACGCATCTACGTACATCAAAGATTGTAAGATCTTGTTATAATACCTTTCGATCGAAGAAGAAATGAACACGCTAATTAATATGTATCAAATTGAAGATAAGCATAAATAAACTTACCAGCCGACATGTTGTGACCATATGTTCTGAAAACCCAAAAGAAGATGGAGATTGTGTAAAGGTCATGTTCATCCACGATCATATCATCTATCTTTTCAAAGGCGTGTGTCAA
>PKML01043607.1:437279-461571 GCA_002933935.1 Eutrema yunnanense | reverse complement strand
TCTCCACCTAGAGAGTAGGGGAAGAGCTTGCAGAAGAGATAGTCGTAGGACACTCCATTGCTCTTGATGCTAGTGACCAAGTCCTCGAACCTCTCTACATGGTCCATTGGATGTTCATGAGGAAGACCATGAAAGAGATGCTGTCCCACTAGAGTGAAGTAAGCAGGCTTCAGTTCAAAGTCATTCCTCTCAAACGCAGGAGGACGAATTGCTGAACGATTGGCGAAAAACTGGTCAGGCTTGTTGCATTCACCAATCGTTCTTCCACGATTAACCACATCATTCCTCGCGTTCCCAGCGGCATTCTCAGTGACAACAGGAGCAGGGTGTATGACGATCCCCCCTCCATCCAGACGTTGTCCTTGCTCATTGCACAACCGACCCTCTTGGTCTCTGTAAGCACCAGCTGCATCACGAACCAACTGATTGTTGTTCATCTTGGCTGATTTCTTTGCTTTCTTGTTTGTGCGTTCCACAATTGCTAGTTGTTCCAGTGATAGATCAACTAGCTCAGCGTTCTTGTTGCTCCTGGTTTCTCGATTAGGCATACACCTGAAAACAGAAGTGAAGAGCGTAAGAAACTGAAATATGCGTCAAGTATCGATCGACACCAGCAGGGTATCGATCGATACTAGGCGATTTAGACGAATTTCTTAGCTAAAATCTAACGGCGAATTGAGTCCCCGGCAACGGCGCCAAAATTGATATGCTCAATTTAATACCCTAAAAAGTACTAAAGGCTCAATTTAATACCCTAAAGTACTAAAGCAGATGTTATAGTATAGCTAGGGGTCGAACCACAGAAGACTCACAGAGATGCACAATAGATTGTATAGTTTAGAATTAAGCTAAGCCAAAAAGATGTAATTAAAAGCAATGCAGAAATTAAAAGAGTTGTATTCAATCAGGAAAATATAGGCCCAGGGTTTTTCTCAGGAAATCAATGAATGCAGATAAACTAACTAACAGGATTCAGATTTAGCGCTGTTCTTGAACTCAAATCACTAAAGTATAATTAACCAACTGTCGTTGCGTTGCGAGAATTATCTAAATCTAAATCCTAGGAATTCGAAATTTCTTTGTGAATCCTAAAGTCTAAATCAGCTTTAATAACAGGTTTGATATGTTCACAAATCAATTAAACCAAATTTCTTTGCGAGTAATCATTTTGCTCACTTAGGTTCTATCAGGTAATTAATCGCACTGTCGTGCCTAATCAATTATCCTAAGATCTAAGTTCCAGATTCCTCAACCTAGAATTAGCTATGAACACAACCTAAGTGAAGAACTAATTCAGATGGTGAATCCTAAACAGATAATTAACCTAGCATTCAAAGAAATCCTTTATGAGAAAACCCTAAACCTAAGGTGGATCTACTCAGACATGGCAATTGAATCAATAGACATGTTTGAATAAATCATCAATAAATAATCAAAGAAGGTTTAAAGATCTGATCTCGGGCGAAGGGAAATCCGACTTGTCTCAAACCAAAGTAATAAAAAGCATAAAAAGGCATAAAAGAGGCATAGCCTAAACAGATGGCTGAAAACTCCTATTTATAACCTAAAACACGACTTGGGGTCTTCTTGTAATTATCAGAGACTTCTGGACCAATTTGCAATTCTTCAAGTCTTGGAAAACTCGCTGGTCGTGTCTTGCTGCGATGGGTATCGATCGATGCTTGCCGTGACAACAGGTACTCAGCAACACGATCTTTAGCTCTGCTCCAAACTGCTCCAGAAAGCTCCAATACTTCCAATAATCCTCCAAACGTGCTATGACCTGTAAAAGACTCTAAAACACTACAAAACACTAGAAAAGACTCTATAAAAGGACTTATATCATGGCCTAAACAGGGTAAAAACCATGATATATCACCCGGCAACGGCGCCAAAATTGATATGCTCAATTTAATACCCTAAAAAGTACTAAAGCAGTTGCTGTAGTTTAGCTAGGGGTCGAACAAAAAAGACTCAGTTATCACACAATATATTATATAGATCCGAAATAAGCTAAATCAAAAGATGTAAATGAAAACAATGCATAAATTAAAAGGGTTGTAATTCAATTGGGAAAATATAGGCCCAGAGTTTTTCTCAGGAAATCAATGAATGCAGACTAACTAACTAACAGGATTCAGATTACGCACGGTTCTTGAACTCAAATCACTAAGATATAATTAACCAACTCTCGTTGCGAAAACTATCTAAATCTAAATCCTAGGAATTCCAAATCTCTTTGCGAATCCTAAATTCTAAATCAGCTTTAATAACAGGTTTGATATGTTCAAAAATCAATTAAACCAAATCACTTTGCGAATAATCAATTTGCTCACCTAAGGTTCTATCAGGTATTTAATCACACTCTCGTGCCTAATCAATTATCCTAAGATCTAAATTCCAGATTCGTCAACCTAGAATTAGCTTTGAACACAACCTAAGGTGAAGAACTAATTCAGATGGTGAATCCTAAACAGATAATTAACCTAGCATTCAGAGAAATCCTTTATGAGAAAACCCTAAACCTAAGGTGGATCTACTCAGACATGGCAATTGAATCAATAGACATGCTTGAATAAATCATCAATAAAATAAGAATAACAAAAGGTTTTAAGATCTGATCTCGGACGAAGGGAGATTCAGACTTGTCTCAAAACCAGAGTATAGAAAATAAAGCTTAGCCTAAACAAGTGGCTGTAAAATCCTATTTATAACCTAAAACACGTTTTGGGCCTTCTTGTAATTATCAGAGACTTCTGGGCCAATTCTGCAATTCTTCAACTCTTCATAAAAAGTCGCGGCCCATGATTTCTCGGCGGGTGTCGATCGATACCAGGGGGTATCGATCGATGCTCATTGCTCAGATCGGGCACTTAGTCATCTGACTTCACTTTCGCTCCAGAATGCTCCATAGAACTCCAATATCTCCAATAATTCTCCAAATGTGGTAAGACCTGTAAAAGACTCTAAAAAGACTCCAAAACACTAGAAAGACTCTATAAAAGGACTTATATCATGGCTTAAACAGGGTAAAAACCATGATATATCAGAGACAAGTCCCGTTTGCACTAGGACAAGGAGGGCTAATGTTTTCACCTCGACCAGTAACGAGGCTAAACTTTTCTGATATCGATGCCTCGACCAGCAGAATGGTTGGCTCAGCCACCACATCGCGGTTCAGCTCAATAATATCAGACCCTATATTCACTCCTTCCACTATCCAGACCGCAGAGGGAGGGATTCCATCAATCGCGACCTTCCCGGGAGTAGGTCGTACCTCAGACCGATTAGCCGGTCAGGATCGTTCTGGGAGCGCCAATGAAGTTGAAACTTGGGACAATCCCGAGGTCGAAATGCAACTTGAAAATGAGGTCAGAAACCATGCCCAGCTCGCTGGAGGGTCCCTGCTCCGGTCCCCGGGCAACAACAAGAACGGTCTGGGATCCGGCACCTTGCATGGGTTTGAGTCGATTAAGAAATACTATGAAGATACCAGTGCCGAGCTTCAGCGGATGAGATCTCATATCCACGCCGCTCTGAGCTCGGCACCTGAAATAGATCGGGTGATTAATGAAGTCAATCAGACCCCATTCACCTCGCGGATTGCGAACCCCCAGCTTGGAGATGTTGGGAACATCCGATTTCCCCGATATAACGGAGAAACCGACCCCAAGGCATTTATGAAAAGTTTCAAATTCATAAAATCAAAGGTCGTTCGACTGAGGAATGTTATGAGGTGAAAAAGCAGCCTGCCGCAAAATTTGCAGCAGGAAAGCTGAGCAACGTCATGCTGGAGAAACCCCCCTCGAGGAGGAACTATTACCTAACTCGAGATGACGAAAGGCGAGATCGCCCATCTGAGGATGATCGCAAGCGAGAACGCTATTCCGAGGACGCAATGAGGCGATAACGCCCCGATGAAAAGGAAGTAGAGCTACCTCATCCCAGCGTGCAGAAGAGGATTAATTTCATCCACATAGGATCTCAGTTGTGTTGCAACTCCGTGAATTCAATCAAGAAGCATCAGCGGAAGGTGAATACTGATTTACTTGACAGAATCATGTTTAAGGGACCTGACACACAAATCTCATTCTGGGAAAGCGAAGCTCTCGAGCTAGACTCTCCAAACGATGATGCCCTCCTAATCATGATAGAAGTGGGTGGATGCGAGCTCACCAAGATGCTCGTTGATACTGGCAGCTCCGTGGAACTCATCCTCCTAAGTGTTTTTAGAGAAATGGGTATAACAGGTCACGAAATCGAAGGGGATAAGATGGTGTTAACCCGCTTCTCCGGGGAAACCATGCTATCCTTTGGAATAATAAGGCTCCCCGTAACAACATCTGGAGTAAAGAGGATGGTTGAATTCGATGTCATAGATAGGCAAACCCCGTTCAACGCCATCCTTGGCAGAACGTGGATACACTCTATGAGGTTTGTATCCTCAACCTACCATCAGTGTGTGAAATTCCCTACTCAGCATGGAATCGCAACAATAAAGGGAAGCCAGAAGGCTTCCAGAGTATGTTATATGGCAGGCTTCCAGGTAGCAAAGGAAAGCGCCATATATCAACTACAACGTAAGGATGAGCTCGCATACCGCCTGGCCAAAAAGAAGAGTGGAACGGGCTCCATCGGACCTCGCAAAGACTTTATCGAGAAAGTTGTGCTCAACGAGTCTCATCCTAACCAGAAGGTAGGAATTGGATCCGAGCTCTCCAAGGCTCAAAAGGATCAACTAATAACATTCTTCAAAGAAAATACCGGCTCATTTGCATGGAAAACAGCAGATATGCCCGGAATTGATCTAAGCATCATCTCGCACGAGCTCAATGTGGATCCAAATCACGAACCAGTACGTCAAAAGCGTCGGAAATTCGGACCTAACAAGACCGAGGCTGTTAACAGCGAGGTCACCTAGTTGCTAAGCGTTGGATTCATCAAGGAGGTGAAATATCCCGACTGGCTAGGGAATCCAGTCATGGTGAAAAACAAAAATGGCACATGGCGAGTGTGTGTGGATTTTACAGATCTAAATAAAGAATGTCCTAAAGATAGTTTTCCATTACCTCACATCGACCAGCTGGTGGAAGCTACCGTAGGGCACCAGCTCATCAGCTTTATGGATGTATTCTGAGGGTATAATCAAATACAAATGAACCCTGAGGACCAAGATAAGACACCCTTCATAATAGAACGAGAACGAGGAACGTACTGTTATAAAGTGATGCCATTTGGCCTTAAAAAAGCGGAAGCAACCTACCAAAGACTTATGAACATGATGTTTACCAGCCTCCTGGGCAAGTCAATGGAAGTCTACATTGATGACATGTTGGTTAAATCCGTCTTAGGACTCGGCCAATCTCGGATCGCCTTGATCTTTTCTTCGTCGATCTGTATGCCATGTGAACTCACCACAAAACCTAAAAAGACCACGTTATCTGAACAAAAAGAACACTTTTTCAAATTACCAAAAAGATGTTCCTTCCTAAGCACGTCTAGGACCAATCGCAAATGTCATACATGATCATCTAGGGTCTTGCTATAAATCAATATGTCATTGAAATAAACAACAACAAAGACACCTATAAAAGACCTAAGAACATGATTCATAAGACGCATAAAAGTTCTAGATGCATTAGTCAGACCAAACGACATAACAAGCCACTCATACAATCCATGTTTGGTTTTAAAAGCGGTTTTCCACTTATCACCTTCCTTCATCTGGATTTGGTGATATCCACTTTTCAAGTCAACTTTTGAGAATACACTAGACCCATGTAGCTCGTCTAACATGTCATATAGCCTAGGAATTGGATGGCGATACTTTACCTTGATATTATTGAAGGCTTGGCAATCAACGCACATCCGCCAAGTGTCGTCCTTCTTAGGCACTAGCAAAACAATAACCGCGCATGGACTCATGCTTTCCCGGATATGACCCTTCTCCATAAGTTCATCAACCTGACATTGGAACTTCTTGATCTCAACCGGATTGGTTCTATAGGTGGCTTCGGGAACAAAATCGATTTGATGCTCAATCCCACGAATGGGTGGTAAGCCGCTTGGGCTATCTTCCGGAAAGACATCAGAATATTCCGGCAAAAGAAAAGACACACTGCTCGGAAGATTCGGCTCACGGTTAGTCATGCTTGTAAAAGCATTCTTAAAAATAAGCAAGACAAACGGTTGCTTAGTGATGAGAGTGTGTTTAATCTCACTCGGCCTCACAAAAAGAGTTTCATTCCTCACGGGTTTTCTCTCAAAAGTCTTTGGCTTGGCTTTTCTCGAACTCTCACTCTCATTTTTAGTAGAAGTAGTGTTTGGGGGATCACTCACAATGTTTTTACCTCGGTTTTGCTCAAGTTTGAGCTGGTCTAGGTACACCTCGTGTGGAGACAAAGGTGCAAGAGTGATCTTCCGTCCTTTATGCTCAAAGGAATGCTTGTTAGTGTACCCATCATGGACTGCCCTCCGGTCGTACTGCCATGGCCTTCCAAGTAGGATGTGGCCGGCTTTCATGGGTAACACATCACATACGATCTCATCCTCATATCAGCCAATAGACAAAAGTATTGAGACTTGATGCGTAACCTTGAGTTGTTTTTGGTTACTCAACCACCTAAGGCTGTAAGGCCGTGGATGTTTCTTCACCAAAGTCGTGCTAGCAACATTAGTACAGCTGCCTCCGTCGATGATTAGGCTGCACACTTTGCTTTTTCACAATGCATCGGGTATGAAACAAGTTATCCCGCTACTCATCCTCTACGATCTGCTCTTGAGAAAGAAGAACACGCCTGGCTACAAGTAGCTCTCCCTCAGCCGCATGCTCATCATCATCATAGATAGGTGCGGAATCAAATTCCTCTTCTTCCTCGGTCACGATCTCACCATTGTCCAACATCATCATGGCGCGCTGATTTGGACACTTGTTGGCATAGTGACTCTTTCCCCTACACTTAAAGCATTCAATGTCACGATTACGAACAGAAGTAGCCTCGGTCTTACCCTTATAATCGTGTCCGGGCGAACTAGGCTTGAAGTCTGTCTTTGGTTTGGAATCGGCCCGGGGCGGATAGTTGGATTTCTCTCCTTTGGAATAGATCGGTTTCGAACTAGTAGCATAAGGTTGTCGTGAGACACCTTTCCTCTTGAGCTGTTGCTCCACTAAGATCGCCTTATGCAACATCTCCTTTATAGTCGCATAAGATTGCATCTCCATCCGATCATGCAAGTCACGGTTCATTCCGCTTAGGAATCTAGCCATCGTTGCATCATCCGGCTCGTCAACATCGGCTTTGAGCATGAGCTTTTCCATCTCCTGGAAGTAGTCCTCTACGCTTCTACTCCCTTGTGATAGACGTCGCAACTTTTGGTGTAGCTCGCGGTGGTAGTGAGTTGGCACGAACCGTATCCTCATTAACATGGTCATCTCGTCCCATGTCTCAACAGGGTTCTCTCTATTGCGTCTCATGTTAGTCACCAATTGATCCCACCAATCAATAGCATAGTCATAAAATTCAGACGCGGCTAACCTGGCCTTTTTTTGCTCGGAATAATTTTGACAATCGAAAACCAAATCGATTTTCTTTTCCCACTCGAGGATGGCATCAAGATCGTTTTTCCCGTAGAACGGGGGAATCTGTAGTTTCAATCCGCCGAGATCATTGTCATTATGTCCTCGAGCTGGTTGACGTCTAGCTTAGTTCCCACTGGATGGGTATCCTTGATCGTAGAACGGGTTGTCGTGTTGCTCGTTTTGCCGTGATCGGGCTCTCCTTCTTCTAGGCGGCATACGATTACTCCCTTGGCCAACGCTCTGTTTGGATCTTTGGTCCTCGTCCTGATTAACTCCTTGGTTAACGCCGGCACAGTGATTTCTTTCCTCCCATCTCGGCGTCCTCACCTCGAGAGTGGCCATACAATCCCTCATCTCATTTAGTAGTTGAGTTATGGCATCCACCTTGCGATTCATCGCGACATCTCGTTCTCTTCTCGTTCGTGAAGTACCCATTTCACTATCATCAGACATTGTAGCTCGCAAAAAGAAATAAACACGTTAGTAAAAATTCTCACAAGTGTTTCCCTCAATTGTTTCACCCAACTCTCGTAATGACCTCACACACACTAGAATTTCTCCTCGGTTCTTAAGGAACTAAATCGAAAACTCGATGCTAGTCTCAACAACCAAATCGTTAAACAAGTGNTTTTTTTTTTTTTTACGATTTTTTTTTTTTGGTTTAATACAAAAGATAGAAAGAAAAGATAGAATATGAAGAGATAGAAGATGAAAAGATATTACCGATAATCAAGAGTGTGGCTCTGATACCACTTGATACGTGTTCCCAAAGATTGCACACTCAAGATCGGTAGAAGAACGGATAGATCCTTGACTCCAAGCTTACGGTGAAGAATTGGAACGAGGTGGGGGATGAATGGCTGCGTCAAATGCAATGATCGGCACTTGATAAACCAGGTTGATCCGTTGGCTAACCACCTAAGGAATCGGTGATGATCTAAAGGCTAACCACCTAGAGATCGAAGTGATTTGTTGGCTAACCACCAAGAAATCGATAAGATCACAAAGGAACAAAAGAGAGAATTCTCTAGAATATTTGTTTGATAAAAGATGAATGAATTCGACAATGGGGGAGAAGAATTTAAATAGAAAAAGAAAGAGAAGTAGTCAACAAGACTATTCTCGAAAATGACAAAGAAATAAATAAACAAAGACTGAGAATTTTGACTTAAAAATTTGAATGACCCTTGGACTGCTTTGACTTGTTTTCCCTCGAAAATAATCTTTCAGAAAATCTCTCGGGAAAGTACCTCGAAAAAGTCCCTCGGAAAATCCCTCGGAAAAGTCCCCCGAGATTCAACTTACGATTAGACCAAAAACGTAAGTGCAAGTCGTTGCCTCGTTAAAACCTCTACTCGGAAAACCCAATGGGACAAAACCGAGCATAGGAAAAAGAGTACAACAACTTACACTTGCGGCCAATCCCCAAGAAGAACCCACAAATGATATTGAGGATAGGACGAAGTGCGTAAGCTGATCCTCGTTGATCCGAACTTCATTTAGCAAACTCCGAACAGCTCCGGCTAGATTCTTAGACTTGGACCGAGTAATAGGACCTTCGGGAATGACCAATGCTGCCTCCGGAACCTCATCCAAAGCATGCGTATCCATGATCATATCACACAGCCCCAGCCAGTCTGGCAGGCTAGCCAAATGGGCTATCGAGCTGAGCGAATACGATCGATATCGAATATCGACCTCGGACTAGCGCCAAAGCACATGTACTAGCCGATTCAATCATCGAGCTTACGGCTAATATAAAGATGACCGACACAAGCCTCGGAACCTGGCAGCTCTATGTTGATGGAACCTCCTCGAAGCAGGGGGCAGGTGTTCCCAGACTACACATATTATCTCACAACATCGTTCAATTAAACTCATCATCGCCAGTTTCATCGCTGTGATTAATACCAAGAACTTTCTAGATTCTTTCCCATACAATATCATGACAAGGAACCATTCAATTTCACACTTTTGGTATTGTTTTCTCTCCCCCAAACTTATTTCTCATTATGTCTCTTGCATATACATATTAAGGTTCGAGACGCGAGTATTGATGGTGTTTGCCACCGAATCCCCGATTCTTCCCTCAAAAGTAATCAAAGGTGTGGGCGAATAATGGTATCACAGGAAATTTTCCTAACCTCGCTTTCACCTTTGTGTGATCATTTCCTCTGAAGTAGAATAATGGGAGCGCTGGAAATTTTCCTAACCCTCTACTCAGAAGAAAATCATCTCATCTTTTAATGCATCATATTAATTAACTTGTAACAGGGAGAGAAATACCATTACTTTAAACATGTGGGTTCCTTTGTCATATACGAATGAAGAATCAAGCTCTATGAACATCAGTCACATCGATGAAGTGCAAAAATTTTGGCTCAGGCTTTAAAGAACTTTGCTAGAAACATGAGTGTCTTCTAGTTAATTGGTCAGCCTTTGAATTTTTCATTAGTCGATCTGTAACTGATTCTGTAACAATGGTCACTTAGAAGCAAAGTCAGAACAATAAAATCAAGAAAAATATCACAGTCTCCAACAGATTTTGACTCAATAAAACAACGAATGACTCAAAAACGATTGACTCTAAGAAAAACAAAAACAATGTCAGCGACTACCTCTCCCACACTTAAACAACACTGTCCCCAATGTTATCTATCCTATGGTAGGTGAAAGAAACAAAAGAACAAAATGGATAGTGAAAATCGGAAATTGTACCTGTGAAGGTGATGAGTGTCGATCGATACAGATTGGTATCGATCAAGACCAGATGTGTGTCGACACACTGGTTTCAAATTAGTGGCATCGAGTTTCTTAACCCAGGGAAAGTGATCCAAAGTGTTAGAACGTAGCACTGGTAGGAACACTTAAAAACAAGTTAATAGCAACAAGATAATCAAGCATAAATCCATGAGTTCAAATGCAAAAAATAAAGCTGACATAAGTTTAACACAAACGAAAAATAAAAACAGAAATAAAAGATTTATGTACATACTCACCAGTGGGTTGCCTCCCACCAAGCGCTTGTTTTAAGTCAGTAGCTTGACTCTGGCTCAGGTGATCAGTCAGAGCGAGGTTGAGAGCTTACTCCCATGCAAGTTCCACAGCTAGATACTTGCAGACTCAGAGTTCTACTCAACATGCTCTCTATAACCTCTTTTCCTTTCTCTTTCAGCTCCGAAGTAAGAATGACTCTAGCCTTAGAGAATGGTGTTGAGGTTCCTTTGCACTTCACCTTGTATTCAATCGAGTCCCCATCACACTTATGTGGGATTAAAGTCATAGAGGGAGCACCTTTTACTTCTTTGCTTTTCACCTTCTTCTTTGCCTTAGCTGTTTTGACGTCTTTCTTGGTGATGACAGAAGGACTATTTAGAACGTCTATGACAGTTGGCTCGTCAGGAGTCTCTTCTAAAAGATCAACTACCAATGTCTCTACTGTAACAATGGTGATGCAAGAGATATGTGTGGGAGTTCCTCTGGTAGGAATGGCTTTGTAGTACACCTCCTTTTCAATGTACGAGAATGAGATTCTCTTGCTGGGTGTGTCCATAATAGCACCGACCGTAGCCATGAACGGTCTTCCAAGAATCAACTGCGTACTAGATCTTGCACTCATCTCCACAACCTGAAAATCAGTAGGAACCAGACAATCTCCTACTTTAACCATCAAATCAGGGATTGTACCTTATGGAAGTGAGGTGGAACAGCTCGCGAATGTGATATATGCCTTGGGAGATCGAATATCAGCTCCCAATCTCTCTGCAATTGCCCTTGACATGACATTGGCGCTAGCCCCCGAGTCAACGAGAGACGCTTTGAATTCAACTGCAGAGATAGAGCATGGAACGGAGAATATTCATGGGCCGTCCCTCTTGGTCAACTGCCTCAACGGTAGTGACTTGCTTCTTGCCTTGATAAAGAGTACTTCGATCTCTTCCAGAGTTTCTCTGCAATCTCGGAAGTGATTCAGTAGAGGGCGGTACTCTAGAGCTTCTTCAAAAGTCAGTGTGTGGGGAATCATTCGTACCATCTTCTCGAAGCCAAGCAGTTGCTTTGGAGAAATGGGGTCTCTAAGGTGTCTGGGTTTGTAAACCCGTTCTGCACTCAACTCGGGTTTTGTTTCAGCAATTGAACTGGTATCGACCGACACAGGGGTGGTGTCGGTCGATGCTTTCGCTCTGGAATCATCCCTGGCAGAACTTTGGACGTGTGTCGATCGATACAAGGGAGTATCGGTCGACACAGGGGTGGTGTTCGAAATCTCATCGTCATCCTTGGCAAGATTGACAAAAATCTCTGCAGTTGAGCTCTTCTGCACTCTTGTGTGTACCTCTTTTCCACTCCTCGAGGGGATAGCAGTGACGTATTCGTTCTGTGAATGAACCATCAGACCCTTGACAGTTGCTGCAGTCTGAGCTACCTGAGTTTCCAGCATTTTCTGCAGAATATGAATAGCGTCGATCCTTCCACTCAGATCATTATACAGGACATCAATCTTCCCATTGAATTCCACAGTTAGCTTCTGCTGTCCTTGAATAAGCTGTTCAAACATAGATTCAATCTTGCTCTCAGAAATGTTGGGTGGTGTGGGTGGGCGTTGATACCTTTGATCTTGAAATCCAACTCCATCAATGTAGTTAACATATTCCACTTTATCTTCTTCGGCAAGACGAACAGCCTTCTGCCGCTTGTCCATCAACAAATTATGCACCGAATCCAGCTTCGCATGCACTTTAGCAATCTGCGATCCATCAACACCTCCGTGCAGTTTTTTCCGCTCGAGATCAGCACTCTTGGCGCTATTACTAGATGCCAAGTTCTCAATGAGCACATATGCATCGTCAGGATACCTCGTATAGAAATTTCCATTGCTCGCAGCATCTAGAGCCATCTGGTACCTCCAATTAATCCCTATGTAGAAAGTACCCAGCAACTGATAATAGTTGTCTAGGGTGAATCTTTGGTTGATCTTGTTCACATAAACTTAATGCTTTCTAATCAATGATCCAAAAATGAGAATTTGTTAATGGATTAGGTGATTAACATAGTGGTTCATTGCTCTTAGCTCATCTTTTGGTGAACCTTTGTTGATTTGATAAGAAATTATACCTATGCTCACAAATTGTCTCAAGGATATTTGTAGGTACAATGTCTGACAAAGGCGCTCCATCGACACGGGCACGAACAAAGGTTTCGACAGTTGGAAAAGGGAAAGGAATTGCCCAAGCTACCGCCCCGGAAAAGGGGAAAGGAATTGCCAAAGGTAGTACCAAGGCAAAGGCTAAAACCGCGGGTACGAGCTCCAAGGCCAAGAAAACGGCCAAGGGAAATGGCAAGAGAGTTGAAGAAGTCGAAGAAGAGTTTGAGAGTGAGAACTCAAGTGGGGAAGTCCCGGAAGTGCCACGGGAAAAACCAACCGAGCAAGATTACTTCGACAAGTTTTGCCAAATGAAGTTCGAGCAAGGCAAATTTGTTGATGCGGAGATGATGGATAAGATAGGGATAAGTGACGAAGTGTGGACTCTTTTTGAGAATATGGGGCTAAGGAAGTTCATGAGCATGAAGCATGAATCTTTCAAGGCGCTCTCCAACAAGTTCCTAGCCACCATTCGAGCTAAGTTCTACGACACGGAAGATGCAAATTCCGGGTTTGAAATTTTAAAGTTCGGGTTCATGGGCACCACCTACACCGTCACTTTCCACGAGCTTTGCAAGATATTCGGGTTTAGGGAAGAACGTACCTACGGCGGGCAATACTTTGATTATCCGAGACTCGAGCTCCGA
The DNA here is from genome assembly GCA_002933935.1 of Eutrema yunnanense. NCBI lineage: Eukaryota > Viridiplantae > Streptophyta > Magnoliopsida > Brassicales > Brassicaceae > Eutrema > Eutrema yunnanense. Next base: position 448,205 of record PKML01043607.1, on the reverse strand, counting down.
AATCTTTGGGCAACGATTTCCTCCGGGGAATTTGAAGCTGACGCCTCTAAGAATGCAAGCATACGGCACCCGGCTATCCGCTACGCGCACAAGGCGTTGGTCCACAATTTCTATCACAAGGTGGAGATTGACACGGTTACTACGGAGGAGATGGAGTTGTTGGGGCTCGGTCTAAAGCCCATTTTCCGCAATGGTAGAGCGTTCGAGGGGCCGGAGAGACTTCCTTGCCTCGCAACGCTCTTGGTGAGACACTTGTTAGCTTATCGAAATTGGGCTTGGAAGATAAAGTCGAAGAATGCCGCGATTTGCATCGGATGGATCATAACGCATATTTTCTTGGCAAAGGGCATCAAGGTTTCGGTTAGCGCCAATGAGTGGAAATCTTTGGATGCGGCCTATCTTTCAAAGACTAGGTTCTTTAAGGGATTTATCAAAGGCAAGATGGCTTACAACCTCCAACTCACCGAGACATCTATGGAACAAGTCCTCTTGCCTAATCCCGCGCTTACCAACTTCCATGATCCGAGGAACATCATGTTTATTCCTTCCCAAGAGTACCTCTACAACTCCACCGTCGATCCGCCTATGCAAGCGTTCCGCAAGAGAGCACAACGGAGAACTGCTACCGAGGAATCTCTTGATCTCGACGAGGAAGTGCCAAATGAGTCGTCACCCAAGACCGTGTACGGTAGTGAGCGCTACCACTTTGACCCTTATGATGGGGCTATCACTAACGCGGCTACAAGACACGCTCACCACCAAACTCGTCTCCTCCAACGCATGTGCAAGTGGCTAAACAACAATATGAAGAAGATGGTCAAGACGATCAAATCTTTGAAGAAGACGGTTAAAGCCATGGGTCGAACCATCAATGAGCTCAAAGACGGAGGTTGCGGAGCGAGTTCCTCAAGGACCGGTGAAGGAGATGTCGTCATGGGCACCACTCTCGCACCTCAAGGAGGAGGTGGGGAATTGGTCTTAAGCACTAGTCAACCCACGGCCCGAGCAGATAAAGCAACAAAGAGGAGAGCGATGCGGTCCCCGTCTCCCCGTCTCAAGTAATCCATCTTACTCGATGGGGTCTTCATCCCCATCTCAAAGTTTCTATGTACGATTTCCAAAACATTGTAAATAGTTTTCTTTCACTTGAGTCTAGCAAATTTTTTTTTCTCTCTTTGTCTTATTTTGAGTCTCTTTCTTAGACTTTTTTCACACCGGGACGGTGTGATTTAAGTTTGGGGGAGGGACTGGTATCTAATGACATTTTTTTGTCTTATTTTGAATTTGCATATTGAGTCTCATGCATACATCTAAGGCATAGAAAAACCAAACAAATTTGAAAAAAAAAATTGAAAATGAAAAGACAAAAAGAAGTCATTTAGGACGCATTTGCACTTCATGTAAGATTGGGTCTAGATTCATAGCACGTAGATAATGCATTGCACGTGCATTAGGAACTAGAATGATTCTTCCTTGTGAAGTGTCGCTTTAAGAGTGTAAGTCCTATGCTCTAGATCTTGTGTGCAAAATCAAGGTCGAACCATGTTTGGATCTCATGTCTCATTACTTAGGTCTTAGCCGAAGCAAGTTTCGATTTGAATCTAATCATATCTAAGTGAGAACCTTAATTTTGACACATTTAAATATCGTGTTCATGCATTGCATAATGGACTCATGGATTCCGCATACATACTTGGGTCATCTTATCCCTTTTACCACTCTTGTTGGCCCAAGTAGCCAATTCCCACATTTGGAATGGTTTACCCCACCTAAAACTCAACCTTCTTTCAAGCCTACATGTTTAGTGAGCGTTGTGAGGCCTTATTTTTGAATGTACTTAGCAAAAAGTGTTGGGTCTAGAGCGACAAGGAAAGGCTTTCATGTAGAAATAGCTCACGCATGATGAGCTAGATTAGGCTAAGTTAGATAGGATGGTATTTGGGACGAGGGAAATGGATGAAAAAGAAGGAAAAACAAGATTTTGGGATTGGAAAAGTGGAAAGAAAGAAAGAGATTTGGGAAAATGACTAGGAGAAGCAATAAATTTGTAATGGTTGGCAAGAATATATGTGGTTTAGCTCTAAAGTGTTGAAAAGATAGTCTCTATTTTGAAAAGAAAGAAAATAAGCCAAAATGGCCAAAAGCAAGTTATGAAGAAAAATGAGAGAGACTAAAGACTCCAAAAGAGGAGCTAAGCCAAGGAAAGTAAAGGAAGCCAAGCAATTGGTTGAAGAAGAAACCCCCTAAGTACTTATGGAAAAGAAAGATGATGAAGAGATGTGGGATAAGAAGGCAAAAACGCCTTGTGAAGGGTAGCTAGGATTGGTTCTTTGTGGATTTAGAATTAGGGTCGAATTGGTATTGGGGCATTTGGTAGATGGAAGTCTAGCCTTGTATGCATCAGTTGCTTTTCACCCATAGCATTTTGCCAAAGTCCATTCCTTCAATGAGAGATCCCTTGTTCGAAAACCGCCTCATGCATTGAGATCATCTTTGTCTCAAAACCGTATCCTTAGCCAAATGAGTTTATTTGCATCGCATGAACATGATCCACTAGAAACCACTAATTGAATGTCAAAGGATTTGATGATAGGAAGGCTTGTGTAGGTTGAGGCTTAAGCTTGATTCATGTAAGGATAGACATGGTTAGCCCCTTTTGAGTAGACATGTTTGATATTACCTTAGAGTTTGCACTTGGACTTGAACTCTTTTAGTGATGCTTTTGCTTGAGGACAAGCAAAGAAGTAAGTTTGGGGGAATTGATATCATCATATTTTGCATCATTCTAGCATCTGTTTCACTTAGGTTTCGAGTCATTTGCATATAGTTCATGATATCTCTTTAGCATTTTAATCATTTTAGGAGTCTAATGTGTCCACATTAAGTCCTAGAGAGTCCTTGCATGTTTTGGATCGTATTTTAGGTGCTTCGGAGGAGATTCGAGACCCGAGGAGAGAAGACGGAGACTATACCGACGTCACTAGTCGGTATCTCTCATCATTATTGAAGGCAGAAGGATTGTACCGAGGTCACTGCTCGGTGCAAATGATCGGTATAGAAGACGGAGGAAGGCATCCCCAGTACCGACGTGCAACATCGAGGAGTGACGTCGGTATCAAAGCTTCAGGGGATTGTACCGAGGTCACTGCTCGGTGCAACTGATCGGTATTGCTCTCGGAGAAAACCCGGGGGAAAATCTCTTAACACCGAGCAACAACACCGAGGAGTGACCTCGGTATTCATCGAAGGAACATCAAGCATCTCCCCTCAATACCGATGTCATTGCTCGGTACCCCTCGTTGGTACACAAACTCAGGTTCAATACCGAGGTGTGGTACCGACGAGTGACCTCGGTATTGGCCGCCCAGAACACTTTTTATCCATCTAAACCGGGTCAGTACCCAGTTTGTCTCGGGTCTACCCTGTTCGTCACTATTCACTATTTATGCCCAAAAACCTAATTTTGATGGGCTAAGTCTTTTTTTAAGCAAAAACCTTCCGTAAGAGTGATTTGTAAGAGATTGATCCTTTTAATATATGCAATTTGAGTATTGTTTTCTTGATTGAATCTTTCTATCCCCTACTTTCTAATCATCCAATCATCTTGATCATGGGTTTTAATTCTTCTTTTATTGGATTTGTTAGAACCATGATGATTAGTGAGTAGTTCTTAGAGTTTAAGGGTGGGTTAGAGTTAGGATGATTCCAAGATTGATTTATGATGTTTAGGGTAGATAATCTTATATCCCTTCTTGTTTAGTGTTCTTAAAGCTAGATCTAGCTTGAGAAAGTGGGTCTAGATCATAAGGCATTTCATGAACACCAAGTGTTTGATGAAATGCCTTGATGAACTAAACAAGAGATTTTTGCTCCTAGCCTATGATAATAGTTGTCTAGGGTGAATCTTTGGTTGATCTTGTACACATAAACTTAATGCTTTCTAATCAATGATCCACAAATGAGAATTTGTTAATGGATTAGGTGATTAACATAGTGATTAATTGCTTGAAAGATAATTAGTCAAGTTAAAGGTCTTATGCCTAGGGATTAGCTTGCTTGAGTAAATGAACATCATGAATTGAACTTGGGACAACTAGACTCGATTACCTCATCTTTAGATTATCTTATATCTCTTGCATTACGTTTGTGTAGTTAGTTATCTCTCTTCCTTTATTTAATTTGCTAGATTCATTAGCTAAACAACAACCTTTTTATATGTGCTTAACTCAATTAGTACTTTGCATTCTTGGTGTTTGGAACTAAACCCTTTGGATTCGATACCTCATATACTACTTGTATATTGAGTAATTGGTCTCAAAGACTTGCAAAAAGTCTACTATCAAACCTCAGCCATCACTATTTTTGAGGAATCAATTGACTCTGCAAAAAACAAAATCAAATCAGAACGAAATAAAATAAAATAGCGATTAAGAAATCCCTAGAAAAGGCACTCGAGTCGGCATCCTAAGGATCATGCTGACCAGTAATCTGAGCCCAGGAATGCCGAAGTATCGACTCGTCCTCAACAGATTTGTTGGAGATTCTGAAATAGAACTACTGCTCCCACCACTTATCATCCCTCATATTAAACCTGAAAACGGACCGGTTAACCTTTGCCGGAAAATAGTAGGTCCCGCGAATATGTGAGTTCCCTTTGACATTGAAGAGCTGGCGAAAGACCTCAGTGTCGAACACGACCCCAGATTCTTTAGAGCGCACCCAGAGTGCGACAAGGGATCTCATCGCGCTGGGCATAAGCTGTGGAAGGGCGAGCCCGAGGTCACTGATAATGTTAGAGATAGCCGCTAGGATGGGAAAAGTGAGGCGGCATCTCAAGAAGAACGCGGCATAACCGCATGCGTAACCCTCCGGAGGACTTTCCGGATAGCTATCAGCCGACGGAATAAGTAGGTCACAGGTATCGAGTCCGCATAAGGCAGAGATATTTGCGAGCTCGACAGGTGAAATCATACTCCTTGAGTGAGATTCGAACCGATCGGCGAGGGGCAGAGAAGCACCCGACTGAGAGGAAGAAGCCATTGTAGAAAAACCAAAAAATCGAGGGTGAAAGAAGAAATTTGGTCAGAAACAATTGATATATCATGGTTTTTACCCTATTTAAGCCATGATATAAGTCCTTTTTATAGAGTCCTTATAGTATTTTGGAGTCTTTTAGAGTCTTTTGCAGGTCTTAGCACGTTTGGAGCATTGTTGGAATTATTGGAGCTTTCTGGACCAGTTTGGAGCAAGAGCTGAAGTCGTGTTGCTGAGTAGCTGATTTCACGAGAAGCATCGATCGATACCCCCTGGTATCGATCGATACTCATCGCAGTAAGACACGACCCGCGAGTTTTCCAAGACTTGAAGAATTGCAAAAGTGCCCAAAAGTCTTTAATAATTACAAGAAGACCCCAAGTCGTGATTTAGGTTATAAATAGGATTTTACAGCCACTTGTTTAGGCTATGCTTTATTTTGCTTTAGTTTAAGGGAGATTTTGGTGAGAGACAAGTCTGATTTCCCTTCGTCCGAGATCAGATCTCAAAACCTTTGTTTCTCTTTCTGATTTTATATAGAGTATTTATTCAAACATGTCTATTGATTTAATCTTCATGTCTGAGTAGATCTCCTGTTAGGTTTGGGGATTCTCATAAGGGGTTTCTTGAATGTTAGGTTGATTAGTTATTTAGGGTTCATAATCTGAATTAGTTCTTCACCTTAGGTTGTTCTCATAGCTAATTCTAGATTGATCACCTAGAACTTAGATCTTAGGATAATTGATTAGGCACGACAGTGCAATTAATTACCTGACAGAACTTAGGGTGAGCAAATTGATTATTCGCAAAGAAATTTGGTTTAATTGATTTGTGAACATATCAAACTTGAAATTAAGGCTGATTTATTCTTAGGGATTTGCAAAGAAATTTGGGATTCTGAAGTTTAGATTTAGATAGTTTTCGCAACGACAGTTGGTTAACTATACTCTAGTGATTTGAGTTCTAGAACCGTGCGTAACTTGAACCCTGATTAGTTAGTTTATTGTGCATTCATTGATTCCCTGAGAAATATCCCTTAACCTATCTTTTCCCCATTGAATACAACTCGTTTACTATTTTCTGTTTTCTGCTAAACCTGAATTGCTTAGCTTAGCTTGATACTATAGAATTTATTGGGTGATTTCTGTGAGTCCTTGTGTTCGACCCCTAACTAGACCACAACTACTGCTTTAGTACTGTTAGGGTATTAAATTGAGCATATCAACAATGGAGGATGAACTTTTACAGAAGAGAATATCTCGGATAAAAGTAAAAATGAGGCGAAGACAGCTCAATTAAATGCAAAGGAGTAATAAAAAAAAAGGAAAAAGTAAAAAGACATCATTACCTTGGCAAGTGAGGAGTTGAGGCGGCGTGGAAAGTTGGAGCAGCGTGAACCGCTCATTTATACCTGATATCCACTCGTCCACTCGCCCTGTCGGATCCCTTAAATGTCGCACAAATATTGCAGGATCCCTGCAAACTCGGCATCTGAACAAGCGAGAAATCAATCAGAAACCCGAGATTGCGAGACCGTATCGACTAGGAAATCAATCAGGACCCGAGATCGCAGCATCGCATCCTCAGTGATAAATCAATAAGGATGATGGGGGGCAACTGTTGGGCCCAAATTCCACGCTCAATGCCCAGCCTGATTGAACATGCCTAACAAAGAAGCCCAGTTCACGATGAGATCTCACGGAGCAAGCCTGCAAGCTGGAAGGAGCCGAGCAAGCATGAAAGGGGGAGGTCGCCGAGAGCAGGAGCTTGCGTTTTATCAAGTCAAACAAGCTAATTCAAAACCCCAAGATCAAGAGGAGAACGTGAGCTGTCTGAGAGGAGACCGAATTCTTGGCTGAAAATAATATATACAATTTTTTCTCTCTAAATCTTCTAAGCTATATTCAAGAACATACGACCTGAAAGGCCAATGATTGAGGTTGTGAGATTCTGCTCTCACAGTCGAATATGCGCTTGGCCAAGTTCAAATTTGGTCAAACATATTTATTTCATATTAAAAACAAAAGATTACAAATTTAATTCTGTAGTTAATGTGTATAATAATTAGGCAGTTATATTTTTAGCTGATATAAGTTTGAAACACAAGCCTTATTGTAAATGACCGAAGTATTGGCAAATATAATAATATACAACTTTTCTCTCAAAATCTTCTAAACAATTTTCAAGGACATACCACCTGCAAACCGAGAATTGAGGTTGTGGGATTATGCTCTCACACCTTTGCTTAGGGATGTTAAAACGGGCGGGCCCGACCCGTTTAGGCCCGACCTGTTTAGGTCCGTTAAAATTAGTGTGACCAGTTTAGACTCGTTTAGGCCCGTTTAAAATTTGGGACATTTTTTTTAAATAAATATATAAATCTAATTATTATGTTATAAATAATATATACTTTATATATGGTTTTTAAAATTTAGGTATATTTTTACTATAATATAACTAAATTTAAAAATCGAAGAAAAAAAAAACTAAATATATAAAAAAACCCAACTTTTTTGTTAAAGTTCAAAATCTAAAAAATATATATATATACTTGCATAAAAATGTATATACTTGCATAAAAATATATATTTGCTAAAAATATATAAATGAAACAAAAATATATGTATATACCACAACTTGTAGATTTTGTGGGTTAAAATAATATTTTTAAAATATTTTATGTCAATGCAAATCAATTTTTGGGTCGAGATCGTATGATCCAAGTTTTTATTCAAGTTAAACCGAATTACAAATTAATTTTTTTAATAACCAATTAGAAAATCCTTGCATATACTTTTCTATGATATGAATATCCGTTTTGAAAAAAAAATAGTGTACAAATTAGTTTTTTAATAACCAATTTATATAATATTTGCAATATGTTATTAAAAAAAAAAAAAAAAAACTTAAACGGGCTGCCCGTTTATCTATGTCAAAACCCGTTAAAGCTTATATGATAAACGGGCTTAAACAGCCTAATTTATATAAACAAGCCCGTTTAAGTCCGCGAAATTCTGGCCCATTTTAACATCCCTACCTTTGCTTCACGTGTTTGTTAGGGTTGGCATGTTCAGGTGGAGCGCCCCGTTGGGGCACAATTTCCCATCTAAAGTTGGTGAACCTTGTATGATGAGATCTTCGGATCTTAGGTCGTGGACCTTTCGGTGATATAAGACTCATTAATTGTTTGTTTTGTGTGTAATAAGGTATTATGTTTGTTGCTTTATTTAAGTCTAGACTTGCGAAAATCTTGAATTGTGTTTCGTCTATAATGAATTATGTGAGTATTTAAGGCTCATCTTCACTGGATAATCCAAATTACTCAACCATTCTCTCTTTTCACCTCTTGAAAGATAAAAAAAGACGGAAGTGTTTGGCTCATTGTATGTTGGTGGCGATTTGTAAGCATCACGGGATCGATCCAAATGCATCAACATGCTGTCTAACCCACACAGTTATGACTGGCGACCTAACATCCCAGTACATGTCCTATATGACGAGAGACGAGTGTTATATTCAACTCGTAATGCTTGCCTCGTTAAAAAGGTTTAACAGTCTCTAACCGCCCAACTAAATATGACATAATATATCACTACAAGAAAAGTGCTCAATTTCCGATGACAATTTTCGAGGACATCCATTGTCGGAAATTTTCAACAAAATTCCTACAATTCACCGACCAATTTCCGATGAGATGATACTTTGTCGGAAAATTCTCGGTAATTACCGACGATATTTGTTTCTCGGGAAATAGTCGGAACTTTTGTCAGAAAATTCTCGGTAATTTCCGACGATAGTTGATTCTCGGTAAATAGTCGGAAATTTTGTCGAAATATTATCGGAAAATACTGAGAGATTAAGTTGTGGGTATTTCGTCGGTAATATTCCCGTAAAATCGTCGGAAAAAATATCCTAGAAAATACATCACTAGTAGAAATTTCTCGCATAGCCACGAATTAGACACGAAATAATTCGTGGCTTTTTTAAAAGCCACGAAAAATCACAGAATAGCCACGAAAAAGCCACGAAAAAATAAAAAAAGCCACGAAAAAATGGTCACGATCATATAGCAACGAAAAAAATTCATGGCTAAAGCTTCGTGGCTATAGGATCGTGACCATTTTTCGTGGCTTTTTGTTTTTTCGTGGCTTTTCCGTGGCTTTTTCATGGCTATTCTATGATTTTTCGTGGTTTTTTGTGGCTTTTAAAAAAGCCACGAATTATTTCGTGTCTAATTCGTGGCTATGCGAGAAAATTCTACTAGTGTACCGAGAGGTGCCACCATCGGAAATGGATTCTACATATACAAGGAGGAGGTAATGTGTCGGTGGATCAGCTCTCTCTCTCTCTCTCCAAGTTCTTCTCTTGGATCAGCTCTCTCTCTCTCTCTCCACGTTCTTCTCTTCCTCACGGCTTGGATCTGGTGATGACGACGACGGCTTGGAATCTGGCGATGAAGACGACGGTTGGAATCCATTGATGAGACGACGGCAAATATGGAGATTCGATACACCACGACGGCAAATCTGGGTTTTGCTTTGAGATTAGAACATCCAAACACCAAATCTGGGTATTGCTTAAAAACACAAAAAACAAAAAAAAATCTGGATATATTTTGAGAGGAAGAAGATACACACATGTGCATGTATATATTTCATAATTTAATTTTTTTTTTAAATGATTTCCTTGGAAACTTCTTGGAAAAATTCGGATGCATCCCCGACAAAATTGATGGTCGCCGGTGTACTTCTGTCGGAATTGGTAGCCAATTTCCGATTAGTTTCCGTGAACGCGTTCCGACAAATTTCCGAGAACACTCTGTTTCCGACAAATTTCCGAGAAACCTTGTTTTCTGAGGCTTTGATTCCGAGTGATTTGCAGTCGCCGGAAAGTTGCCGGAGTTTCTCGATTCCGACGACTCACCGATGATAGTGACCGTTAGAATATGCGTTCATTCTTGTAGTGTATGTCTTTGAATGTTTTCACTCAACATTGATATTGTGTGTCATTTGAACTTTCATATGATCTTAGTTGTCAAGTAATGAGCGAATAACTGCTTTGATTTGTTGGTCATCATATATTAATATGATCAGCATACTAGAGCTCTTTTATCATTTTTGACACGACGATAGGGATAGGATGTTGCTTCATTGATTGATTTGAGTGTTTTTATATAGTCACTAGTGTGTGATCCGCGCTACGCGCGGACGTGAACACAATTTTGGTTTTAAATTTTTTGGAATAATATTATTTTAGTTTTATTAGTATGATTGTTAATGGATTTGTCTCTATTAGCTTAAGAAATGTGGATTGTTTATTATTAAGTTTTTTTCCTTTCTTAATTTTATGTTTATTTATGTATTTGTTTAGTGAGTGATCCACAATTTGTTTTTTTTTTTTGGTTGACTATTTATTCAATTAGTTGGTTTTTAAAAGTTAAGTTTTTGTCATTTTAAAGTTTAGGGAATTGTATATTTTTAACCCAACAGAATACTAATAAAATAAATACTTCGAAATATGATTAGTTTTGTATAGTCCGAAAGTTACTTCGAATACTAATAAAAGGAAAGTTAGTTTTGTGAATTTAGAATTCTCCGAACTTTTAAAAAAGAATACTTCAAAATAAGTCACTGTATTTTTATCTATTTTTATCTAAAACCGAATACTAATAAAATGTTCAGAATTTACTATTATTCATTTTCGATGATCCAGTGTTGGTGACTACCAAATGAATCTATTTTTATTTGAAAAACGATTTAATTTCTATCACTAATTTACTATCAAAATCATCATAGATGTATAGGTTAATGGGAGCATTTGAGAGAATATGGGCCAATTTGGAAAAATATAAAAATATGGGGTCGAGCGTCGATTCAAATATTTAGAGAGAGA
>PKML01043607.1:391212-431944 GCA_002933935.1 Eutrema yunnanense | reverse complement strand
AAAAAAAAAATTCAAAATCTTCCTATATTTTTCACTATAATTTATTATAATATATTTTATTTAAATATATATCATAAAAGTTAAAAAATATTTTATTAATTTTATAAAATGTTAGACACAAAAAATTGTTTTTTAAAGAGTTCGTGAACTAACCACAAAATTAGAATCATTAAACGGTGCATATTAGAGTTATGTTTTCAAGATTATAATTAAGTTTTGCGGGTTAGCCTGAAGAATATTTTAGTCTACTGGAAAACGGGTTAAATAGACAAATTTTTCCGTTTGACAACTCAATCTATAATCATGTGTTAGACATATTATAAAAACAAATTTTCTTAAGTTTCAAAAAAAATCACCCCATGCTATAATTAGCGCGGGTTAAATCTTAGTATCAAGTGAAGGGAAAAGGCAAGATTTATGCTTGTTTACCTATTCCTAGGTTGTTCTCCATAAACTATACTCCTCATAACTTGAGATGAGAAAAAATAAAGAAATGCAACTGAAGAAGAAGAAGAAGAAAGAAACAAGTTTTTTTAGTGTACAATTGACAAAACAGCTTCTTAATAATAAAATAACAAGAAACCCTTGGAGACCACCTTGAAGAAATCCGGGCATAAGGAGCATTGCATAACCAAACCAGAGTACTTACTTAAAGAAAACTATCTACGAGTTTTTCATATACTCTCTGCAATGTTGTTTTGGATACCCACCATATATGCATCACATGTGGGCACGTAACCTCTTTGTTGAACATCTTCATTATCATTTGAATCTGACAATTCAAGCATTTCATCTTCCATTTGTTCGTACTCTTGAAAATCTTCATTATTTTTCGTTGATTTTCGTATGAAGTTATGTAATGCCATAGTCGCTACAATAATCTTGCACTGCGTCTGTAGGTCATAGCGTGCTGGATTTCTAATAACAGCAAATTTTTCTTTCTATACCAAGAATGACGTCTATTAAACGTTTCACTCTCATTTTTTGGTGGTCTTCCTTGCCATTGATGCGGATGATATCGAGTTTGGCAATACGGAGCAAAGATATTATTTTCTGTTAGGATACTCTGAATCAATATCTTCGAATCATGGGATCTTTCTGGTGTTCTCACATATGTATATATAAACTCTATGTTGAAATTACAAATCGTAAGCACGTTCATGGTAGGATGTTGCTTCCGTAAGTTCTAGTACTTTTCTTTTTTTACCACTTCCAACTCGCACTGCCACATGTGTACCATCGAAACTAAAATTACCAATGAAAATGTTGTAACTTAGAGAAAATTGAATGAAAATTATTAGAGTTGAGGTTTGGTATTTATAGAAAATTTTAAAACAATATTGATGTTAGTTTTTTCAAAAAAAAAATTCTAAATTAAGATATAAATATAGATCGTGTGTGCGAATATTTTAAGATATTCCTCAAATATATATTTGTTCACCAATAAAATGTCATGTTTAAAAAAATAAAATAAAAAATAATGTAACGCCCATAAACTCTCTATTATCTAGCTTATAAGTTATAGCGTTACATTTACTCAATCTATGGACACACGTTTGAAAGATAAAAAAACCAATTAGTGATGAGCATTGATACGGCGCTGAAATGACGCAACCTCTCTCTACACGTGATACAAATCACGCCTTAAGTCAATAACTATCCATAATTACTGGTTAACAACCATATTAGCTGTAAATGTATACATAATTATAGATGAATAAAATTTAGTGGAATAGTGTATTCTTCTAAAATTTTACCATTTACAATAAAAACACATCAACAAATTTTCCACTAGGTTCCACCCAATTCAACAGTAAAAATTGAATTTGTTCAGAAAATATAAGAAAGTTGTTCCTCTGCTATTTTCTAGTGAAATGAACGAAACAAAATTATTTGTTTACCAAATTCTAATTTCATTCATTCTTATTCCACTCATCTCTATTTTATTTATTCTTCTCAGGTTTACCATGCTAAATCATATGTTCAAATCAATAAAATAACTTAACAAAAAAAAACACTTTATGAAAATATAGTTTGTGAAATAACACTTTACAAAAACTGAAAAAAATAAATAACACTTCTTGAACTGTACACGCGTTGACTTTCCAATCGTATCTATGTACAGTACTGCGCGAATCAACGGTATATTGTACACTGACCAATAACAAACATGGGCAAAATCGTTTTTTCAACTGAAAAAGTGTTACTTATTTTTACAATATTTGGAAAGTGTTAGAATATAAAATATGTTTTGATTAATTGACACCGAATGCAAATATTTCTTAATTTTTGAACAAAATTCTTGATAAAAAAAAGAACTTTTTTATTTAGTTGGTGTTTACAAAACTATTCTTTTTTGTATTGAAACCCTTTATCTGCAAATTGTAGGAGATACCAAATATTCTCAACGCGCCTGTAGCTTCCTTAGGCTCTTCTTTTTTTACTTCGTCTCGAGGGTAATCGATCTCTCCTCTCTCCTCTCTCCTCGTGGAATCATGAGTATGGAGGCATCGGAGCTTCAAGATCTCTCTGACGACGCCGATTACGCTGCCTCTCAACTACAAGTTTGCTTTTCTGACTCCTCGTTTTTTTTTTCTTCCATTCCTGCGTTTCCCTTTCGCAATTTTCGTACAAGTCGATTGTAATCGCAATCAAATTTTATCCGCCTGCCATGCGAATTCGTATCCGTTCTCTTTCAGTTTTTCTCTGTTCGAGTCGATCTCTAAGTTTTGTTGGATTGATCGTTTGATTTTTGTTTCTATTTCTCCTGATTTTGTTCAGGGATCGGCTAGCATGATGCGTTGCGACAGCGAGAAGAGAAGTTCATCTAGTGACCACGAAGGCGCTGAATTGATATATTTGAAGGATAACGTTGCAATTCACCCCACACAGTTCGCATCGGAGAGGATTAGCGGTAGATTGAAGTTAACTAAGCAAGATTCTGTTCTCTTCCTGGTAATCATTGCAACTCTGTTTCATTCCTTTTTTGAACTCTTTCTTTGCTTTTGTTGTATGTATATGATCCAATAATTTAGGGGACCAATTGATACAGTTTTGTATTACTTGCATTTGATATATTGAGTCGTTTTTTTTCTGTACGAAGTCGTGGATTCCGTACAAGGGACAAACCTCAAATGCGAAGCTATCAGAGAAAGGTAACCAGGATTTGTTTAACTAAATCAGTAGTATTTGTTGGTATTGAAGAAAATTCCTTAACGTTGTTCTTAGTTTCTCTATCTTTTCTAGACAGGAGTCTTTATACCATCACAGCAGTTCCATTCACAGAAGTGCGGTCCATCAGGCGACACACTCCTGCTCTCGGATGGCAGTATGTAATTGTTGTGCTGTCTTCTGGTAAGCATAACCTTTGGCTGCTGCTTTAGTTGAAACTGTATTTCATAAATGAAAATCTTGAATCACTATTTGGGATAATCAATTGCATCAACAATGAAATCAAAATGGTTTACATCTGTATAAACAAATTTTCTCTCACTAAGTCTGTGGTCTTTCTAGTGGGTTTTGACACTGGTCAATGGGATGTGATTCTCGTTTCCCTTCTCTACAAGTCGAATGATTTAGAGAATGTTAAGCGTTTAAAATGACCTGCAGGACTTGCATTTCCGCCTCTGTACTTCTACAATGGAGGAGTCAGGGAGTTTCTGGCCATAGTGAAGCAACATGTTTTTCTTGCAAGGTTTGTGTCTGATTTGAGATAGTCTTTTGTCCATGGCATGTATTGTTATGCTTATTTATGGAAAGCATGTATTTATATCTGTGGGTTTACTGTATCGAAGTTGTTTAGGGATGCACAATGTATTGTTACTTTCAGACGGCTTTTATAGCGCTTGTTCCTTACTCATAAGGGAGACCTGATGTGAAAATTTGTGGACGATCAAAGTTTATCATCGTATGGAACTGGATGAGACATTACATAGTTATGCCACAGATAATATAGTCTTACATAATCTTAGTTTTTTATAGGTCGGCAGAAGATACAAATGTGTTACTTGTGAATGATTTCCAGAGTCCCTTGCAGGTAATTATATCAAATCATCTCATGTTGGGTGGAGTGATGATTTTGGTTTATCTTATGAGCTAATACATTTTATGATTATATCCGACAGAGAACTCTTTCTTCATTGGAGCTGCCAAATTCACTGCCTGTTGCAAGTGGACAATCGACATACCCATCAGACGGAGGATCTTCTAATGATAATCAAGGGAGAACAAGTGCAGGTGTTGATAACAGAGTTTCTAGTGTTTCCCAGTATGGACTGAGAAAGCACAAGAGTCATGATCCCACTCGTGATCTTTCAATTCATCTTCTAGAGAAGTTTTCTCTGGTTACTAAATTTGCTCGAGAAACAACCACTCAGTTATTTTCTGAAAACAATGGCTTTGGTTCGGTTGACAAGAGATGGAATAACCAACCCGTGCATAATTATCATGAAAAGTTGTCAAATATTGCTGAGGAAAATCATCATGAAAGCCCTCATACTTACCCTGAAAAGGAGCATCTCAATGATGAAGAAATTTCTATTAACGTTGATGTCCCTGCTGATCCCTTAGAGGTGAGGGTCATTTTTCTTTTCACTTTTTGTTATAAGCATTAGCATGTTGGTGAAAATTATATCCGTATATTGTGAATCTTCCTGTGCGTCATAATGCAATGTCTAGTTTTCTTTCGTCTTTTGGATATATTGTCATTTATCTTAAATGTGGGGGTTAAAAGTCATATTAGTACGACTTAATTCCATATCTCATAAAAAAAGTTTCCCTTGCCTATGGATACCTGATTGACAATCATCAGGACAGTGATATTTTAGTTATCCTACTGGGCATAATTGGATCTATAGAGTGTTTCCAACTTTCCATGGGTGAACTTGTGCATGCATTTCAGTTGTGCTTGTACTTTCAGTTATTTGGAACACTACCTAGGTACTAGTGCCTATTTGAGTTACTGCACTTTTTCTTGTTCTTATTAAAATTTGTTGGAAACACAGCTCTGAAAGTTCATTTTCGTTCAAGGCTAATCAAGTTGTAAATTTAGGCATGTTAAGCATAGATTTAAATGCTCAGCTTAGTTGATACTCACTTCTGCAATACATGTGGATGCTTTACCTTGTATTAGCAATATAAGTTTTTTCGGATGGAGTTCTTTCTATGCTTCATTAACACCAAGTATCTGAAACTGATGATTACTTGATCACTTGTGGCACTTACAAGTAAAATATGGAACTTATGAATTTGTTATAGATTTAATATGTAACTGTTCCTCCTTTGCAGTTTAACAATAACAAGTTGAGTTTGGTGTGGGGAAAACCAAGGCAGCCACCAATGGGTTCTAAAGAGGTAAGCACTTTTGAATTCTGCAATTTTCCAAAGTCCAGAAAGTTTAGAGAGGAAATTCTTTTGGGTGCTGTGTTACATTTTTTTTACTAAATGGTAGAGAAGAAATGATATATCACCAAGCATTGTTGTGAAGTTTAAAATATCGACAAAGTATGTGCACCCTGGTGTAGAATATGTTTTACTTCTTTGTTTGCTAAATGTGTACGCATAAATGTTCTATTTTCTTTCCATCTTTAGTTAAATTCAAACCTTTTCTGGGTTCTCAGTTCACAGCATTCTTGGATTCTGAAGGGCGAGTTGTGGAATCAAAAGCTCTTCGAGAGAGAGTTTTCTATGGAGGCATTGAGCACCAATCTCGAAGAGAGGTTAACTTTTCTATTTCATAAGGAATTTTAATTTTGGTTTGCATAATTATATGCAGGTTGTAACTTAGGATCACCATTATAGGTCTGGCCTTTTCTCTTGGGATATCATGCATATGATTCGACGTATGCAGAGCGAGAATATCTTCGATCTGTCAAACGGATGGAATATGCAACATTGAAACAACAGTGGCAGGTTCGTTCATCATCATTTCACATCTTTTCTAGGTTCCTTAATTGTCTATGTAGTTCCTTGGCAGGATGATGTCTGAGCTAATTAAATAAAATTGAGGTGTTCCTAGACTAGCTTTTTTCCTTCATGTTCGATGCACTCTTAACAAGTATTAATTCTTTTTGACAGAGCATCTCCCCTGAACAAGCAAAAAGATTCACAAAATATCGGGAGAGGAAGGGGCTGATAGATAAAGATGTGGTAAGAAGAGTTTGAGAATATTGTTAGATGTGCTGTGCCCCACTCATCGAATTCATATTGAGCTAAATTCCTTGTTTATTTCTTATTGTGTAGGTGAGAACTGATAGGGCCTTTGAATACTATGAAGGGGATGACAATCTGAACGTCAATAGCATGCGTGATATCCTGTTGACCTACTCCTTTTACAATTTTGACCTGGGTTACTGCCAGGTACTGAATTACAAGTTGACAGTGTCCTTAATGTTTTGTTTCCATATTTTTGTGTCAGGTGGCCCCACTTAGTGTATATGCAGGAATGCTGGACACTCTTGTATTTCTGGCTTTTGCTTTGAATTTTCCCACTCTGTGGTTTAAGTGACAAATGTTATTCTGGCTGTTAGGGAATGAGTGATTATCTGTCTCCTATCTTGTTCGTGATGGAGGATGAATCAGAAACCTTTTGGTGTTTTGTGGCACTAATGGAACGCCTTGGTCCCAACTTTAATCGTGACCAGAATGGGATGCATACTCAGCTCTTTGCACTCTCAAAGGTCTGTAATTTTTTCTACAGTATACATTTTGCATGTCTTCCTTTCTATCAGCACTCAGCATCAATGTTGGGATCTGAATCTGGAGCCTTTTCATTTTCATTTTTCATTGTCACACAGCTGGTGGAGTTGCTCGATAGCCCGCTGCATAATTACTTTAAGCAGAATGACTGCTTGAATTACTTCTTCTGTTTCCGCTGGATCCTGATACAGTTTAAAAGGTTTGTTTCGTCTTCTCTGACTCTTTCAATTTAAAATACCTGAAATACAGTTCAATCACACTGTGAAAGTGAATGAAGAGAAGCCCCAATACTATTTTCTTATTTTTAAGAAGAAACCTCGTTATTGTGATTTTTGGCTGTTTGTATTTGATTCTAGTGGCAATGTGTCTCAGAGAGTTTGAGTACGAGAAGACAATGCAGCTATGGGAGGTGTTATGGACCCAATACCTCACGGAACACCTTCACCTATATGTTTGTGTAGCGATCTTGAAGCGATGCCGCAGCAAGATAATGGGAGAACAGATGGATTTTGACACTCTGTTAAAGTTTATCAATGAGCTGTCTGGGCATATTGACCTCGATTCGACAGTCAGAGATGCCGAAGCACTTTGCATATGTGCTGGTGAAAATGGTGCTGCTAGTATCCCTCCAGGAACCCCTCCTTCATTACCCCTTGATGACGGTATCTTATATCCTCAGGACGATGATGTTTTGTAAGTATCACGACTATGCTTTTTCTTCAGGACATGTTACCAAGATTTGGATTGCTTTTACGGACAGTTATTACATCAATGGACATATGCTTTTTTTTTGTTTTCTTCACTTGATTGATACCCTGGAGTCGAAATTAGTTAGGGACAGGTATTGTACTGGAGTTAATGATAAGGTAAGAATAGGATCCTTAATGAATTAGGGCTTATTACAATTCATGATTAATTCTTGCGTAGACTACGTCCCTCCCTCAATGTTAAATGTATAACTAAATCAAATATGATTTGCAAAGTCTATGCAAGAATTTATCCCTCGAGATAAATCAAGGGAACTCCATCCTAGAGCAGAGGAAAGAAATCGGTGAAGGCAAAACATGGGTCAAACACAAGAGTGTGTGGGTAGTGGGAAATGAGAGGCAGGGGAGATCCTATGCGGGCGTCATAGCCAAAGCAGTTTGTCTCCTCCATCCAGGTAGTGTCCTCTTCTCCTTCGCCTCTTTCTCCATGGCTTCTTCTCACTTCTGTAGACATAACTGGTTTATCGATGAAAGGAGTGGCTTCTTCGACTGATTCAGGTGCATTCTGTTTCCTGGGATTGGATTTCTTGTTCAAATGGGTATTCCAGTAGTTCTTGACTTCGTTGTCAGTGCGACCTGGAAGGCGACCAGCGATCAACGACCATCTGGTTGAAAAGAAGACGTAGTAGTTAATATTTAAAAGAAAGTGATGAGAAGGAGAATCAATGGTAGGTAAAAAAAGAGGAGAAACCGGTTGCCCAGAAGTTTATGCATGCGGATGATGAGGTCTTGTTCTTGAGGTGACATGCCGCCTCTTTTGATATTTGGTCTTAGATAGTTCTTCCATCTCAACCTACAGCTTTTCCCTCCTCTCTTCAATCCTGCACACACAAACAAGAAAACAAATTCCAAAACTCAAACTTTCTGTTTTTTGTTTGGGGAGTAAATGAAACGACATGTGTTGAAATTCGGGTTCGGACCGGATCTACGAGAGATGTCTGCCCAGTTTCCTTCTCCATGAGTCTCGATATAGCTTTTCAATATCATGTCTTCTTCAGGTTTCCACAACCCTCTTTTCACATGAGAGTTGCCTTCTTCTTTCCTTTTCTCCATCTTTTGTTCTTTGCCTCGCACAGTTTTGCAAGTGAGGCGTGTTTGTTATATTAAGCGCAAAAAGTGGGAGTTTCCAACTTTAGCTCTTACATGTGGGGGCTATCTGTTAAAATTATTGAATGGGAAAAGAGTACTTTTCAAACAGTAAAACTACTGTAAATTCGTGCAAACTATAGCTGTAAAAGCTATGGTTCCTCAGTATTGTTACAAATTATTGGCGCTTTAAGGCAAACATATAACCAAGGCAGATCAGAGGTTGGAGATTGCCATCAACCTCGATACCTGCGTAACTCCATTCCCACTTACTCTCTTTCTTCAATCACACTGATATTCTATTCCTTTCTCTATACAAATACCACAACATCTGCATTAAAGCTTAGAGTTATAGAAATCATTCCACCATGTTCAAAATTGTTGTATAACAAGTAAGTGAATAATGTTCAAAATCATTCCAACATATTTTTTTGCTCAAAATGGTTGTTCGGCCGTGCATACCCAACACTAGTGCATATAATAAATGGATTATAGATTAATATCCAACATGTCAATTTAAATGTGGGTTATTATATAGTTAAGAGAAAATACTCTATACTTTGTTTTTAAACATTATTTTTTTGGAAACTGCTTAAGCGGGCCAAATATATAGGAGAGTGAAAACCCTTATCTGCCAACAAAAATAAAGGTGTAAACTTGAGACAAAACTAAGACTCTTATCTTATAAACTTGAGATCTTCTACATAGTCTACAAAGGTGTAAACTCTAGCACGACACTCTTCAAAACCTTGGATTCCTACTTTTTTTAGAGTCTTCCTCTCGGGATTGAAGTAAAAAACAAAAAAGGGTTTATATGTATAGTCCATGGAAAAAATAATTTCACCAGTAGCAGCAGCCACTCCAGCGAGTGAAACATCGCCCTCAACGGCAACATTCACCGGAAAAGTGTAGTTACTTTGCAACCATTCTTGCTTCTGGGCATCCTCTAGAATCCACAAACACAACGTAAGGCCACACCTAGGCTTGTCATAATCTGGAACGACCCAATGCCAACTAATCACGCCTAATTTACCCTTGTAATTTATCAGTTTAGTACATGGATAAGATAGGTATACGTCCCTGGTAAGTTCTGCCTTGAGGAAACTAAGCTTTTCATGCTTAACATTAAAGCAAGCTATCTTATTCACATCCCTGGTTACGCCAGCTTGGTAATACAAAACCCCATCGATGCATATCCCTTCACCTATAGAATAATGAACGGGTAATCGGATCTTCCTCCATGTCAATTTTCCAGTTGTTGGTAATGTCAGAATCTGCTCCTCTTCATGTCGTGATCCACGAAGTGAGTTGCATATGGTCAGTACCTTGTATTGTTTGCCAATCGGATCATACCCTAATAAGCTTCTCGAATCGCCTATCCTTGTCTGTTGAGGTAATCTTTCCTTCTGTCCCGTGCTAGGGTTACATATCACAGACACTTCAACTAATTTATTCTTCTTTGAGAACCGAATACTTGGGAATAAGACCAAGCCAGAGACAGGCCCACAGATTTTTGGGCACCTGTCTCCACGGAACTCAATTTGAAGATCGGCGTCTAGTACAAAACGAGGCTTCTTATCTGGATTCTGCGGCTGAGGCGACGAGAAGAAGCACCACTCACGGTAATATTCCACGGCGAATAAGAGACGCGGCTGAGTCGAGGACCTGGTCAGGAACAATTCAGTGAAATCTGGACGGCTAAGCATGGACGCGTAGAACTTGGATGCGAGACCAAACGTAGCGACTGACTTAGCAGACGATCTCGAGAGTATCTCCAGGATGATGTCCATCGGGAGGTGATCCGAGTTTTCTTTTCTCGGTGCTTTTCTCTTCATCGAGTTTTCTTTTCTCGATGCTTTTCTCTTCATCGAGTTTGAAGAAGATCGTGTGTTGGTTGTCTAATTTAGGGTTTTAAGGGAAATCTCTCTCACTCGAAAAAAAAAAATAGAAGTCGAAGTTCGAATGGATTTTTTAAGGCAAAATATAGTAAAAGTAAAGGGACATGTATATATATATATATATGGGCTTAGGTTTGGTGGAGAGATGTTTGGGTTTTGGCACAAACCTTTTCCAATTTAAATTTAGTATTAATTATGTTGAGAAATGGAAACTTCACACGAATTCCAATAGAATATATACACGTAATCTTTCTTAGTAAGACATCATTGTAACAGAGGGCTAAAAGATTTGTGACGCAAGGAATTAACGTAGAAAAACGAGATATACGGTTTAAGGGAAGAAACGAGTAGAAATCCTCACAATATTCACACTTTAACAATCGTTTCCTGGAAAGGAATCAGATCAGTGAATTCATATCCACAAATGGGACATGAACAAGAAACACAACCTTAAC
This sequence comes from Eutrema yunnanense, assembly GCA_002933935.1. NCBI lineage: Eukaryota > Viridiplantae > Streptophyta > Magnoliopsida > Brassicales > Brassicaceae > Eutrema > Eutrema yunnanense. The sequence continues at coordinate 421,042 of PKML01043607.1, read as the reverse complement.
TCGGGAAGCAGTATCCATCCAAGCAGCGACCCGTCTTTAGGTGCGATTCTACCAATACAATCAGATGGATTCACATCAGCTGTAAAATCTTTTCACTACAAAACCATTCTTTTTGTTTTTTCTTTTCATTACAAGAACCCAAATACCAAAGGAACAGTATCGATCATGACACTAACAAAAACATTGATTTCCTGCGGTCAAGTGAAGTTTTAAATAAAAAATCCCAAAGTAGAAGAAAGAAGAGAATGTTACTTAGGGTATCAAGCTTGGTTTAGTATCTTGCTCTACACGTAATAGCCATATATATAAAATCCTTCAAGGACGGATTTTTTTTTTTGGAAGACAATTATCCATGTATGAATAACAAATGCATATTCTGAAAATCACACAAAGAAATTTAAACAACAACTTTGATCGGAATCTCGTTTTATTAAATTAAACTCGGCGGAGTTACAAGATTGTTCGATCGGAAAAAGACTTAAGAGCTAAGAAAATAAAAGCTGAGCTATCTGCTTTCGGTCTTCTTAGGTCTCGAGAATGTTTATGGATGATGTGAATGAGGTGGGACTCCTCTATTTATAAGACTTCGAGTAGGCGACGATCAAGTAATCTTCTTTTACCTAGTTCCATCAGGAAAAAAAAAATTTCCTTTTCTCCCTCCAAGATCAGGAAATATTCTGCAAATCTCGGAGGTCGGTTATCATCCATGACGAGTTGGGCCTTAAGCGAGCTCGCAAGCCGGCAACCGCGATCATAGGCTTCTTCCGGGTTCAAACCATCGTAAACCAGAATCAATTGGGCCGGTCTCGGTTCAACCCGGGCTAAACCGAGGAGTGCTAAACTCACCTCCAATAATAAGTCCCCCCAGTTCGACGAATGAAGCTCTAAGTTCGGCGAAATTCATGGAGATAATTCTTTAGTTCGATTGGAATTGAGATCAGCATTTTGACTTGTGCCTTGGATTTAATGAGGCCCGAGCTCGGCGAATTTTGAGTTCGGCGAATCTTCTTTGAAAAGACGTATCGTTTCGATATCTTTAACTGTTGCGGGAATCGAGGAGTCTTTCTATATATTCACCTTGACCCCTCTGATTCTTCACTTCTTCTTCGCTTATAAAAGGTAACTTTTTCTCTCTTTTCTCTCTAGTTTTGCTCCTCTTTCTCTCTAGATTATTTGCTTTATTTCATCGTTTTAGAAAAGTAGAAAAATTGCAGCCATTTTTCCTTTTCTTCTATAAGAGTACTTCCATTTTTTTCGAAATAGAATGATTTTAATTCACTATAAATATATTAAGCACATACATTATAATACCCACATAGAAATTCGAAATATAACTCTTTGAATATCATTAGAATTTTTCAATTTCAAGAAATGGCAAAAATGTCTTCGTTGTTGACGTTCCTCTTCATCATCCTATCTTCCATCATGATTCACCATCTTCCCGTGGTGAGATCCACACATTGGTGCATATCAGCTTTGTCCGCGACGAATGTGATGCTACAAGCAAATATAAATATCGGGTGTAGTCAAGGGGTTGATTGTAGACCAATCCAACCAGGTGGATCCTGCTTTTATCCCAATGTTCTCATAATTCATGCGTCATATGTGATGAATGCTTATTACCAGAGCCAGGGTCGCAAAAGAGAAGCATGCACTTTCATTTTCGGCCGTACCGGCTTTGTAACTTCTACAAACCCTAGTTCTGGTAGTTGTATCTTCGGATCTTAGAAATATATAATTGGTTTTATACGTGGTCCATGGAATATGTAATAGGATGAATAATTCTGCAATTTCCAGTTTTTAATAATACCAATTATATAATCACGAAAAATCGCGATTTACGTTCAAATGTTTTTTTAAGTTTAACGAAAAAATAAAAGTAATTGCATTGCTCGGTATCTTTAAATTAATTTATTTTCTTTGCTTTGCTTTGGATCCTTCTCATGTCAGAAAAATGATCGGTGATTTTGGAAAGGCCTTTGAAAAGACTTGCCAGAGCAAAACAAAGGATGAGAAAGATCTGTGGAGAGAAGCTTTAACCGATGTAGCTAATATTCTCATATATCATTTTGAGAAATGGTACGACCTTTTTGTTTTGGTATTTGACTATCTTTACCAATTGTTTCTTGTTTGTGCATTGATCTTTCTCCTATTGTTAGGGATAGTGAAGCAGTTTTGGGTACACTGAATTTAGTTCCATCGAAGGATCTTGATGACTTTGTAGGCATAAAAGTTCATCTAAAAGAGATGAGTTTGTTTGTTGTGCTTGAAATCCGAGCAAGTGAAGATGGTTGGGATCTGGGGTCCTTCGGGAATATCGGTGATACGGAACTCCCAAGAATGACTCAAAGGTTGGCGATAGGGATAATTCTCGACTCAAGTTTGGACACGCGAACGACCAAAGATGAACAAGGCGGTGAAACTTCGGCCGTGAGACTTGTACTGCAAGGGAATGTGGCATGAGAGGGAACTCTCAAAAATCCACACAGCTAGACACGTTTATACGCTCTCAAGGTTTTCAGTTGATAGAATATTCGGTACAAAAAAGGATGGAATCTTTTTGAGAAGATTGGTTTGATCACTCGGAATCCACCAAATAAATCGACAAAGTTCACACAGAACTTGAAGAGAACACTCTCTAAATCGCACACAGCAATATCAAATTATCAAAGTTGTTGGTTGTTATTTCTCAATGAGTTACATTGCTTAAACAGACTAGAGATGTGCTAAAAACAAAGCAATCTCGAAAATAGACTTAGACTAGAAATTAAACACAAATGTGGAATGACTCTTAGAGTTCTTTGACTTAGAAAATGACCTTTGAACTATTTGGTCATATTTGAACTTGATGGGCCTCAAATTTGAATTCCTCTTGGGCTTGTAGAAATGTTTCTGGATGCCAAACATAAGTTTGCAAGATCTTAAACGAATTGGGCCTAGCTTTCATCAAGTACATAAGCAGGTCGACCCATTTAAAAAAATGGGGAGTATCTTTAAGATCCATTGGCCATTTCTTCTTATCTTGGGTTTGTTGGAAACATAAAAGATCCATTAACATTCTCCAATTGGTTTCGTAGCGAGATCATACCTGAGTTGGGATGTGTAGCATGATCTTTAGCTCAGTCGCGCAATAGGGCCTGAAGTAGATACATTGGTTTGTAAAATCCATAACTTCCGATTCAGAACCGGTTTTGATGTGAATAAAATTCTCCCGGTTTCTCTGATGAATCAAGATTCCAGAATAATTTGTTTCATAGCTTAAATTCTTCTGGTTTGATCTGAAATCTCCAATTAAGGCGAGCATGTCCAAATCGCGTAAGCTGTGAATCACCTGTCTTGAAAGTTGAATAACTTCTTCACCTGAACTTGGATTGGACTGATTCCAATTCGAGGTGTGCTCTAGATGAGGTGAGAATGTATTCCAAGTAGTCGTTGGGATAGAAAAGTTAATCACGGACTTCATTTGTGCTGTACAAGGCACTTGGGTCTTCTCAGGTGGTTTCATGATCATATCAATCGGCAAAACTACCATTGCAAGAGCGCTATTTACTCGACTCTCTCGTCACTTCCAAAGTAGTGTTTTCATAAACAGGGATTTTGTATCTAAGAGTATGAAAATTTATAGTAGAGCCAACCAGGACGAACATGAAGTTGCATCTGCAAGAACTTTTTTTGTCTAAAATTTTAGGGAAAAGAACATAGATCATTTAGGTGCAGTGGGAGAGAGGCTAAAGCACCAGAAAATTCTTATCTTTATTGATGATTTTGATGATCAAGTGGTGCTAAACGCATTAGCGGGTCAAACTCAATGGTTTGGAAGTGGGAGCAGAATCATTATGGTTACAAATGATAAGCATCTTCTAATAGCCCATGGGATTGACCACATTTACGAAGTTTGTCTCCCATCTGAAGAGCTCGCTCTTGAGATCTTATCTAAATATGTTTTCAGGCAAAACACTCCACCTGATGGTTTCATGAAGCTTGCAGTTGAAGTTGCAAGACATGCATGAGGTCTTCCGTTAGGTCTTAACGTTATGGGTTCGTATTTGCGGGATAGGGACAAGAAGTATTGGATGGATATGCTGCCGATGGGTTAAATAACAAAAAAGATGAAGCGATATTTCGTAATATTGCATGTCTCTTCAATTTTGAGAAAGTCATCGACATCAGGCTGCTGCTCGCAGATAATGACTTGAATTTTAATATCGAGCTTAGTAACCTAGTTGATAAGTCCCTCATACATGTAAGATCAAATATTATGGAGATGTATCGTTTGCTACAAGAAATGGATAAGGAGATCGTCCGTAGACAGTCCGAGGAGCCCGGAGAGCGATAATTCCTTGAACGATAGCGATGTACTAAAAGATAACACTGTAAGTCTTTCCGTGCACCTTTCATATAACTCGTGCTACAAGACTAAAAAGCACGCGATGTGATTAATGCGGTAATGAAGCTAATGATATTAATGTTATATGTTTTCAGGGTACAAAAATGGTATTAGGTATATCACTGGATATAGATGGGATTGATAAGTTGCATGTACACGAGAGAGCATTTCAAGGTATGTATAATCTTTGTTTTCTAAAAATATACACAAAGGCTTTGATGTCAAGAAAAAAAGTCAGATTGCACTTACCCGAAAACTTTTGACTATTTGCCGCCTAAACTCATATACCCCATGAGATGTATGCCTTCTAGCTTGAAAAGTTGTGGGAAGGAGTTGGGATAAGTTGAGAATAATTCTTCTTTCTATGGCGATCAATCTGAAGACACTTAATAAGTTGAGGTGTGTTGGTTCTCTAATTTAGGGTTTAGGGTTTAGTTCTGTTTTGATCCATAAGTCTGTTTCGTTCTCGTTTATCAAAAGAGAAAAAAAAAAACTCTGTTTTGTTTCTCGGGGAGAAATTTCAAAACAAATGGGCCTAATGGGCCTAAGAAATTAATGGGTCATACTCAAAATATACACTAGACAGATCATAAAACACAATTAAACAAAAGATGTCTTATTTCTGGCCGAGCTGGTCCAAATGCTCCTCGATCAAGGAAGATATGTGTCTTCAGCTTTCTTCGTCCCATGCCACAACTACAATCAGATTTGCGATCTTCTTCTTTCTTCAGCTCGCTCCAGATCGACTTCTAAAGGACTTCAGCTTCATGGCTATATCGTCAAATCAGGCCTTTCTCTTATCCCTCTCGTCGCTAACAACCTCATTAACTTTTATTCCAAATCCCAGCTTCCACTGGAATCTCGCCGAGCTTTTGAAGACACCCCGAAAAAGAGCGCGACGACTTGGAGCTCCATCATCTCCTGCTTCGCCCAGAACGAGCTTCCGTGGATGTCTCTCGAGTTTCTCAGGAAAATGATGGCGGGAAACCTTCGGCCGGATGATCATGTTCTCCCGTCAGCTACGAAGTCGTGTGGGATTCTGAGTCGATGTGATATTGGTAGATCGGTTCACTGTCTCTCGATGAAGACTGGGTACGACGCTGATGTGTTCGTGGGGAGTTCTTTGGTTGATATGTATGCCAAATGTGGAGACATTGATGATGCGAGGAACGTGTTCGACGAAATGCCTCAAAGAAATGTTGTCACTTGGAGTGGGTTGATGTATGGGTATGCGCAAATGGGTGAAAATGAGGAAGCTTTGTGTTTGTTTAAAGAAGCCTTGTTTGAAAATCTCGCTGTGAATGATTACTCCTTCTCAAGTGTCATTAGTGTCTGCGCCAATTCGACTCTCCTTGAGTTAGGCAGACAGATTCAGGGATTGTGCATTAAGTCCAGCTTTGACTCTTCTAGCTTCGTGGGCAGTTCGTTAGTCTCATTGTATTCCAAGTGTGGCGTTCTCGAAGGAGCTCATCAAGTTTTCGACGAGACGCCCGTGAAGAACCTCGGGATATGGAACGCGTTGCTCAAGGCGTGTGCGCAACACTCGCACGCTGAAAAAGTAATCGAGCTGTTCAAACGGATGAAACGCTCTGGAATGAAACCAAATTTCATAACTTTCCTGAACGTGCTCAATGCTTGTAGCCACGCGGGTCTAGTCGATGAAGGTAGATACTACTTTGATCTGATGATAGAATCCAGAATCGAGCCGACAGATAAGCATTACGCTTCCTTGGTGGATATGCTGGGACGAGCTGGTAAACTACAAGAAGCACTCGAAGTTATCAAGAATATGCCAATCGATCCCACGGAATCCGTCTGGGGAGCTTTATTAACAGGTTGTACAATCCACAAGAACACAGAGCTCGCAGCATTTGCAGCAGACAAGGTCTTTGAATTAGGACCTGTGAGTTCCGGTATGCACATTTCGTTATCCAATGCTTATGCAGCCGATGGTAGATTCGAAGACTCAGCCAAAGCCAGAAAACTGCTACGAGACCGAGGGGAGAAGAAGGAAACAGGGCTAAGTTGGGTTGAAGAAAGGAACAAGGTTCATACATTTGCAGCTGGAGATAGACGCCATGAGAGAAGCAAGGAGATCTATGAGAAGCTAGCTGAGTTAGGAGAAGAGATGGAGAAAGCGGGTTACGTTGCAGACACGAGCTTTGTTCTGAGGGAAGTTGATGGAGACGAGAAGAACCAGACCATAAGGTATCACAGCGAGAGATTAGCTATTGCTTTTGCGCTGATCATGTTTTCGGCTGATAGGCCGATCCGGGTGATTAAGAACCTGCGTGTGTGCGGCGATTGCCATAACGCCATCAAGTTCATGTCCGTATGTACGGGACGAGTGATCATTGTGAGAGATAACAAAAGGTTTCATCGGTTCGAGGATGGCAAGTGTTCTTGTAATGACTATTGGTGAAAAGACAAATGAGAGTTGGTTTATGATTCAAACATGACGGCTACTACTAATTTTTTTTATCATCATTTGTTGGATGGTATCATAAACATTTCGAAATATACGATCACTATTTGTTTATTTCTCATATTGCACTAGTTACATAATCAAGCAATAAATGTTTCTCACACTACAACTAATTATACCATTTTTTTCTTATTGTGTTAGATTAGATTGGACCACCTTTTTGGTACACTCAGACTGTTTAGTGTATATAACTAAATCTATAGTTTTGTTCTTGTTTATTTTCTTTTTAAACTTTTTTGTCAAATAGTTTACAAGCCATTATGGCGGATAATTATAGATCGAATACAAATCATTTAAATCATAAGCCTTCTTTGACAACATATCTGCTACTTGATTCCTTTCCCGATTTACATGATCTAGTAAACACATTGGAAGCTTGGTGATCTAACTTGGTATGTCGTGAAGAACATTGCTAATTTCTGTTTATCAAGTTTGTTAATGTCGTGTTGTCACTTTCGAACCATATACAACGCTAACCTTGAGTCTAAATTACTTGTAAAACATGGAGAAACCCAAACAAGGGTGATTGAACTTGTTGTAGCTTAGCATTACCTGCAGCAACTACAAACTTACCATTATGATCTCTCTCAAGATCCATCCAACAACACCTGTGGAATTCCCATTTGGTCGATGACTACTATTAAAATTGCATTTCGATGAATCATAATATCAACCACTTTCCGGTCTAATAGTGGTTGCTCCCATAGGCTGCTTCGTCTTTCACAAATTTGTTCTTGTTTATTTATATGAACTAGACTTATTTTATTTCAAAATTTTGGGAGACATTTGGATGAATCATAACATATGAAACTGTGTTTTGAACAAATAATATAAATCTTATTTTTTATGTATGTAAATTGAATATTTGATCATTTCAGATTGTTTAAAAATGTACTGTAGTATACTTTTAAAATTCAGATTTATATTGTCTAGTATAAACTCAGATTGTTTAAAAATGGGAAAATTGTCAAAAAAAAAAAAAAAAGCATCAACTTTCAAATTTTTGTCATTCAAAACACGATCTATCGCGTTGACAGTTTAAATTATCAAATTATGTTAACTATAAATTTAAATCACAAAGTTCTGTTGACTAGAACCAAATTAGACACGATGTTAAATCGACAAACGAAACGGATAAAACGAGGTTAAAAAACCGTTGTAAATCACGGTTAAGTGATCCGACATCGTTTCCTCTTTCTTCTTAAACCCCAAATCACAAAAATTTCAACCATTTTTTTTGGGGTTATAAGAAGAAATAAGAAACGACGTTGTATCACTTAATCGTGATTTACAACGGTTTTTTTAACTTCGTTTTATCCGTTTCGTTTGTCGACTTAATGTCGTGTCTAATTTGGCTCAGTCAATAGAAGTTTGTGATTTAAATTTAAAATCAACATAATTTGATGATTTAAAATGTCCACTCGATAGTTCGTGTTTTAAATGACCAAAATTTAAAAGTTCATATTTTTGTTTTTTGTGGACAATTTTTTGTTTAAAAATGTATAATACACAAGTTAAAATATTGAACCGGCGATATTTTTCAACTCAGAATTGAATTTGCTTTGGGGTCATAGACTAGACGACTCGGGTTTGAAAGAAACTGGAAACGAAAAGAACATTCTGGAACTCGTTTGCTTACAAAGAAAGGATGGAAGCTTAAAACGACGACGTTTCATAGAACAATCCAGAATCCACTGGTTTCCTCGCAATTCAAAAGAAGGGACTAGAAACTTGTTCCCCTTCTCTTATAAATACACACATTGTGTGTCTCAAAGATTAAAAATCATCAAATCTCTCGGAACTAAACGCTCTCAAAGTTTCCTCGATTCGTCTTCCAATTTCTCTCGCGGTTTTTCGTTTTCGTTGAATAGCATCGCTGCGATGGCGGATGTTCAGATGGCTGATGCGGAGACTTTTGCCTTCCAGGCCGAGATTAACCAGCTTCTTAGCTTGATCATCAACACTTTCTACAGCAACAAAGAGATTTTCCTCCGTGAGCTCATCAGTAACTCTTCTGATGTATGTTCCTTCATTCTCTCCTCTGCTTCCTCTTTTTCCTGCATTGCTATTTGTTGTTTCTCCTGTGTTTCCTGCGATTTTTGATTCGCTGTTCATGTTTTGATTTTTGGATACCGATCAGTTGATAAGACTTGTGTCTCAAGTTAGTTTAGTCTCTCGCGGATGAATTCGTCTCCCATATGTCTTAGTTATATGATCTGTAATTAGGTTTAGCTAAAATTGTTGTAGCTTGGAAGCAGTGTTTGATTGAAAACGTTTCTGGGGGATTGCATTATGTGATAAATCGTCGACATCAATTGTACATAATGTAGCAAATCATACTTAGATCTTTGCGTAACGATTGATGTTTTACAGGCTCTTGACAAGATTCGGTTTGAGAGCTTGACCGATAAGAGCAAGCTCGATGGACAGCCTGAGCTCTTCATCAGGTTAGTCCCAGACAAGGCCAACAAGACACTCTCGATCATTGACAGTGGCATTGGAATGACCAAAGCAGGTAACGCGTCTTCTTAGTACTGTTTTGGTGTTTGTGCTGTTGTTTGACTCTTTTCAACATCTTCAGATCTGGTGAACAACTTGGGAACCATTGCGAGGTCTGGAACCAAGGAGTTCATGGAAGCGCTCCAAGCTGGTGCTGATGTGAGCATGATTGGTCAATTCGGTGTTGGTTTCTACTCTTCTTATCTTGTTGCAGAGAAGGTTATTGTCACCACAAAGCACAATGATGATGAACAGTACGTATGGGAGTCCCAAGCTGGTGGTTCCTTCACTGTCACAAGGGATGTTGATGGGGAACCACTTGGTAGAGGGACTAAGATCACTCTCTTCCTCAAGGAGGACCAGGTAATGAACCATAGCCTTGGGTGTTTGAGGAATGTTGTTTCTGTTTGAATGTGTTGTGTGTACTCACGAGAGTGTCTGTTCTTGCAGCTTGAATATCTGGAGGAGAGGAGACTCAAAGACTTGGTAAAGAAGCACTCTGAGTTCATCAGTTACCCGATCTACCTTTGGACTGAGAAAACCACCGAGAAGGAGATTAGTGACGATGAGGATGAAGATGAACCAAAGAAAGAGGATGAAGGCGAGGTTGTAGAAGTTGATGAGGAGAAGGAGAAAGACGGTAAGAAAAAGAAGAAAATCAAGGAAGTCTCTCATGAGTGGGAACTCGTCAACAAGCAGAAACCTATTTGGTTGAGGAAGCCAGAAGAGATTACCAAGGATGAGTATGCTTCGTTCTACAAGAGCTTAAGCAATGACTGGGAGGATCATCTTGCGGTGAAGCATTTCTCGGTGGAGGGTCAGCTCGAATTCAAGGCCATTCTCTTTGTTCCGAAGAGAGCTCCGTTCGATCTCTTTGACACAAGAAAGAAGTTGAACAACATCAAGCTCTATGTCAGGAGGGTGTTCATTATGGACAACTGCGAAGAGCTAATCCCTGAGTACCTCAGCTTCGTGAAAGGTGTTGTTGACTCGGATGATCTGCCACTCAACATCTCTCGTGAGACTCTTCAGCAGAACAAGATCCTTAAGGTGATCAGGAAGAATCTAGTGAAGAAGTGCATTGAGATGTTCAACGAGATTGCCGAGAACAAAGAAGACTACAACAAGTTCTACGAGGCTTTCTCCAAGAACCTGAAATTGGGTATCCATGAAGACAGTCAGAACAGGTCAAAGATAGCTGATCTTCTTCGGTACCACTCAACAAAGAGCGGCGAGGAAATGACGAGCTTGAAAGATTACGTCACAAGGATGAAGGAAGGTCAGAAGGACATTTTCTACATCACTGGCGAAAGCAAAAAGGCAGTAGAGAATTCTCCGTTCTTGGAGAAGTTGAAGAAGAGAGGATACGAAGTGCTTTACATGGTGGATGCGATTGATGAATACGCTGTTGGACAACTGAAGGAGTACGACGGTAAGAAGCTCGTCTCTGCAACGAAAGAAGGGCTGAAGCTTGAAGATGAGACTGAAGAAGAGAAGAAAAAGAAAGAAGAGAAGAAGAAATCTTTCGAGAATCTCTGCAAGACGATCAAGGACATTCTTGGGGACAAGGTTGAAAAGGTTGTGGTCTCGGACAGAATCGTGGATTCTCCGTGCTGTCTCGTGACTGGGGAATATGGATGGACTGCGAATATGGAGAGGATTATGAAGGCACAGGCGCTAAGAGATAGCACCATGAGCGGTTACATGTCGAGCAAGAAGACCATGGAGATTAATCCCGACAACGGAATCATGGAGGAGCTCAGGAAGAGAGCTGAGGTGGACAAGAACGATAAGTCTGTTAAGGATCTGGTGATGTTGCTGTTCGAGACGGCTTTGCTGACGTCTGGATTCAGTCTAGATGAACCAAACACGTTCGCTGCGAGGATTCACAGGATGTTGAAGTTGGGTCTGAGTATTGATGAAGAAGATGAGAATGTTGAGGAAGATGGTGATATGCCGGCGCTGGAGGAAGACGTTGCTGAAGAGAGCAAGATGGAGGAAGTCGACTAAGTGATAAAGACGCCACTCTTTTGATTTTTGAGTTTTAGGATTTCTATTGTCTTGTCTTGTCTTAGTGTCTTTTCTTTATACTTTTTTTGATGATGGTTTGGTTTGTGTTCTTCATGTTTGGTGCGTCTGTTTCCTCCAGTTTATGTCCTTTATGAAGTGAATATTACTCCTAAATTCTGCTAATTAAGTGTTCTTTGTTTCTGCGCTAATGTGTACCTTTGGTTTCTGCTCTTTACTTAGTGTGCTAGAGTGTGCAAGAAGCCTCCAATCTTTGGCAAGTACTCAATTTCACTTGAACCAATAGACAACGTGTTCCAAAACCAACTAGTTCAACGCATAACCAGACAATTTGTTCCACAATAACTACGGTTATCGAACGCATACGGTCTGAATCATAAGGTGAGAGATGGGAGAAAAAACGTAATTTAAATTGGATTTTTGCTCCAACAACAAAACTAAACTCAGATAGATTATGAAGAATTCCGGAATCTGAATTACACAAGCAAAATTTAAAGCTGAATCAACTCCCCCCATGGTCTTACTGTAAGCTGAATTACACAAGCAAAATTACACAAGAAAACCTTTCATTTTCAAGGGAAACCTGAACCAGATAGTGCAGCAGCGCTGCTGTGACCACCATACCACGGCCAAAGCCAGGCCTACTACCACCCTGAACCAGATGGTGCAGCAGCGCTGCTGTGACCACCAGCACCACGGCCAAATCCAGGCCTACTTCCCTGCAAAACAAGAAACAAACCAAAAAAAAAAAGGATGTTAAACAGTGCCAACAAAAAATAAAGAGAGCGCTAACCACATCATATGCTATATATATATATATATATAGCAGGTTCATAACCTAAACTAGCATGTTTTATGAAGTTTGTGTGCAATAAGTAAAGATAAGGGCATGGTCAGTTAGAATTTACTTGGAAAGATGGCTGGTAATCTGCTGGAGCTCCACCCTTTTCGCCTCCAAACTCACCACCACCACGAGGACCTCCACGGTACCCATCACGGTCACCAAACTTAGGACGGTCTCCTTCAAAGCGAGGTCCCCTGAGACACCAAGAAACCCCAAACCCAAAGTTATCAAGACAATGAACAAGCTTTCGCCAGATATGCGATGAGCTATGCAAAGATTTAATCACCTTGAGCGATCACCAGGCGGGCCACCAAATGGACGACCGATGGGCTTAGCTGACTTCTTCAAGGTAGCAGGAACAACATCAGACGGAAGGTTGAGATAAGTTCTCAAGAACTCGATTCCTTCGTTGGTCAGAAACCAATAATAATGCATCCATGCGAATGTCTCCCTAACATACTCCTTGGATTTGAAGCTCTGCATGAGTTTGATCACTTGCAGGTTGGGTACTGATTCAATCAACGGATGCTTTGCGAGATTGAAATCCTTCTTGGCGAAAAGAACTCCTTCTGCAAAACCCAGAGATATATGACTGTCAACACAAGTCAGCTATCAAGCACGCAAGACAAACATCGTAATTGCTAGCTCACGTCAATCTCTTGATACAACAAACTCATGATTCTAAATTTGCTATTATCAACAAAGTAAACATCCTTCCAAAATCTTGTCATGCTAGAATACATCCAAAGCCTGAATGCAAAATTTGAGAGTTTTTACCATAACCAGATTCCAGAAACTAATTCTTAAATCACGATGTTCATCGCTACGCGACGAGATTGGAATAACAGAGAAATGATACAAACTTCACGAAACACGAACCTTTGAAAAGGTACTTGCAGATTTCTCTGCGGTTTTGCTCTGACATAATCTGACAGCAGAACGAAAGAAGAAAATGGTTAAGCTTTACCGAAACAACATCCTCACGCACCAGAAAAATATGATGAGAAACAGATAGATAGATCAAAGGCATAGCTAATGTATACCATTGTATCGGCGGGAGAGCTTCCTCGAGCTGAGACACACGGAACTTAGAGAGAGCAAAATTAGGGTTTTACTTTTTTTTTTTTTTTGGACGGCACAGTAGAGGACATGGAAGACGATGACTTATATGCTATGGTTTGGGCTTCTAATGGGCTGTATATTTATGAAATATGGGCCTTAAGTTTGGGCAGTATTTTGTAGCGAAGCGTTTGATTGCTAGCCGCGGTTAAGGCTCGGTAAACATCTACATAAGAACTATCACATCAATTCAGATGTTTTCCAAACTATGATCTCATTCCAGATCCCTCCAAAAACAAAATTAAAGATCTATATCCCCGAAAAAAAAGTTTGAAACCTATATCCATAACAAATCAATTTTATCGGTTATTATTTACAAACCAAACGTAAACCCACCAAATTGCGGAATTGTTTTTTTTTTTTTTTTTTTTGTCAACAGCGGAATTGTTTGTTTTTAAAAGAGATTTCGCAAGTATTTTTACCAATCAAAACAATTTTCGGAATGAAAAAAAAAGAAGCTAAAGACAAGTCTAAGAGATTTGGACTCCATCAGAGAAATTGGTAGATGCTTAAAGAGAAGCTCAAAGAAATTTTGAGAGATGGAATGGTATTTAACTTAAGACAAGTGTACCATCATCCATAATCTAAAAGACGTATATTTTGTAGCAAATACAAAAACTAAACCGCTCAAAATATCAGCAGCTTCTTCTTCTTCATATGTACAAACAAAACCCACCAATAAAATCTCTGTATTCTGTAAACCAATCTGGGTTTTGCCACCTGAGACACTTCATCATTCTCCCCCACTTCTAACTTCAAGTAGAGATTTCAGGTGGTTCTTTGTTTAAGGTTTTACTCACTCCACCATGATCAGTTGCTGTCTCAGAGCCAATATCATAAGACGAAAGAAGCCGTCTCTGTTGTTTCAAAATCATCAAGAGTTTTGAGGTTAAGTTCTGAATTAGGGACTCTAGTTAAAATTGTTCTTGGAGTTGTGAAGATACTTACATGATCTTCAAAATCAGGACTGGACAAATTGATGGATAGATTTCTCATCAATAGTAGCACCTGCTTGGTGGAGGCAAACAAAGGAAACAACGATTAGGTTTCATCATTTCTTATTCCATTGGACTCAATTGAGGTTAATGTAAAACTGAAAAGACAAGAATCCTACTGTTTCCACATCTATGGGGTCCATCTTCTTCAGCTTTTGTAGATGATTACTGGCATATGGGTCAAAGACGCTTCCAATGAAGCTGTATACTTGCGCAAAGTCCGGTAATACTGAAACAACGAAGAAGGAGCTGTCTAGTAGAAAACGGCACAATAAAAAAAAAAGATATAAATAGAAGAAGATGTAATAATGCTAACCTCTTAATGAATGGCCAGGATTTCCCTGGTCACTTGTGTCCCTGTTAGATCGTGGTCTTGGAGTATTTTCCGAACTACTAGAACAGTTGTTATTCCCTCCTGCTCCTGCTGCTTCCATCAGAAAATGGAAGAACAATATACTCCATTTAGTAAAATTTGAAAAGGATAATTATATTAAGAGAGTAATAGGAATTGCTTGTATATGAGAATAGAACCTTTTGGGAGGGCCGTGAAGCTAATTGTTTGCATATTATTTGTCCACGGAGCCGCAGCAGCAGTGGTTGGAGACGTCATCAGCATCGAAGAAGACTCGGGCCTAAACATATAACTTGGGTCATTTGGTTCAGATGTTGATTTGAAGGACCCTGAAGGTTGCACTGCAAATTGCCATTAAAAATGCATCATTATAGTATCTCGATAAGCAAACAACATTACAACTTCAACCTTTTGTTTTCTGTTTTTGCAGTAGCTATTACATACCGTTCTTGTGAGCCTTTTGAGGATATGGATGAGCAGCTTTCCTTTTAGGTCGAGGGGGAGGGAGATGTTCCCCCGTCCCACTCTTTTGTACCTTAAGAAAATACTTCTGAGCATGACTTCGTATCTGCGATATTAAAAGAATCCGTGTAAGAAGAAACCACGATAGAGTTTAGCAAGCTCGCTTTGTCAAATGCAAGAAAATCTAAAGATTACACTTCATTAAATCTCAGGGTGATCAGCGACAAAAGCATGTGCCACTCTTGCTCCTAATAGTTCACAACAGTTTTCAGACAACAAAGTTATTATAAAAGAACACTTTGCTGAGATATCAAAGGAGAGAAAATAACCCCAAACCAAGGTAACACTGAGGGCCCAAGAGAAAGATGACAGAGAAGTCAAAAAACAAAAAAAAAAGGTAGCTCAGATGATATTTTTCTTTTTTTACTGCACCTGAATCACTGTCTTTGACCCAATAAAAGCTTCAATCTTCTTCCAGTCTCTGTCAAACCTAAAATGATAGAACATAAGCATAAGCGATATCAGATCAAACGCCAAACAACCTAAATATAGGATGTGTCTAACCCTCATAAGAGATTGTAAGCGGAATATGCAATGATCAGTACCATACTCAACCTCAAGTCTCCACTAGAATCAACCCAAGATTCGTCCTTCTATATACCAACCTAAGTACTTCGATTACTCCCTTAAACCCCGAGCATCTCAAAATAGTCTTCATTGAGCTCTCTTCACTAACATACACACAATTTCAATCACTGCTTCCTCATAATAGACTCATGAATTTCTTGCCTTTTTTTTTGTTGTGGTTCACTATTGATGATCATATACGTCTTCGTCTCATATAAATCCAATATCTATTACACATTTCCCAGGATAATCCAATTCCAGTGTTCCGCACATTCAGTATCTATTGAAATATGTAATTGCGCATAATCCCAATAGAAACTCTATAAAGTCCACCCCAGAAAACTAAAACCCTAATCCAGCAAAATTGCGGCCGAATCGAAGCGCGAAATGGTTAAAATATAAGCCAATCGAGAAATGGCGAGCTAAAAAATGATTACTCACAGCTGTAAAGCTTCGAGGAATTTGTCGTGCTCAGGTTCCGTCCAGCTCTCCCTCGACTTGGTAATGGTATAAGGCTTCCTAATCTTCTTGCTGAGATCCTCCGAAGAAGAAACCGTCGTCGTCGCATCCGCTACGGCCACGGGCACGGCGGTGGAAGAAGTCGTTGGAGAGGAGGAGACGGCGGGAGTGAAAGGTCCAAGTGCAGGAACGGTCATACCGTTCGGATCCAAGAAATATCCGTCTGCAGAATTAGGGTTTCTAGAGACCATGAAAATTCTGGAAGAGAATTTGGGGGTTTTGTTTGTTTTCCTTTGCTCTGTTTGGTGTTTTTCTACTTTTGTTCGTTGAAACTTGAAAGCTGTGTAGAGAGAAATGTGGAGGAAGACGGCAGAGAGAGAGATATGTGTGTGTATATGCGTATATATATATGTGTAGATGCTTATATGTGTCTCACGATGAAACGCTTGTGATCGTCTGAGGTCGGTGACTTTGCCGACTGGATGTAGCCTTCAACTTCAAGACCAAATTATAACGTGCCACGTGTTTGGACGATTAGTTTCCTTCAAAAATAAAGTTTTCTTTTCCTTTTATGTTTTGCACTCCGTTTATACCAAAAGAAGAAAAAAGTCCTTTTCTGAAAAAAAAAAAAAAAAAAAAAAAAAGGAGGGAAGATTGATGTTGAATCAGTTAAGGGCAACTCAGTAATAGATGGCTAAAATTGAGGAAGAGGTTTGGAGACTTTCGTTTATTTATAAAGTTGTAGTTCGATAATTACAAGGATGAAATAGGTCGGTTAGACAACGAACTATAAAGAAGTATTTGAGTTCGGTAATCTAAACGAACTGTGATATGGTAGGTGATTAGAGATCGGTGTGGATGGTCGTGTCTTTCAGGTGATTAGAGATCGGTGTGAACTGTGATATGGTAGGTAATTACAAGGATGAAATAAGTCGGTTAGATAACGAACTATAAACAGTAATCACACCGATCTCTTATTCAGAAAAACTGCACGTACGGAGTGGACAAGTCGTACGGTCGGAGTGGACATGTCGTACGTACGGATTGGACATGTTGCACGGTCGGAATGGACATATCATATGTATGGATTGAACATGTCGTACGGTCGGAGTGAACAGTTCGCTTAATAGACGCGGTCGACAAATAGGTTTTATCGTTCGATGGGCTTGGTCACGAGATGAGCCGATCGTTTAGTAGTCCGATCTGGATTCTGGAAGAGTTTTAAGCAGGGTGCAAATCTAGCAATTGATACATTAGATTTTCTAAGTAACCATTAGTAAAGCTTGGTCAATTGTTCTTGTTAAATTTGTTTTTAGTAAATTGTGATATATTGAAGACATATATAATATTATTTAATAAGATATTTTTGAAAATGAATTTTTTTTTGTAAGTTATTACATGAAATATTATTATAAATAAAAAAGATAATTGAAATAGAAAATGATATAATTGTTTTTTAAAGTTATTGATGAGAATATGGAAAGTATTTATTTTTAAATAAGTTATTTACTATTTAGTCTCTTAACTATTATGATATTATTAAATAATAATCAATCCATATATATTCAAAGAAAATATATTCGAGATCTTGCAATATTTTTCACTATGATTATTATATTTTATTTGAATCTATAATAAAACAAAAGTTTGAAATTTTTGTTTACTATTTTTATAAAGAGTTAGACACGAGAAAATTGATTTTTTAAAAAGTTTGTGGACTAACCACAAAAACCATAGTCATTAAGCGGTGCATATTAGAGTTATGTTTTCAAAATTATAGATTTTTGCGGGTTAGTCCGAATAATATTTTAGTTCATTTCAAAACGGGTTAAGTAGATATGTTAGTCCAGATTGACAGTTATATATATATATAATCATTAGTTAGACATATTATAAAATTCAGATAATTTTTTTTTTAATTTCAAAATATTTAAAAAAAAAAAATTATTCCACACTATATAGATAGCATGAGTTGAATCCTAGTTTCTTTCATTTTAGCATGGGTTGAATCTTAGTTTCTTTCCTTTTACTATTAACAGTTTTTCCTCATTGTATTGTGAATTTGTTGTGATAGTAAACATTTTTCAATGCCAGGCAATAATTAACTAATTTTACATCATGTGCACAAACCCACTAGAAAACCAAACAACAGTGGTCCACAGGTCCACTGTCAGTGGACAAAACAAAGCCACTGAATCGTACAGAGATTTATACTATAACATATGGGCCGAAGTAAAGTGTTGGGCCAACATCAGTAAATCAAGCCCAAGAATCAGTCAAAACTTGCAACAAATTATTTGAAAAAGTATGGTTTAAAAAAAATGGGAAATGAAAACGACGTATTTCCCCTCGGAAGTATGATATAAGTGTAGATCCACCGAAATTTTAATCGCAGCGTAGATCCATACGAAATAAAAGTTTCAAACGTATTTTTCCACCGAATGAAATTTCAAAACTTATTTATCCACCAAATGAAAGTTTGAAACCAAATTGCACACAAATCACAATTAATTTTGGATTACTCTATACCAATTCAATCTTAACCAAAATTAAACTCAATTTCAACCCAATTACAAGAAAAATATATGCTCTCTCCATTTTTTTCATAGATGATGTTTTAGGGGAAAAAAGAATTGTTTCAAATTAGATGATGTTTAAAACTTTCAATACAAAATTAATTAATTTTTTTTTTTGACTATTTGTATTATGTAGATTGTTTTATCATTGGTTTAATTGTGTTTAGGTAGATAATAAATGATGTTTTAGTTTAAAAAAACAAAAATTAAATGATTTTTTTAATCTATGTGCAAAAACCTTAAACACTATCTATTTTGAAACGGATGAAGTAAAATTGCGTATGTCTCAAATATCAACAACAATTTAGGGTTTTTCCAAAATTCCTCATTAAAAATAGTTTTTTGTAACATCATATTTTATTAGTCATATCGTGAATGGGAAATACATAAAGTTTTGAAGCCATATTGGCGGACTATGAAAAACATTATAAAATACATTCACTTCCAAAGCCTTTTTAGGTAACAAATCTGGCGCTTGGTTTCGTTCCCAGTTAGTATGGTCTTGGTCTAGTAAGCATAAAGGAAGTTTCAATATCCACCTTTCTGATATCAACTAACACATTTCCAATCTTTGTACTCTCACCACCTGTGTTGATCAACCGAGTTAACTCCTTATTGTCCCTTTCGCCAATCCTCTGTCCAGATCGTTTGTACCACATGTAAGAAACCTATTGCCTCTGCCTGAAGAGAACTATGAACCTGCATCAATCGGCTATTTCCAGATACGATGTGTTTCCCATTATGATCTCGTAAAATTCATCATACTCATGTTGATTGCCCATTAGAAACATAACTACTGACAAAATTACATTTGAGCCATGGGTTCTTCTCTGGCAATTCCGTCACTATAAGAAGTCAAGGGTAATTCTGACGGAATTTCTGACAGACTTAATTTCGTCGGAAATTTCTGACGGATTTCCAATAACACTTTAATGATCTTTTGTATATATATTATATATTAAATTTTATTTTTTTTCATTCCATGTTTTTAGAAAATGAACCAAGAATTGCATCCTTAACTGCTACCCATTCCTTAACTCCTTGTCTACCACGGTTTGCATCCTCTATAGGATGAACGTTTCTTTTCTGAAATAAGAATTCATTCCTCGATTTCCAGATTTTCCAAACAGTCCAAAATGGTAATAGACGAATATCCAATGAAAGATGTATCATATCTGATCTGTCAATTATTCGCTGAATAGTATCTTCTATTTCCATAGCTGGGTTCTCAAACAATTGAAGCATCTCCAAATTGCTTGCGCTTGAGGACACTAAAATAAGACATGGTTGATGGTCTCATCACCCAAACAACATCGTTGGCAGCTAAGATTCACCTTTACACCTCTAGTGATTAGTCTCTCCGATGTTGGTAAAGCACCTGATATTACCTTCCATAGAAAATGATGTATTTTGGGTAATATTTTCACCTTCCAGATTTTCTTTTTAAGCTCTATTGATTCATTCGGTGGTTCAATAAGTTCTTCAATTTGTGTTTCATGTGTCGCAAACCAATATCCTGACTTTACCGAATATATTGCATCTTTAGAGTATGACCATATCCAATCGTACTTCATATAGCTTTTGTTCATCCCAATCTCTTTTCCCATAAATCCAAATATCTACTATACGAAGTTTTGAAGACAAATGATTACCTCTTCCTGCTCGCGGTGGTGATGTGGGAAGCCAAGGATCGATCGCCACTTTTGTGTCTTTACCATCACCAATTTGTACTCTTAGGCCCTATTTTAATAGGTCCTTACCGGCTTGGATATATCTCCAACCGAATGAGGCTTGTCGACCACACGTAGATTGTAAAAATATCGACGAATGATGATACCTGCCTTTGTATAACCGTGCCAAAAGAGATTGGGGTTTTTTAAAAACTCGCCAAGCTTGCTTTGCTAACAAACCCATGTTGAACTGATGCAAGTCTCTAAATCTTAATCCTTCTTCTTTATTTGGTAGTGACATTCGCTTCCATGCCATCCAAGGATTTTTTTCTTTTTTCATTATCTCTTCCCCACCAAAATTTAGTCAAAACACTATTGATTTCATCACAAATAGTTTTCGGAATAAGGAAGTAGTTCATAGAATAGATAGATATAAATTGAAGACCTGATTTAATTAAAACTTCCTTACCTACCGGTGTCAAAAATTGATGATACCAACCCGATAACTTATCCCGAATCATCTGTATATTACGAAAGCAAAACTCTCTGTTTTACTACGCCCAAATTGTTCCGGTCAACCAAGGTACTTACCGCCTCCTCCTACATTCTGGATTCCAAGTATCATATGAAGCATTTCTCTTCGATTCTCTTCTATTTGAAGAATAAAACAGTGTCGTTTAGTTTAAGCTTCAATAAGTTTGATAGTTTCAGATTTGAATAAGTCACCCTGATTTGTAGGAGTTGAAGTATGAGTTTGTTTACCCGTTAGTTGCGATTGATTTGGTCAAAGAGTAGTAGCTTGTAAAGATCCATATAAGATCTACTTTCATTTGTGGAATAAGCAGAGAGTCAAGGTTTCTCTTTACGATTTCTTCTTTTCTTGACTCTGAATCGCTTTACAAAATAACAAGTGGTATCAGAGCCATCACAAGCCTGGTACGTGTGAGAGAAAACATGAGTGAAAAGGATTCAGTTATCATTCCCAAGTTTGATGGAGACTATGAGCATTGGGCAATGCTCATGGAGAACTTGCTGAGATCCAAGGAGTGGTGGGATCTCATCGAGAAAGGAATCACGCAATTGGAACCGAATGTGATTCTGAACGGCGCTCAGAGAACGGAGCGTGCAGAAATGATCGTAAAAGACCACAAAGTGAAGAACTACTTGTTTGCGTCAATCGACAAGACGATACTCAAAACAATTCTGAAGAAAGACACATCGAAGGATCTGTGGAATTCGATGAAGAAGAAATACCAAGGTGATAACAAGGTGAAGAGTGCTCAATTGCAGAGGCTGAGAAGAAGCTTTGAAATTCTCGAGATGAGAATGGGAGAAACGATCGCAGATTATTTCTCGAGAGTGATGGAGGTTACCAATGATATGAGGAATCTTGGAGAAGAGATGCCGGATTCCAAAGTAGTTGAGAAGATTTTGCGAACTCTCGCTGAGAAATACACATACATAGTATGTGCGATTGAGGAATCAAAGGACATCAAAGACATGACTGTAGACGGACTACAGAGCTCATTGATGGTTCATGAGCAGAATCTGAGCAGGCACGAAGGAGAAGAGAAAGTCCTGAAAGTAGAAGGTCAATGGAGACCAAATGGAGGAAGAGGAAGAGGAGGATATCCAACCAGAGGAAGAGGAAGAGGAAGAGGAGGATACCAAGGTCGTGGACGTGGGAGCACGTACTACAACAAGGAACTCGTGGAGTGTTTCAAATGCCACAAGAAGGGACATTACAAATCTGAGTGTCCAGAATGGGAAAAAGAAGCAAATTATGCAGAAATGGAGGAAGACATGTTATTGATGGCGCACATTAACATGATCAAAGGAGAAGAAGAGCATATTTGGTTTCTAGACTCGGGTTGTAGCAACCACATGTGCGGAAACAAAGAATGGTTCATTGAACTTGACAACAGTTTCCGTCAAAACGTGAAGCTTGGTGATGATAGGAGAATGCTGGTAGAAGGCAGAGGCAACCTGCGATTGGAAATCAATGGAATAATCTCGGTAATCACCTCTGTCTACTATGTTCCAGGGCTGAAAAACAATTTGTTCAGTGTTGGGCAATTGCAGCAGAAAGGACTGAGGATTGTCATTGAAGATGATATGTGTGAAGTTTGGAACAAACGACAAAGAAGATTGATCATGCACTCTGCTATGTCAAAGAACCGAATGTTTATCATATTGGCAAGTGTGAGAAGCACGAAAGAAGCTGCAGAGACAAAGTGTTTACTAGCAATGGAGAAACCTGACCAACTATGGCATAAGAGATTTGGACATCTCAGTCATAGGGGATTGAAGTCACTGGTAGAGAAGAAGATGGTGAATGGTTTACCAAACCTCAACCAAGATGAAGCAGAAGCAATTGTATGCGAAATCTGTATGAAGGGGAAGCAGAATCGAGAAAGCATTCCCAAGAAGAGCCTGTGGAAATCAACATGTGGGCTGCAGCTGGTTCACAGTGACATATGCGGACCAATCACTCCAACATCAGAAAGTGGTAAGAAGTATATCATCAATTTTATTGATGATTACAGTCGCAAGTGTTGGACCTACTTTCTTTCTGAGAAGTCGGATGCTCTCAATACATTCAAAGAATTTCGAGCAGCAGCAGAAAGAGAGCTAGGACAGGTATTGGTATGCTTGAGAACTGATCGAGGAGGAGAGTATAACTCCAAGGCCTTTGATGAATACTGCAAGGAAAATGGAATAAAAAGGCAACTTACTGCAGCCTACACGCCACAACAAAATGGCATTGCAGAGAGGAAGAACCGAAGTGTCATGAATATGACAAGATGCATGTTACTGGAGATGTCAGTGCCTCGAAAATTCTGGCCAGAAGCTGTTCAATATGCGGTGTATGTATTGAATCGAAGTCCATCTGCTGCGTTGGGAGATGTAACACCTCAAGAGAAATGGAGCAATCACAAACCAACGGTGGAACATCTCAGAATCTTCGGATGTATTGCATATGCCTTGGTCCCATACGAAAAAAGAATCAAACTCGATGAAAAGAGCACCAAATGCGTGATGTTTGGATTGAGTAAGGAGTCGAAAGCTTATCGCCTGTACAACCCTGAGACAAAGAAGATAGTGATAAGCAGAGATGTGCATTTTGATGAGAATAGAGGATGGGACTGGAATGGAAACATTCAAGACAATGACCTAGTCTGGAATGATATGGAGACAGAAACTGAAGAAGAAATGGAGGTTTATGAAAATTCTGGAAATTTACCGGAAGAAAATGCTGAACCAAACGGAGATGGAGGAAATGCAGAAGAAGAGGTGGAGCAGCAAACAAATCCTCATCAGACCGTGGTACGAGAAGGATCAGGGAGACAGAGACAAGCTCCTGTATGGATGAAGGATTATGTTGCAGGAAATGCTGGTTTTATTATCTCAGAAGATGGAGAGGACATAATCGCAATGTTCATTGCATCCGAGGACCCCAATTGCTTTGAGGAAGCAATACAAGAAGATGTCTGGAGAAAAGCTATGGAAGCAGAAATCTCATCCATAGAAGAAAACAATACGTGGGAGCTCATGGACTTGCCAGAAGGAGCCAAAGTGATCGGAGTAAAATGGATCTTTAAGACTAAGTTCAACGAGAAAGGAGAAATTGACAAATTCAAAGCGAGATTGGTCGCAAAAGGCTATCACCAGAAACAAGGGGTGGATTTCTACGAAGTCTTTGCTCCAGTAGCGAAATGGGACACCATCAGATCAATACTTGCCTTGGCAGCTGAAAAAAATTGGAAAGTATACCAGCTTGATGTCAAAAGTGCGTTCCTGCACGGAGAATTAGAAGAAGATGTTTATGTCGAGCAACCTGAGGGATTTGAAGTAAGAAATGAAGCAGACAAAGTGTATAAGCTGAATAAAGCTTTATATGGGTTGAAGCAGGCTCCGAGGGCGTGGTACAGCCGCATTGAAGGATACTTCTTAAGAGAAGGCTTTGAAAAGTGCTACTGTGAGCACACTCTGTTCGTGAAGAAGAAAAACGAGGATGTCTTGCTGGTAAGTCTCTATGTCGATGATCTGATATTCACAGGCAGTTCAAACTCTATGCTTGCAGAATTCAAAACCTCAATGATGAAAGAATTCTCGATGACTGATTTGGGAAAGATGAAGTTCTTCTTGGGGGTTGAGGTTATTCAAGATGAACAAGGAATATTCATCTCACAACAGAAATATGCAGAAGAAATACTGAAAAAATATGGAATGGAGGAGTGTAATTCGGTAAAGAATCCANATTAGCAAGCATTTAGTTTAAATCAACAAGATCAACCAAAAATACACCCTAGACAACTATTGTCATAGGCTAGGAATGTAAATCTCTTGTCTAGTTTGGTCTCGGCATTTCATCAAACACTTGGTGTTCATGAAATACCTTATGATCTAGACCTACTCTTTCAAGCTGGATCTAGCATTGGGGACTCTAGACAAGAAGGAATATAAGACTATCTAACCCTAAACACCATGAATCAAGCCTAGGAACATCTTAGTCTACCTCATCTCAAGATCCTAAAAGACTACTCAAGACCCATTAAGAACCCCTCAAAATCAGTTTTGATAGAGGATGATTCCATAGATAGATGTTGAATAATCAAGATGAAAAGAAGATAAGAAGAAGAGCTTTTATCAAATAAACACTTAATTGCATAAATATAGAAGATCAATCATACAAATCACTCTTAGAGAGGTTTTTGCATAGAAAAGACTTAGCCCTTAAAGATTAGGTCTTTGGACTTAAATACTGAACAGTAACGAACCGGGTCAACCCGGAACAAACCGGGTATTGACCCGGTTAAAATGGGCAAAAAGAGGTTGGTATCGATCGATACCCTCGGTATCGATCGATACCCTTGGTGTCGGGCCAGTTCTTCAAGGGATACCGAGGACACACCTCGGTACCGTTGCTCCGTATTAGGGCCATTTTCCCCCGGATCTTCCTGTGGCTGTACCGAGCTGGAGTACCGAGCAGGAGCATCGGTACTGTCTCCTGAAGCATTTGGTATCGATCGATACCGAGGGGTATCGATCGATACTTGGTGTTTGGATACCGAGGTCACTCCTCGGTATCACTGCTCCGTGTTAAGGTTTTCCCCCCCCGGGATCTTCCTGTGGCAATACCGNCAACACAAGATCAATTGTCAGATATTATGACTAAGGCAGTAAAGCTCGAAGTCTTTGAAAAGCTCAGAGGCAGATTGGGAATGTGCACAAAGAAAGAGTAAACTGAAAGGAGGCGTTTTCAGTTTAAGGGAGGGAATGAAGAATAAAACAGTGTCGTTTAGTTTAAGCTTCAATAAGTTTGATAGTTTCATATTTGAATAAGTCACCCTGATTTGTAGGAGTTGAAGTATGAGTTTGTTTACCCGTTAGTTGCGATTGATTTGGTCAAAGAGTAGTAGCTTGTAAAGATCCATATAAGATCTACTTTCATTTGTGGAATAAGCAGAGAGTCAAGGTTTCTCTTTACGATTTCTTCTTTTCTTGACTCTGAATCGCTTTACAAAATAACACTATTCTCATCCCAAATATCATTGAGGACTTGTTGACCCGATATACTCTCATACTGACGGAGAATGGTTGCCATTGTTTCACAGTCCCGTCTTGTTGCTCGACATAAAAATAACGAGTCATTAGCGAAAAGTAGGTGTGATACCGATGGACAATTTTTGGCCTCATTAAAAATAGTTATTATTCCTAATCACCACTATTTGTATTCTGTGGTGTGAATTTACACATTGGTATTCCATACCTGTGGACATCATCAATTTTAGTCTAGGATTTATGAAAGTGTTCGTGCACGGACTCTTCAATTTTCTTTTGATATATCAAATAACACAAAACAACTCGATGTTTTAATTTTTATGGATTTAATTATACATTTATAATAATTTTGATATTTAATTTCTTAAGTTCAAAGAAATTGTGAGGTTTTTGTTTTGTTTTGGGTGTAAATTGTGAGGTTGTTTCTTATGTCCTTATCGGCTTGACTTAATTCTTATATTGTCGAGACAAAGACAAAAGAAAAGAAGCATATTTATTATAACAAAGTGTTAGTTGAAGCTACTTAATTAAGAACTAATTAACTAAATAAACGCAGACACACATTCAAAGTTTCTAACGATCTAATATATAGAAAGACTCAAACTGTTTGAATTCCTCTTAATTTAATTGTACGAAATTGGTTATTTAATTTTATAGGTCCGATGGCTTAACCTAATCGTTATTATATTCACTTGCTAAATAATTTGTTTTTTATATATAAACGGGGAAGCAAAAGTTTGCAATCAGATTCCTTTTCATTATCTCTCTTGAGTCTTCAAACTTTTTATTCCGAAAATGCAGGTACGTTTTGTTTAGCTTTCAGAATAGTTTTTAAGAAATTAAATTTTAGTATTATCTACGGTAGAAAGCCTACCATAACAGTTTTTTGTTTAATTGTTAATTTGCAGGAGAAAGTTGTATTCAAGTTAGACGTTTATGACGAAAGAATCAGACAGAAAGCTATGAAACTTGTCTGTGAGTTTTCAGGTACACCACACAAATCACTAGCTATACTATAAAATTATATAAACCGAAATAAACCAGTAAACAGGGATATACCGATTTTATATATAAAGGTATAAAAATTTAAGCAGTGTGTACAACAATTTTGTTTGTTGTTCGTTAGGAGTTACTTTGATAGACGTGAAGGAACAAGGTAAACTAAAAGTGACTGGAGAATTTGATAAGTTTGAAATGACGAAGAAACTAAAGAAGATATATGAATATGTTGATATAATTGGGGTTGGACCGGATGGAGAACCGGTGCAAAATCGCAATCCGGTGAAAGAGCCTAGACCGAAAGTGAATAAGCCTATTAGCCAAACAAAAGTGACTAGGCCTACGAAAACTTACCGTCGTCGGAAACTAGGTCAAGCTGAGAACTCGGATGCTTGTATCATCATGTGAACAGATTTACTTTTTTTTTCCATTTTATTAGATTTCTTTGAAAGGAATCCATTTGAAGTGGTGATCGGATTGAGCTCCATGGACCAGAATTTCTGGTGATATTTCAACTCCTTATTTGTAATAATTTTGTTTTGGTCAATATTTGTAATATTTTGTGGTGTTTTAAGATAAAATTTTTGTAAGAACCGCAAAAAATCACCGGTGATGAAAAAACTGATGTAAGGCTTTAATAAACGTTTATAAACAATAAGAAATGAAACAAAAGTAAAGGAAACCAGATAAAATGAAACTTTGAAAAGATGTTTAGTAAGCGAAACACGGAGGTGATTTATGATTTATTTTCTTAACTCAATAAATTGCCCATAGTATGACGGTATTAGTGATATTTGAATCCCAAGATACAACCACATTAATTATCTTGCAAGGTTCATTGACATGGACATCCAGAACCGGATAGCCTCACTTCTCTACGTAGAGACAAGTAAACTCTGGGGCCTCCTCCACCAATGGATGTCCACACGAACAATAGTCTAATTTACTATGTTTCCGCCATTTCTTATTATTACAAAGCTCAGGGTTTTCATTTAGCATGTAAATAAACTCTATTCTTTCGATTCAAATAAATATCATATTTCATATAAAAAAAACACCATTTATGGAAAAGAAAGAAAATTTTTAGCAAAAACTAAAAGAGATGGACAGAGTCGCGGTCTGCCTTAAACTTTTCTCTTCAATTAATCCGTTATTTTTTTTTGGTGAATATGAACATCATAAGAGCATCTTCAACAAGGGTATCTCACATGAATATCTCAACATTTGAAAAAAAAAAAGATATAAGCATCATAACTATTTTTTTCTTATATCCTTTACGTCTTGACTTTAATTGTTCTTATAGAGATAACGACAAAAAAAAATAGACGGTATTAGTTGAAGCCACTAAAGTAAGAGACATGGAACCATCTATAATATAGAAAGACTCAAAATTGTGTTGATTTTTCTAACCATCTATTATAAAGAAAGAGTTCAAATGTTTTGATTCTATACCCATCTATCATATAAAAAAAGACTCAAACTACTTTATTCGTCTTGATTTGATTATATTAAATTGACTATTTCCTATTCGACCACTCCGATGGCTTGATCTAATCTTAAATACAAAATATCGTATAAATAAATATACGGGGAAACAAAGGGTTTAAGAGCCAACTACGAGGTTGTAATCATCTTCCTTTATGTTCTCTCTCTTCACTCTCCAATCTATTTAATTTTCCGAAAATGAAGGTTCGTTTTTTCTTCAATATTCAGAGTGGTTTTTTTGTTGATAAAGTTATTACTTATACCATGAACTGCTAATTAATTTGCAGGAAATAGTTGTATACAAGTTTAGAGTTTTTGATGAAAGCATCAAACAGAAAGTTATGGCAGTTGTCTGGGGGTTTCCAGGTACGTATACACCAACACAAATCTATGTCTATAATATTATTGAACAAGGAAAAGTGAAGTAAGCCTCTGTGTCGAGGACACAGTCGTCAATACAGGATCTTCAGGAACTTGAGCAAGTCTCTGTGTCGAGGACACAGTCGTCAACACATGATCTTCAGGAACTTGAGCAAGTCTCTGTGTCGAGGACACGGTCGTCAACACAGAACCTTCAGTACAAAAGCTCATGAGAATTAAATACTCATCTCTCTTCCAACGGCTCCTTTAGTTCTCTAACGTCTCTTTTTCAAAGAAAAGTTCTTTTAGGGTTTTGTAAGCTCTCTTTTGATTCTCTATAAAGAGAGATGTAATATGTATCAATAATACAATTTTTGGAGACTTATTCTCTCTACTCTTCTCTATTCTCTCTAACCTCTTATTCTCTTAAGCAATCCCTTCTCTATTCTCTTAATTCCGCAAGCTATACTCTTGAATTCTAACATGGTATCAGAGCCCGAACACACACTTCACGTAATCCGGCCAAGAAGAAGGCCTGACCGCCCCGACCCGATGATTGATGGTCTGTCGAGATTAATGGCTAGAAGAGTAGCCATTATCTCGAGGGGAGGTATTGGGATTAGGTAGAGATTAATGGGCTATGGGCCTTAATCTCTAGGGAGTGTGTGAAGATTGTCCCACATCGGAAGTGGGAAGGGACATTGAGTAATATATAAGCGACTTGGGCCAATCCACTAATTGCCAATTGGTTTTGAGTTGGAAGCCTAGGAAACTTAACATGGTATCAGAGCAATGATCTTGATTCTACTATTCTCTCTTTGATTCTCCCTTTATACTCTTTCAAAATTCTCCAAAATTCTCAATTTCTCTCTAGATCTTAAGATCGCCCACCAAGTGTTTGACAAAATTCCTAAACGA
>PKML01043607.1:314129-376313 GCA_002933935.1 Eutrema yunnanense | reverse complement strand
AGTCTGGCATGAACGACTAGGGCATCCTGGTTCAGTCATGATGCGAAAAATTGTGGAAAATTCTAATGGCCATCCTTTGAAAAACCAGAAGATTTTTCAATCGAGTGAATTTTCATGTAATGCTTGTTCTCAAGGAAAACTCATAACTCGGCCATCACCAGCCAAAATCGGGAATGAATCTCCAGTATTCTTAGAGAGAATACATGGTGATATATGTGGGCCAATTCACCCACCATGCGGGCCATTTCGATATTTTATGGTATTAATTGACGCATCCAGCAGATGGTCACATGTGTGTCTATTGACCACACGAAATAAGGCTTTTGCAAGATTCATTGCCCAAATAATCAGCTTAAAGGCACAATTTCCTGATTATACTATAAAGAAAGTAAGGTTTGATAACGCTGGTGAATTCACTTCACAAGCCTTCAATGACTATTGTATGTCATTGGGAATAGATGTTGAACATCCGGTTCCGCATGTTCATACACAAAATGGCATGGCTGAGTCTTTGATTAAACGGTTGCAACTCATTGCTAGACCGTTAATAGTGAGAACAAAACTCCCAATTACAGTATGGGGTCATGCTATCTTGCATGCAGCGGCATTGATTCAGATACGACCGAGTTCGTATCATAAATATTCTCCATTACAGTTAGCGTCTGGCCAGGAGCCAAATATATCACATCTTCGTGTTTTTGGGTGTGGGGTTTATGTTCTTATAGCCCCACCTCAAAGAACAAAAATGGGGGCGCAGAGAAGACTGGGAATATATATCGGTTATACATCACCAAGTATAATTCGGTATCTTGAACCGCAAACTGGTGATATGTTTACGGCACGTTTTGCCGATTGCCATTTTAATGAAAGTGAATTTCCAGCGTTAGGGGGAGGAATTAAAGAATTTCCGAAAGATGTTACATGGTGCACACCATCTTTGTTGTACCTTGATCCTCCTACAAAACAACGCGAACTTGAAGTTCAGAAAATAGTTCACTTACAAAATATGGCAAATCAGTTACCAGATGCGTTCACAGATACAAAAAGGGTGACAAAGTCATATATACCCGCTGCGAATGCTCCGTCAAGAATTATTGTTCCAGAAGAACAAATTGATGGAAAAATAGCAAATGAACCCAAGGTTCAGTTGAAAAGGGGGAGGCCGATAGGCTCAAAAGATAAAAATCTCCGAAAGAAAAAGAAACTGGGAGAACAAAATGAAAATGGTCCAGAAGAACCACATACAGAGAAAAGTCCTGAAGACAATGACAAAGAAAAATATGAGATTTCCATTAACTATGCCCAAGATGGAAAAATCTGGGATAGATATGAAATAGAAGATAATGATAAAATTTTCTCATTCTCTGTATGCAAAGAAATTGATTATGAAAGTGACGATCCAGATCCAAGGTCCATATCAGATTGCCAGAAGAGATCTGATTGGGAGAGATGGAAAATGGCCATAGAAACTGAATTGATCTCCCTCAATAAACGAAATGTTTTTGGACCTATTGTCACTACATCCAAAGATGTAAAACCGGTTGGGTACAAATGGGTTTTTGTACGAAAAAGAAATGAGAAAAATGAGGTGACAAGATATAAAGCCCGTCTTGTCGCACAAGGATTTTCTCAAAGACCGGGAATTGATTATGAAGAAACATATTCCCCGGTTATGGATGCAATAACATTCAGATTTTTGATGAGCCTTGGGGCATCTAAAAATTTAGAAATGTATCTTATGGATGTTGTGACAGCATATCTATATGGGTCACTAGATAATAATATATATATGAAAATCCCAGAAGGATTGAAAATGCCTGAAGCATTAAGCTCAAAATCTAAAGAGATATGTGCGGTCAAATTACAGCGATCACTTTACGGATTAAAACAATCCGGCAGGATTTGTGATCATTGCTGTATATGTTGATGACCTGAACATAATTGGAACTCAAAAGGAAATTGATGATGCAAGAACTCATATGAAAGAAGAGTTCGAAATGAAAGATCTCGGCAAGACAAAATTTTGTCTTGGATTACAGATAGAGCACTTCCGAGATGGGGTATTTGTGCATCAATCAAATTATACCAAAAGGATCTTGCAACGCTTTTATATGAATAAAGCGAATCCTTTGAGTACTCCAATGGTTAATCGATTTCTCGATACTGAAAAAGATCCATTCCGACCTTGTGAAGATAACGAGGAAGCGTTAGGTCCCGAAGTACCTTATATGAGCGCTATAGGTGGACTTATGTATCTTGCAAATTGTACCCGACCGGATATAGCATTTGCTACAAATCTACTTGCAAGATTTAGTTCGTCACCTACGCGCAGACATTGGAATGGAATAAAACATATATTTCGTTATCTTCAGGGATCAATTGACTTGGGTTTATTTTACCCCCGAGTCTCCAATTTCGATTTAGTCGGTTTTGCAGATGCAGGCTATTTATCATATCCACATAAAGCTCGATCGCAAACCGGATACGTTTTTACAATTGGAGGTACTGCAATATCTTGGCGTTCTCATAAGCAGACTCTAGTCGCCACTTCCTCAAATTATGCAGAAACTATTGCGCTCCATGAGGCATGTAGAGAATGTGTATGGCTCAGATCTATGACTCATCACATTAAAGAAGCAAGCGGAATAGTCACCAATAAGGAGCCAACGATATTGTTTGAAGATAATGTTGCATGTGTCGCTCAACTCAAAGAAGGCTATATCAAAAATGATAGAACGAAGCATATCCCTCCAAGATTTTTCTCCTACACTCGAGAACTCGAGAAAAATCAAGAAGTCGATATCCAATACATTCGTTCAAGTGACAATGCAGCAGATCTCTTTACGAAGGCGCTTCCCACTACAACATTCAGAAAACATATTCAAAGTATCGGAATGCGTCATCAACGAGATTTATGAAGAAAATGATATATCCATCATTCTAGGGGGAGATTGCGTCACTGTACTCTTTTTTCCTTGTCGTGGTTTTTATCCCATTGGATTTTTCCATGATAAAGATTTTAACGAGGCAGTACGTAATGCATTAGCAGTGATGGATAATTAAGGGGAGTGTTAAAGAAGATAATTACCATCATTCTTATCATCGTTTCTTTTAACCGACTTCATAAGTCGATAACTTCTTATTTTATTAAGGTCAGTGTAAGAAGATGCATAAGTAATACGAAAATATTACTTTTCTCTCTCCCTCTCTAACTTACTCTCGTTTCTCTCTCTTTCCTCTCAATAAAATAAACCTTACATATATAGATACACATATATATATTAGTTTATAACAGTTATTAATTTTTCTAATAGTTTTCTGAAAGCTGCTTTTAGGTACATTAAAGATATCAATCATTAGTAAAGATAATTCCATAAAAATATTTTTTAAGGAAAAAATATTAAAGATTAGTTTTAAACTCTTTTGCGAAATAATGTATTTTTCAAAAGAAAAAACTGATATTTTAGGCTAGTTCCACAAAATTTCTCAAGAAGACTTTAATATTTTGCCATCACCGGGTCAAGAAACGAAATAACCTCGAAGCTTCTTCGACATGTGGTAAGTCAATGTAGACTTTGTATTTTCTTTTCTTTTTTTTTTGTTAAAGATGACTCTCGATCTTGAGTCTTTGTTAATCTCATTTATTAATAATCTAATTCGCTAATTGTTCAAAATTATTTTTATTTTCTCACAATCAAGTATTAATATTACGTGGACGATCTAGATGTTCATAAAGGATTTGAAAAAAAACGACATAATTATCTTATGTATATTTGTATCCAAATGAACCGATTCAACCAATCCCTCGCAACATATTAGTTTATTATTACTAGCTAAAGAGAAAAGTCTACGTGAATGAAACCGCGAGAAACAAAAAAAAGACATCATTTCTAGATGATTAAAAGTATAAAGTTAACCAAGCGTAATTAAGCTCAATTATATCATACGAGAAATGAATATTACAGTGAACAAAAACAACACTCTTCCATCAAAACTAAGTGTTACATAACTAAAGATGATAATATATTTTTGAATAGGAATATGAGATAAATCTAGAAAAATCACATAATCATACAAGTATTATTTGGTTCCTCCACCACAACTTTAGAATTCCAGTTTGGTTGATAGTAAGAATTTGCATAGGAAGAATGGTATTGGTACGGGTTCATCAGAACCGGATAGGCAACAATCTCGTTCGGTTTAGGTTTCTCCGGTTCAGGCTTTTTCTCAGGTGGTTTAACAACTTCTACCGTAACGATCTCTGTATGACATATCTTCCTTAGCTTCCTCACGATAACCGGTACATCAACTTCTCCAACTACCGTCATTTTCCCGGTTTTGTCATCCATTGCTATCGAAGTAACCCCTAAAAATATTTAAACAAATCATGAAAAAAAAATGTTAATTTTCGCAACTTATTAAAAGTAATTATCATATTGTAAATTTTGAAATTTATAAAGATACCTGAAAACTGAGAAACGATCTTCCACGCTTTCCTCTTGATTTTTTCCTCGTGAGCAGTCAATTGCAACACAGATTTCTGTCATTTGAAACCCGAGATCAGTACTTACTATTTGCATAATTTATACAATATTTAAAACATAGGTATGATTGATAAGTTTCTATATATAACGATAAAACATAATAATTTCAAGATAGAAAATATGATAGAAAGAACGTACCTGTGCGGTCATGGCTGAAGAAAACTATAGAAAAGCTTCAGAAATTTCCGATATATTTTAAAGAGAGAGAATGAGAGGAGATATTGAAGCTTCTTGATGACAATTGCAAAGTCCATAGATACTCTATTATATAGAAATTCCATTGGAATTTACGACGAAATTAATATATGACCCACAAAAGATTTTTTATATTATTCTTTTAGATAACAAAGCATTGCCAACGCCCACAAAAACAGTACGAGGTGTATTCAATTCAGTATTTGAAGTTGTTTCCATTAAAATCATAAATCTTATGTTATTTAAATATAAATTTTAATTTTTTTATATTTTAGATAAGATTTTATAAAATTTTAAAAACAAATCATAATAACTTATCTAATTCACTCAAATCATCTAAAAATTCACCAAAATTCAAATATTAGATTGAATATCTAAGTCAATGTCTATTAATTTATTATTTCAGGATTTGGTTGAAAATTAAAATCAATGGTATGACGACGAAGCAAGAAGTGTCACTTAGTCATAAGGCCGCGTGTACGACCCGGACAACGTTGACCCATTGACCTATTCGGTCACGTAAGAACTTTTCAAGCAAGTTCTCTAGCGAGAGATTTTGATCTTGTAAAAGTTGTATCATATCAAAATGAAAACTGAAATCGAATTCAAAACTGAGATTGAAGTCACAACGATTCTCTTTCTTACAAATTTTGAAAAGATGTTGGATTCTTTAATTTGTTTGTCCTTAGATTGCTTTTTAATCATAAAAACATAAATTGCTTTTTAATCATAAAAACATAAATCCGGAACATACCCTTTAGATTCTTATTGTTGAAACATAAACTCATTTGTTTTTTCTTTTTAATTTGTTAGTCATTATTACAGAAACTGTTCATAGATCACTGTTCATCGATGATCAATCACTTTTCATCGATGATCGATTACTGTTCATCGATCACTGTTCATCGATGATCGATCACTGTTCATCGAGGGTAAATCCTAAAGTTATTTCTAAAGTTACTGGTTACGGTTACTGTTCACGGTTACTGTTCATCGTCTATTTCATTTTGAAAGGAGAAATGAAAATCATAAAAATTTCCCAGGAAACTTAAAATTGACATATCTTATGAAATACTTTACAGATTTTACCCATCTTTATACCGTTGGAAAGATAATCTCATCCTCTACATATTGATATAACTTTTAAACCATTACGTTATATCAATCATACAATGAGATCAAATTCAAAAAACGGTTTTTTTAATAAAATTTTCACCAAACAATCCTTTATATGGATCAATCGATTCTAGATTGGCTCTGATACCACATGTAGATTCTATCTACATTAATCTTCATTACAAGATCATTTCCAAGACCGTTCTAGTTCGTGTTTGATCCATATATTATTTAATGTTTGGTAATTATATGAACAAGAAGGAGAAGAATGCTACTAACCAATATCTGTAGCCATGATTCGGATTCTGAAATCTGTAGATGTCTTCTTCCCTTAACCTTTGCGTATATTGGATCCTTGATGGAGAGGATCCCAGAACTTGTTCTTCCCGTTATGAATTGATTTCTTTTTATGTTGTGTTAAAGGATGTTAGGAAAAACTTACTTAAAACAATGTCTCCATCCCCTACATATATATGGACGAAAATGGGGATGGAAAGACACCAAATTGTACCCTTTAATTTAATCACAACCTTTCATTCATAACTATATGTATGTGTATAATTAAATCACATCTTATACACATACACATTAAGAACATAAATACATATGTGGTAAGGGAAGAGGGTTATCTTACACACCCATTCTAATACTCATAATTCGAGACCGAACCATCACGGTTTCGTCATACATGTATTAGAACTATAACTTAAATGTTGACTTGACCATATTGTTAAACCGGATACACATCGGCCACACACTAATACGAGTGTATTAATACCGAAGTATTCTTACAAATGATGCATAAATGTTGGATAGTGAGAAATTCTGCCAACTCCTATATTAAGGACTTTACGACCTTATTTTTGGCACAACTGCTAGTTGAGCTTAGAGAAAAGCCAGAGATTAAAAAAGAAAAATTCTAGAGAGTGAAAGTTTGAGGGAAGGAGCAAGGGCCCAACTCACTGCAATTTTTGTCGAAGAATAACCGGAAGCATATTCGCTAAATTTTGAGCACAGTTTATGATATGATCAGAGTTTGTGATATGATGTTTAGGGTCCATCAGGTGTATAATGTTTTTGGACTCGGGGATTTCAGGTTTTTAAAAGACGACATTGTATTCAGAATACTTTTTTTTTTGGTTAAAGCAGAATACTTTTTTCTTGAGTTTTAAATAAAGTTTCAATTTTTTGTTTGTTTTGCTGCTCTTAACTCTTTCATGTCGTTTTTATATCCGAGTGATGTATAAGAAAAACTGGCTGGACTAATTTTCTGATGGAAGCATCACGAGTTGGAACTACTTCTGAATCGGGTAGGTCACCTTTTGTATAATATATTCAAATGTTATGTTGGATGAAAATATCTTCATATATTTAGCGGGTGTTACAAGATAAATCCCATGACCTTTTGTCATAGTTTAAGTAATGAATTATAGGGAAAAGTATTAAGGTAAATTATTAGTATTTGATTAAAGAATAATTTATCTCAATTGGTTGAGATTTTTAAAACATCCCAAACAGTACAAGACGAAAAGTGGACCGTGAGAAATGGGATCGCAATCACTAAAATTTTTGTCGAAGTATAACAAAAGTTCAGAGTCACCGGAAGCCATATTCGCTAAATTTTGAGCATATGATAGTGTCCATCAGGTGTATAAGGTTTTTAAAAGACGACATTGTATTCAGAATATTTTTTTTTTGGTTAAAGCAGCATACTTTTTCTTGAGTTTTAACTAAAGTTTCAATTTTTTTTTTTTTTGCTGCTTTTAACTCTTTCATGTCGTTTTTATATCCGAGTGATGATGTATAAAAAAAACTGGCTGGACTAATTTTCTGATGGAAGCATCACGAGTTGGAACTATTTCTGAATCAGGTAGGTCACCTTTTGAGTAATATCTTTGTGAGCTACGATTATGTTTTGGACAATTGGGTTTGTGATTTCTGGATGTGGGCTTAGTGGTGTAGCTGAAGTCCAATATGAGGATAAACTGAAGAAGAAGCCCAAGAGGAGCTTCACGACTTGTTGCTCTGCGTTGTTTGTCGATCTCATCAGTCACGACAAATTGGGACAAAAGCAGAGAGTATAAAGAAGAGTTAAAGAGAAGCAGGTGAGAGTAGGTGAGCAAGAGAGATTTGCAACACATAGAGAGAGAAAGTAAGTGAGAGGATGAGAGAAAAGAGCTTGTAAGGGGTGAGTGAAACTTCATCTTCTTTCTTGATTTTCATCTTCTTTTATGGGTATTTTCTCTGTTCGGTGAGTGTTGTGAGTTGGGGTGTGATCACTTGTAAGCAACTTCTCTTGATACTCTTGTGAGCTGGGTTAAAGCTCACCGAGACGTACCATTGCCGGTTTGGCGTAGAAACTCGTTATTTTGCCGTGTCGTCTCTTCCTTTACGTTCTGCACATAATCATCATGCAAAGAATCAGTATATCAAATAAAGAACCAAAGCTTAAAACATGTTACAGTGGTATCAGAGCAAAGGTTTGAGACATCCTAAGTGATAAAGTTTGAAGCTTGGTGATAAAACTTGAAGCTTTTGGAGGATTGGTTGATTTTAAGTCAATGAAACAGATTTTTTAGTCTCATCAGGTAACGGATCCTATCTGGTCTGAGACTTACTGTTTTGTTCTTAAAATCTGAGATATTTTTTTTTAAGTATTTGAGATTTGTGGCTTGGTGAAGAATCATTTGGGTGCTGGTAGTTGGTATTGGAGTTTGTTGCTGTTTTCTGTTGTGATTTTGATAACATCTAAGACAGAAGAACATGAAACCCATTCAAGGAAGATGGGAAGTGGATAAGTTTGATGGAGAAGGAGACTATACCATTTGGAAGCATAGGGTTCTAGCTCAGCTTGAGATCCTTGGTCTCGACTCAGTGTCGAGGGTTGATGGTGATGATGAAACATCTGCAACATACACAAAGGGTAAGGTCATTGAAACAGAAGAAGTAAGGACAGATCCCAAGAGGCTAGAAAAGGATTGAAGAGTTAGAAATTTGTTGAGCATGAGTCTAATTGATATGGTGTTAAGGAAGGTTGGGTTGAAGCACAAGACTGCTCAAACTATGTGGGATTCTCTCGAATCTCAGTATCAGGATAAATCCCTACCAAATAGATTCTACCTCAAGCAAAGGTTCTACAGCTTCAAAATGGAAGAAAGCAAAAATCTGGACAAAAATCTGGACAATTTTAATAAGCTAGTTTCAGATTTGGCTAGTATAGATGTATTTTCCGCACATAATCATCAAGCAAAGAATCAATATATCAAATACAGAACCAAAGCTTAATACATGTTACAATCTTCAAATGTTATGTTGGATGAAAATATCGTCATATATTTAGCGGGTGTTACAAGATAAGTCCCATGACCTTTTGTCATAATTTAAGTGATGAACTGAAAAAAACAGCTTAGTCGCGGAAATACAAAACTCAGCCGGCGAAGAAAAAAGATCTTCTTGCCGTCGGGATTTCTCACACAGTTTTGGAATCCGGTAAAAATCAAGCTAAAGAGTTGTTGAATCTACATCTATTGTCGTCTTCGGAGTTTCTCTCGTCGTAGTGCTCCGTCCGTCCAGCTTCGCCGCCGTCTCTGACGAGCCTCGCCAAACGCCGTCCAGATTCGTTGTATCCGACCAACCTTGCCGTCTTTGTCAAACCTCGCCATCTCCGTCCAGCTTCCATCCATTTAAATCTCTCTTATTCACCAACGATTTCAGCATGGTAAGCCTTACACTGATTTTCGCTTCAATCATGGTTTAGAACTAGGAATTAGATAGATGCTAAGGATTTGACAAATTTAGGTTTCAATTTCACCCTTTTTCCCATAGATTTGACTACTTATTGCATTTTATTTAGCGTTTATAGACGTTATATGATATATGTATAATTTTGGAAACATGTGGACTTAAGTTAGAAACAAAAGACGTTATGATTCTGTGTATAGGCCAAAACGTGGATTTGTTGTTTCTTAGTTTTACATTATGAATATGTATAGGAGGAGTCCATTGTTTGTTGAAGTCACAAAACGTATGCTATGAATCTAGATCAGAACTACCGTATGATGGGACCAATGAGTTTAATGAACAAATAATAAAGCGTTGAAGACTTGACTGATGATCTAGAAAATGTGATTCTTGCCATGTAAAGGTTGGTGCAAGGATTGCTAGCTTCAATTGATGTTTGAGCTCACATTTTCTAGATCATCTTTAGATTTCGAATTTTTGAGCTTTAAATGTATTGGAGATTGTTCTAGGATGTTGTTTTGATTAGGTTTGTGATCTGATGAATTATGAAACTTGTGGAAATTTGTGTATCCCAAGGCAGTGAATCTCATTCCATAGATATGTAGTTTTGTTGGTGGATCAAACAAGCTTGTGATTACGAAGAATACAATATCAATTCAATATGATAATGTATCTGCTGGCTTTGTTTATTCCTGGTTAGATTGAAACAATGGTGATGAATTATTTACGTGCTTTTGCAGATGAGAAGAAGGGAAAGCTTGGTGAGATAAAATCTGGAATAGACTCAATGTTGCGAATTATTTATGTATTTTTGTCTTTTAAATGGCTTTGCTTTTCACCATTAATTTTCGTTACTACTTGCTTTTGTGTTTAAATCTGCCTCTAAAATGAAATGAAACCATAGAAAGTTTATGCTCATCTCGTAGTGGTTATTGTCTCTGTTTGGTTTTGCGGGGAAACAAAATTGCTCAGATTGAACAAAAAAAAGCTTAGATTATGTTTTATGACTTTCTGAACAATATGAATTTTAATAATGGAGAATTACTAAACTAACTTTAAAAAATGTCTTAATTACTAGAATAATGCAAATCTTTCTAAATTACTAGAATAACCTAAAAATATATAAAATACCGATTTTGTCCTTTTGGCATTTGTTAACAAAAATGTAATTACGATATTGTCATTACTATTTTTAATCCACATCAGCGCGCACAGATAAACAAGTCTACCGTTCTTTGACGGTAGATTTATTTTTTTTGGTAGACTTATTTTTCGGCCGGTAGACTTATTTTGGGTCGGTAGATTTGTTTTGGGTCGGTAGACTTATTTTTCGACCGGTAGACTTATTTCAGTAGACTTATTTTTACGACATGGTAGATATATTTTCGGGCGGTAGACTTATTTTTTTTTGGTAGATTTATTTTTAATGACGGTAGATTTGTTAAAGATTGGTAGATTTAACAGGAGATCGGTTGACTTTTTTGGTAGACATTTGACCAAATTGGTAGATTTATTTCCTTTGATGGTAGATTTATCTCATCCGCGGTAGACTTCNTCTCTTGTTCCGCTTTTATTATTTGAATTACAATCTTGTTTAGTGCTTTTACTTGCTTAATTTGGATACTTAACACCAAAACTCTCTTTGATTAGCTTAACTTGCTTCAAGTACCTTGCATGCTTAGTGTTTAGGACTATTCCCAATATTGGATTCGATAACCTCTTATACTACATCGATAAGAGGGTATTGATACCTCTAAAGGATTACAAAATCCTTGTATCAGATGAACATCACCAAAGGATTAGGCTTGCTTCTGAATGTTGCCAACCATTACTCTTCTCTTAGTCATTCTTTCAATAAAACAATTACATTAATTTTTTCTAAAAATAAAAAAATCTCCAAAAAATTGAAAACAAATTCCGAAAAAATCGAAAAAATTCCAAAAAGTCTAAAGTTAAAAAAAATAATTTTAAATTTTAAATATTATATTTTAGCTTAAGCATTTTTGAACTAAAAATTTCTAAAAACTCAAAAAATACAAAAATCCAAACAATTCTCAAAATTTTATAAAATTTCAAAAATCCATGAATAACACATCACGGTTAAAAAAAATATATCACATAACACCAAAATAATTGTATCAAAACCCTAAAGATAATTAAAATAAGACAAAAGACATGTTTAAATAATATTCTAAAACAATTCTTTATAACGTAGGTAAAACACTTAAGAAATTTGTTTTCGTGGATTTTTAATTTTATTTTAACCGTGTTGTGTTATTCATGGATTTGTTTTTATTTTTGAGTTTTTAGAAATTTGTGAGAATTTGTTTGTATTTTTGAGTTTTTAGAAATTTTTAATTCAAAAATTCAAAACTTAAAAAAAATATATTTTATGTAAAATTTAAAATTATTGTTTCTTAACTTAAGATTTTTTTGGATTTTTTTTAATTTTTTGGAGATTTTTTTTTATTTTTTTGGTAATTTAATGTAATATTTTATCTATTTATAAATATTTTATTATTAAATATAAACACTGTTTCAAACCGTGTATAGTTCGGTATACATTTGTGAACAAGATGTTGTAAAATGAACACACGGTTCACAGTTGGAGATTTAAAATGGGCAACAAAAATAGTTTGGGTATTAAAAAGCTTATCGGAATAAAGTTGGGATATTTTTATGGAGTTTTCCCTATATATAATATGGAATAACGTGTAACTAGACATTAAGAAGTGATCAACTTTGGTTATTTTTATGTTTTTGATGATGTATACTTCATGATTATGTGTTTGGTTTTGCTACACTTATTGTGTTTTTTGGTTAAGTTACATGAAGACTTGTTTACGTTTTGCTAGACTTCGTGTGTTTTGGTGATGTATTGTTTACGTTTCTTTCAAACTCTTCAAACTATTGGCATTGCTAATGTTATGTATGTAAGTAGCATGTTTGACTTTCAAGTATTGTGATAATAAACACCACATAGAATTTGTATGTTATAATTATATGTGGTTCATGTGTTTTTGTTTTAAATCTCACTAATTTTGGTTATCCTTATTAAGCAAATATTAAACTAAATAAAGTTACTGATTTCGTCAAGCACCTTTAAAAATCATCGTGGACTGTCTTACAATCACTAATTCAAAAAATAATATACCATCATTTAGAATTCAATTATCATTTGTACAAATTCAAAAACAAATCTATCAAATCTAAATCTCCCATTAATTATACTCATAGAAGAATACGTTGAATCGAAGACGGAAATTATCGACGTAGACTCGGCCGCCGTCGTGAAGCCCAGGAACCTGTCGGAGATAACATCAATTTAACACTATCAATTGAAAATAGAACAAATGAAACAAGTCTACCATAACAGATTAAACAAGTCTACCAGAACGGATTAAACAAGTCTATCAGAACGGATTAAACAAGTCTATCAGAACGGATTAAACAACTCTACTATAACGTTTTAAACAAGTCTACTAGAACGTTTTAAACAAGTCTACCAGAACGTTTTAAACAAGTCTACCAGAACGTTTTAAACAAGTCTACCAGAACATTTTAAACAAGTTTACCATAACGTTTTAAACGTTTTTAACAATTCTCCCTAAATCTACCACTATTAGCGGAATTTCGTCGAACAAGTGGTGTGCATACCTCATGAAGCCGCATATCAACCAAAAAACGAGGGTTTTCTCTCCTTTCACCGGGAACTCGCGTCTCCCCTCCGCGCGTCGCCTCAAGAAGGACCAAACGACGCCGGATCTCGTCGCCCTCGGAAGGAACTCGCCGAAGAAGATGAAAAAAACTCATGAGAAACAGAAAAGTTCCTTACCTACTCGTCGCCAGAATCAATGGCCATGAGGCTGGAACGCCGGAGTCGGAGTATATTGATATATCATGGTTTTTACCCTGTTTAGACCATGATATAAGTCCTTTTTATAGAATCTTTCTAGCATTTTGGAGTCTTTTAGAGTCCTTTGCAGGTTTTAGCACATTTGGGGTT
Source organism: Eutrema yunnanense (assembly GCA_002933935.1). Taxonomy (NCBI): domain Eukaryota; kingdom Viridiplantae; phylum Streptophyta; class Magnoliopsida; order Brassicales; family Brassicaceae; genus Eutrema; species Eutrema yunnanense. The sequence continues at coordinate 362,711 of PKML01043607.1, read as the reverse complement.
TTATTGGAGATACTGGAGCATTCTGGAGCAAAACTGAAGTCTGACCCGATCTGAGCAACAAGCATCGATCGATACCCCCTGGTATCGATCGACACTCATCGAGAATTCATGGGCCGCGACTTTTTCCAAGACTTAAAGATTTGCAAAAGTGCCCAGAAGACTTTGATATTTGCAAGAAGACCCCAGAACGTGATTTATGTTATAAATAGGGTTTTACAGCCACTTGTTTAGGTTATGATTTTTTTGTTCTGATTTTAAGGGAGATCTTGGTGAGAAGAGAGACAAGTCTGAATTTCCCCTCGTCCGAGATTCAGATCTCAAACATCTTGTTACTCTTTCTTTTTATCTATTTGAGTATTTATTCAGTCATGTTTATTGATTCAATTTCCATGTCTGAGTAGATCACCTGTTAGGTTTGGGGTTTTCTCATAGGGATTTCTTTGAATGCTAGGTTGATTTTCTGTTAGGATTTATTATCTGAATTAGTTCTTCACCTTAGGTTGTTCTCAAAGCTATTTCTAGATTAATCTCCTGGAACTTAGATCTTAGGATAATTGTTTAGGCACGAAAGTGCAATTAATTACCTGATAGAACCTTAGGTGAGCAAATTGATTATTCGCAAAGAGATTTGGTTTATTTGATTTGTGAACATATCAAACATGTTATTAAAGCTGATTTAGATTTTAGGATTCGCAAAGAGATTTGGAATTCCTAGGGTTTAGATTTAGATAGTTTTCGCAACGAGAGTTGGTTAATTATATTTTAGTGATTTGAGTTCGAGAACAGTGCTTAATCTGAATCATGTTAGTTAATTAGACTGCATTCATTGATTTCCTGAGAAAAACCCTGAACCTATCTGCCTCCAACTGAATTTACAACACTTTTGCCTGCAATTTTGTTTTCAATTAAATCTTTTGGTTTAGCTTGTTTCGGATCTATATAATCTAGTGTGTGATTCCTGAGTTCTTGTGTTCGACCCCTGATTTACTGCAGCAACTGCTTTAGTACTATTTAGGGTATTAAATTGAGCATATCATATATCTCGCCGGAGAAGACAAGAGGTTAAGAACATTTTAAACAAGTCTAACAGAACGTTTTAAACAAGTGTACCAGAACGTTTTAAACAAGTCTAACAGAACGGATTAAACAAGTATACCGTAACGTTTTAAACAAGTCTACCACAACAGATTAAACAAGTCTACCATAACGGATTAAACAAGTCTATCAAAACATTTTAAACAAGTCTACCAGAAAGTTTTAAACAAGTCTACCACTACGTATTAAACAAGTCTGCCATTATTAGCGGAATTTCGTCGAACAAGTGGTGTGCATACCTCATGAAGCCGTATATCAACCAAAAAACAAGGGTTTTCTCTCCTTTCACCGGGAACTCGCGTCGCCCTTCCGCACGTCGCCTCAAGAACGACCAAACGACGCCGGATCTCATCGCCTTCGGAAGGAACTCGCCGAAGAAGATGAAAAAACTCATGAGAAAGAAGAAACGTTCCTTACCTACTCGTCGCCGGAATCAATGGCCGTGAGGCTGGAACGCTGGAGTCGGAGTATATCTCGCCGAAGAAAACGAGAAGACGAGAGGTTAAGAACGTTTTAAACAAGTTTACCAGAACGTTTTAAACAAGTCTACCATAACGGATTAAACAAGTCTACCGTAACGGATTAAACAAGTCTACCAAAACGTTTTAAACAAGTCTACCACTACGTATTAAACAAGTCTACCACTATTAGCGGAATTTCGTCGAACAAGTGGTGTGCATACCTCATGAAGCCGCATATCAACAAAAAAACGAGGTTTTTCTCTCCTTTCACCACGAACTTGCGCCACCCCTTTGCACGTCGCCTCAAGAACGACAAAAAGACGCCGGTTTCGAGCCGCCGGAGTCGCCGAGAATATGAGAGGGCTCGCCGGAGTCGAGAAGACGAGAGGGCTCGCCGAAGTCACTGTATCTTTCGCCGTATCTCTCGCCGGAGTTGTGATTGAGAGAAGAAGAAGAATAAGAAGAGAGAGAGAAGAAGAAGAATAAGAAGAGAGAGAGATAGAGAAGAAGAAGAATAAGAAGAGAGAGAGAGAGAGAGAGAGAGAGAGAGAAAAAGAGAAATCGTGAGATTGAGAGAGAACATTTTTTTTTTGGTTTTTGAATTTTTTTTTAATTTTATTATTTTAATTAGTTTTTGTAAAAACAAAAAAATCAAAATGGTATTTTAGTTATTAAAACGAAAATATGTACATTTATGTCTTTTACCAACTTTTGAAGGTTAGTTTAGTTAGTGGAACTTTTATAAGAGTTATTCTAGTAATATCCATACTTTTGAAGGTTATTATAGGTAATTTTCTCTTTTAATAAACCAATTGTTTTCTGATCCAATGATTGTTTAATTGTTATCTTTGGCATATCTCATATATTTTTTAAGACAAAGATGCAATACATTATCTTTTGGATTTGGCCATTTGGTTAACATTGTGGTTTATGAGTTGTATAAACATCTTTATAAAACTTTATAAAATATTAAAACATCTTTTAAAACTTTTTTAAACCATAGATAATCTTATAAAATCAGTAAGATATGGGTTTTACAAAAAATGTTAAAAACTTAACTTTTTAACAGATTATGAAATCTTATAAAATCAGTAAGAACCGGGTTTTACAAGTTTCTTTTCAAACTTTATAAAACCTTTTAAACCATATAAAACCTTATAAAATCAGTTAGATATATGGTTTTACAAGTCCTTTTAAAACCTTTTAAAACCTTATAAAATTAGTAAGATATTGGTTTTATAAATCATTTTAAAATCTTAACTATTTAAACCGTTATGAAATCTTATAAAATCAGTAAGAACTGAGTTTTACAAGTCCTTTTAAAACTTTATAATACCTTTTAAAACCATATCAAACTTTATAAAGATTTAATAAGATGTCAAATGAAAGTTTCACCACAATCTATATGATTTATATGGTTTTATATAGTTTTAAAAATATTTATATGGTTTTATATAGTTTTAAAAGGATTTATATGGTTTTATAAATATTTAACAAGATGTCGACTGAGTGGGAGTTTCACCAAAATTCATCAGTTCTGTAACCAATTTAAAACGTATAAAAAGTCTATTGTAAAACTTAAACCAGTAACAATAATGTATTTTTAAAAAAAAATATAAGATCTTATAAATAAAACTTTGACGTTTTTATCCATAAAACACATAGATTTTATTAAGTTTTATAAGATATTTAGATATTATGCTTCGTCAAAGAATTCGCCTTTTGTTGTTCCAAAGCCTGTTTGCTTACAAAAAGATCCAAAGTCACTTACAAAATCTTGGACATCTTACTCAAGTATATCAATCGTCAAGATCAACAAATGATCGCTTCTTATAAAGTAGTTCTTACCAACCTTGAGAACAGGATTCTTAAAGACCACTTGAATGCCTCATCATTGAAAACATGCAACAAATGAATAGCAAATTCATATACATGTTGACAACAAATTTCAAGATGTGAATTCACGCTATCTCAAATAATAGAATAGAACCAACACTACTTGCAATTACAAAAGTATGACCATTATATGAAGATTTAATTAGATTTTGCGAATGTTTCCTTCTTTCATTATATGAAGAAGAAAGCATGCGTTTGAGAAAGAAAAAAAATAGCAAATTGTATACTTCTGTTTCTGATCAACTGTAACAAAATAAGTATAACAGTTACCCTTTTAGGAAAAGATGAGGGTGTTTCAAAAATATCATGCTTCTTAAATCTTCATAACTGAGGAAAGAAAAAGAAAAAAAAGACATGAGAAGTGCCTAATGCAAGACATAAACATTAGTTCCCTAAAAAAAGACATGAGAAGTGAAATCAACATATGACTTTTGAAGGAAAAACCAAGAAGGGCTCTCTAGTCTCTATCTCTTCCAAAGTCAACAAATGACGAACTTTTTCTTTGTGAATCTTTTAAGAGACAACAATCTCTAGAAAGAGAAGATATGGTTTGGTTTTAGTCCAAGCTTGCCTCCCTCGAAATGATTGCTTACTATGTTACCCAACAACTTGATATTTGCTTGACGATGATTGGTCTTCCTTATGGTGTCAAAGCTGTCATTCGCCTTCATTTTGGTTGCGCAAAATCTCCACTTCCATTGTTCATCAATGCAACGAAAAATATATCGTTTGAGGTCTGATAGCTGAGTACGAAACTCAAACGCTATATTTCATTGCAAGCGTCCGCAACCTGTTGCTCATTTTCTGTTTGTCTTTGAAAAACTTTCCACAATTAACACCATCATCATCACCAACATAGGAATTAGAAGGACAAATTTGAGCCATACGTCCGGGATCATGAACTGAAACTTCATGCACAAATTGGTAACGACGTCGTTTCCGATCCATAAAATACATGAGTAGTCGAGAGTTCACCGCTCTCTGCAACTTTGGAAGAAAACAACAAACAAATTTATAAATCCTTATAAATAAATAGCTAAACAAAGAGATTTCATGATAAAAAAAAAGAACCTTGTGCCAAACAAAGAAATAGAAGATTTGTAGTTGTAACACTCTCATCAAACTGCAAATCATTACTAATTTGGATGTGGTTATTCTCTATCATGGTAATTGAGTTCATTAGTTCATGTAAGAGAAACAGTGCAATATTTTACAAACCCTTATATATAAATAACAAAGATGTTTCTTTATTATTATAAATTACTTCATCCCCAACTAGACGTGAAGGAGCTGGAGCACTAAAACTCTCCTCGAATTGAACATCATTACTAATTTGGATGTTGTTATTCTCTACCATAGCAATTGAGTTCGTTTCTCTTTGTAAGAGAAACATGTAATTTTATAAATTTGCTGCAAAAATAAATTTAAACGCCCTTATAATTAAACAGTTAAACAATTTTTTTTTGTAAGTACCTCATTATGTGGTGTGCTAGAAATTTCAATGGTACTTTGGTTCTTACTTTCTGTCACTGTAACACATAACTTAATAACTCCTCTGCTATCTTCAAGCTTGTTCATAAATGATTTCACTTGGCAATCATTCCTAATATACACCGGAAGAAGTTCTTTTGTAGCTGTAAGTAAGTTCGAGGGTGATCCATAGCTAATCTTTACAGAACTCAAATCACCATCAATCCCAAAATCTTCTAAAACCACATCAACCAAATTGTTATAGGTTATCTTCTTTGATGACACTAATTGAGCCTCTTTTTTCACCATCAATTATGAAATCCCAGTGTGTTCCATTTGTTAATTCCCATGTTCCACATACCAAGTAAAGTTCAATCATTGTAACCTGATAAAAAACAAACATATGGTTTACAAGGTCTTGTAAATTAGCTCATAAATTTATAAATCCACATTTTTATCTATGTAATCTTAATAATACAGATTTTCAAGGGTTCAATGCGTGCTACAGGAATGATTTATAAAGTCCAATGTTCCACATACATATCAATAATTGTCACATGAGAGATAAAATATGATTTATAAGGCTATATAAATTTACTGAACAAATAAATTTCTCAATTGCAATAACATTGTCATCTCCGAAACCTAAAATCAAATACAATCGACGAAGAATTCAACAAAGAAATTTCTCAATCGCAATGACATCGACGAATCTAAAATGACATCGTCATCTCCGAATTCAAAAATCACATTGACGAATCTAATATGAGATCGTCATCCCCGAATTGAACAAAAGCAAAAGCAAATCGGATACTTCTGGTCACTTACGCTAGAAAACACCGGCGATCTCTAAGAGAATAAGACCTCAATTGTATAAACCAATAAAATCGGAAGAGAATTCGACGAGCTCTCCGATCAACGACGAGCTCTTCGATCAACGCGTCATAAGAGAAGTAAGGGTATAATGGTCCAATTACCAATTACTTGATGGTATTTTTGAATGATTTTTTAGCTAGTTGTAGTTTTGTAAAGTGGGTTGTCAAACGTTGCATTTCTTAAAATTTCCCTCAAATTTATGGTTGTGCAAATCTAATTAATAATATATTCATTTTTCAGTTTGATAAATATTGAATTATAAATCTTATTGTATTAATAATATTTAAATTTAGAATTAAACATATTTTGTTATTAATTATGACTATCTTTTTGTAACTGTTGATGAAATCTCAGAAAATCTACATTAAATTCAAAATGTAATATTATCTTTCAATAAAAATTGTTAATTTTGAATATGTATCATTCAAAAAAATTTGATTATTAAATTATTTGGCATAATCGAAATTCAAAAATTCAAAATAACTAATACTATTTTCGTAATAAAATAATAATAAAAATTTAAATTATTTTTGAAATAATAGATTTTATTTATAATTTTAAATATTTAATTTAATTTTTGGCATAGTCTGAATTTTTATAATTACAAATTAAAATTAATATATATATAATGAGATTTATTAATTAAATAAACTAATCTTTAATTTTTTGTTTGGAAACAGGGAATATCCACAAAAATCTAAAGTTTAAAAGTTATTCAGGATAATAATAGATTTATTTTCATTTTTTCCTGTTTGGACACAAAATAGCACTATGTTTTAATAGATTAGATGATAGGAAAAAATATTAAGGTAAATTATTTTTAGTCTCCTCATCCATACAAAAAATCTCAGTAATTATATTGCTGGTTTTTTTTTTTTTGTCGTCTGAAATTTTTATTACAAATTAGTAAAACAATTACAATGATAATTTTTTAACTGACAATTTATTCGTTCCACAATAATCCACGTAGACTAGGACCACGGCGAACGATATTCCTTAAACTATGCTGAAGATTTCCTTTTTTAAACTTACCTCATTTAATCTGCAGAAATCGCATCCTCTGGGAATCGAAACCTAAATCTCCTATTGTACAAGCATTAATTAACATTTAAATCTCCTATAGTGCAAGCATTAATTAACATTTAAATCAACCACTAGATTAAGAAAACTTCCACATATTGCTGATTAATTTAATAAAATTATGAATATTAAAAAAAATCGACAAATAGCGCGGAAATTCCCTTTAGTATTTGATTAAAGAATAATTTCTCTCTTTAGTATTCCCTTTAGGTTGGTAGGGATTTTTAAAACATCCCAAACAGTACAAGACGAAAAGTGGACCGTGAGAAATGCGATCACAATCATTAAACCGTATTAGGACGTAAAATTGGGATCAAAATCTTGGGTCTTCAATTTCAGAGCATCTGCTAAAATAACATTAAAATTCTTTTTTATTGATATGAATTGTATTGGGACGTAAAAGTGGAATATGATGTAACAACCCAAAATCATGTAGCCTATATATTGATGTAGTATTTATATAAAATTTGAAATAGTGTACCAATGTTAAATTCGGGTTAATGGGCTTCCAACTCAAAAACCAATTGGCTAATGAGAGGAGTGACCCAATACCCTTATATACCACTTAATCATTGGTCCTACTACCGATGTGGGACTTTTTCACTCACAACCAATTCAATTATATGTAGAAAGTCTATATACAGTTACATAAGTAGTTGATATCCTACAATTTTTTTGTTGTTGTTAACTATCCATATATTACATCACATGTGTTTCGGAATGATGTTCTGTGAATATCCACAACTGGTTCGGTATGACCTATATGAGAAAATAAGAAACCTCGTGCTCGAGTCCATTTTGCAAAAGTATCGGCACAGACGTTTAAAACTCGAGGGATAAGAGATAAACTAAAGTATTTGAAGGACTCTCTAAGAAGATGGAAGGAGTCTAGTTCTGACATAAACGCTGTACAATCCGCGGGATTCTCAATCATGCTTACCAAGTCCGAGCAATCAGTCTTAAAGTGCATCGAATAAAACTGTCTTTCTCTTAGGCATGCCATATCCCATAGAAGACCATCCATCTCAGCATGTAAGGCCGAGAGGATTATGCGACATCCCTGCTGTCCAAAAAACTCGTAACCCCTGTTGTCCTTAAAGCACCATCATATTCCACTAACCGGTCCATGATCGATTCAAGAGGCATCTATCTGACAAGTCGGGAATCGGAGGTCCAAGGAAGGAGCCCTCGTGACAAAAAGGTCTTGCGGTGCCACTTCATCCTCTTTATCTTCCTTTTGATTTGCGATCCTCCAACTTTTCACTTCCAGGGTCGCGTGTTGAAGAGTGTCTTCCGGAGAAATCTCTTTCCCGTTGAAGACCTTGTCGTTCCTTTCTTTCCAAATGTACTATAATATCCAAGGATATATATCCTTTTGTGATTCTAGTAGACCTAAATTTTCTGATTTCCAAAATAGGAATCTCATATTTTGGTAAATATAAGCACTCGGGAAGTGGCACGGAAGGGACGAAAAGTCCGATAATGCCCATACTTGAAGATCCGGGGGACATTCAAATAAGAGATGATTAATCGATTACTTTGGGGGCACCACACCTAGGACAGCGCATGTCGGTACCCATATGTCTATAAGTGAGGTTTTGACAAGTTGGAACACATCCAGATAGCGCTTGCAACATAAAATGTTTGATCTTTCTAGCCGTACAGACTTTCCATATCTGGCTCTGAAGAGCGGTAATGCTCGGTTCTCTCACTTGAAGAGCGTCTCGGAGAATATGTTCCCTCCTAAGTAGATCGTATCCAGATTTTACTGGATATACGCATGATTTTGTATGATTCCATGCGTATCCATCCAGGGTACGATTAAGGCTAGGTCCCAACCCCAATATTAGAGGAATATCCTCGGGTTGGAAATGATCTCGCAATAGGTGGACGTTCCACTCTTTCGTATCTTGTCGAATGAAATAGTGAACCAGGAGCTGGGGGTTCCTATATCCGACTCGTGTGTAAGCTATCGTTGGCCGTGCCGAGATGTTTGGGATCCAGGGCTCACTCCAAACTCTAATATTAAGTTCCAACCCGATAGTCTTCCTTAGACCCCTCTTCAGAAGTGGCTTCGCGGCTAGGATACTACACCATCCATAAGATGGTGAATACACCTTCCGATCTTCCAATGGGCAAGATTTTCTATAATATCTTCCTCGAATGACTCGTGCCAGTAAGAATGAAGGGTATTGAATGAGACGCCACAACTGTTTTGCTAGGAGAGCAAGATTAAAGTCATGTAAAACTCGGAAACCTAAGCCTCCTAAATCTTGGGGAATGGAAATCTTATCCCATGCAATCCAATAAAATTATAAATATTAAAAAAAATATCGGCAAATAACGCGGAACTCTTGCAAGGGTTTATTTATTTTTGTTTGGTTTTTGCTTTTCTTTGTTTCTCGGTTTTTATCCCCCTAGAGCGTAGCCTCTCTCCTAGAGGTTGCTTCTGGTGTGTCGGCGAGTGGTGGCGCGTGAGATGCTAATCTTCAAGCGGCGCTGCAGATCTGAGGATTCAAGAGGGTGTGGTAGAGCAGCGTTGGGTTTTGGCTAATGCCACTTCGGTTTCGCAAGGTTAAGCCTCATATCTGTCTTTGGGGTTTCAATGGGTTTCAGCTCTTTGTTGTCTGAGGTTTCCGTCTGCTCTTTTGGTAGCTCGACTGTTATCTGGTGCTTTCAGTTTTAGGGATTAGTTTTGTTTTTTGTTTTTTTTTTTTGGGAAGGTTTTATCGTTGGTCTCGGTTAGGTCAGGGTTTGGTTTAACTGGTGAGGTTTCCATTCGTCGGTTTCTAGCCTCTCCGGCTCCGATCTGGGCTATCAAGTTGCCCAACGGTTTGTTTTGGGTCTTTGCATGGAAGGATGAGCTTCTGTCAGGGAGAATGAGCTTTGTAATCTCAGGTATGTGCATAAAGTTGGGTCGGTGTGATGAGTGAGGCGCCAAATGTACATATCTGTCTAACGGTGCGGTATAGTCGCTTGGAGCGATATATGTGCTTTCGCTAACGGCATCGCATAACTTTCTTTAACTCTTGTTCTAGTCTTGGGTTTCTTTGTTCTTATTTCGTGAAGTGCTCGGGTTCGATTGGAGTTCATCTCCGGTAAGGTTGTATTTGCCTTTGTTCCCGTGTTCAGGTTTTATCCTTGTTGTTTATGTTATCGGTTTGTCTCCTCTTCTTTGCTCCTTTTCGAGCTAGCCCCGTTTAGACTTTGGGTTTTGGTTTCTATCGCTTGTTTCCGACAACGATAAGTCGACATTTGTTTGTTGGTTAGTGTTTGGTGAAGAGGTTGCTTTCAAGTAGCTTTCTTCGGAAAAAAAAAAGTTTTATGTCGTCTGGTCCGGCTGGTCTTTGATGTTTATATTTCAATAGGCCCATTTCTATTCGGAAATTTTTGTTGGTGTTGTATCGGTTTTAGATTTTATTTTAGTTTGTTTCCCCGGTTTTCTGGGGCGTGAGTTTACCTTTTTTGGTCTTTGTTTTCAGGGACTTTTCATTGATCTGCCGGCTTATGTATTTCTTTTTGTATCTTTCTTTGATAGATTTCGCTTTAGTTTGTTTCCCTTATTTGGGTTTGTATTTCCCCTTTTCGGACTTGGTTTTCCAGAGATTTTAAATTGTTCCATCGAACTTTTGTATTCTATTTTATATTTCACCATTGTAATATTAATGAAAAATCAGATGACAAAAAAAAAAAAGGCGAAGTCCCCTTTAGTATTTGAATAAAGAATAATTTCTCTCACTTGGTTGAGATTTTTAAAATACCCCAAACAGGCAAACAGTACAAGACGAAAAGTGGACCGTGAGAAATGGGATAGCAATCATTAAACCGTAATAGAACGTAAAATTGGGATCAAAATCTTGGGTCTTCAATTTCAGAGCATCTCCTAAAGTAAAAATGGAATATGATGTAACAACCCAAAATCATGTAGCCTATATATTGATGTAGTATTTATATAAAATTTGAAATAGTTTTTGGTTCCAAATATGATTTGGGTGAATTAATTAGTCAATTAATTTTTATGTTTATTTATTTATTTGTCAATTAGTGCTTGATTAATTGTTAGACTTACTATGTACTCCCTTTATTCTTAATATATTGATTTTCTAAGTTTTTTATTTGTTTCGTAAAGATTAATTTTCTATGTATTTTTATTAATAAATTGTAAAATTTAAGAAATATTAATTAAAAATATTTGAATTATTATTTGTTTATAGGTATAATAAAGTATTAAATTATTATTGGTTTATAGGTATGATAAAGTGTGTAGAGTAAAAAAAATTATATATTTATAATTAAATATTAATTATTTTTTAATTTGTGTGAAAACTCTAAAAAAATCATCATTTTAGGAACATGGGAATAGTTAGTTTGATTAAAAAATCATCATTTTAGGAACATTGAATATACAATTTGTTTGGTGGTTTGTTCAATCAATACTCCGAATATGATTTGGTTTACAATTTATTAATATTAATTATATTAAGGTAATTAATTCAATTAATATGATTTGGTTGAATTAATTACCTCAATTTAATCATGATATGTTTTTTTTTAATTCCGAATATGATTTGGTTAAATTAATTAGTCTTTGTAGCCCGAGTCGGCTCAACATGAATGTTTGCCCAAAGCAAAACAAAAAAAATTGAGCCTATAAAAATATATATAATTGTTTTAATAAGAGAAAAAAAAAAGTGACATTATATCCTGAAACGTTATACTAAAAAAAAAAAGAAGGAGCACACCCACTGCACTAATACCATTTTTGAAATTTGATGTCCATTAAATTATTACTCTCTCAGATTTTTTATATATCGTTTTAGAGTTGATTTTTTTTTCAAAGTAAGTGTCGTTTTCAGTTTTCAATGTAATTTTTACAGAAAATACCTATTATAACCTCAAGTTAAAGAAACAATGAAAATAGAGATTGATAATTAAAATTGTAAATACATTTCATTTATGAGGGTATAATAGACAAATTAATAGATTTTTTAATTTGTGTGCTCAACTCTAAAACGACATATAAAAAAAACGGAGGGAGTAGTAGCTATTGGCGTCTAAAGCACCAGTTTCCTCAACTTTAGGTCAAAGCCGGCACTGCTTGTAGTCACTTAAACTTCTCCCTGCTTTGTTGAGATTGCAGAGATTGCTACCAAAATATCGTTGTTTTCAGGTGTTAGTATAAATCTCTACTGCTGTCTGCTGACGAAAAATGATTTTGTTGATGATGTGAAATTGTTATTGATTTGAATTGTTTGTAAACCGAAACATTGTTAAAAAATACTGGTACATTAACATTGTGTTCCGAAAGCGGACCATGCTACTTGGTACATAAGTTTGAGAGATTTTTGATAATTGTTCACTTCGTCCGATATCCGCAAATTACTAAGTGAAGTTCGAAAATCAAATTTGTTTGTGGTTTTTGGAATTCATGTTTAGATCGAAACTTCAAAGCTTTTGTTTTGTAAAAAAAAAAAAAAAGGTTTTGTATTTCAATATATGACTTTCAATACCTAATTTTGCTCTCTTTGTAACAATATTTAAGGAATTCTCTTGAAATTTTTGGAGGTATTACTACAACAACATCTCTATATTATTTAAGGAGTCATTTAAGAAAATAAATTTTATTTTGTAATTTATTACATGAAATACTATTACAAATAAGAGAAAATAATTGAAATAAAAAAGGATATAAGTGTCTTTCAAAATTATTGAAGAGAATGTGGATTTTTTTTCTTTAAATATGCATTCAAAATTGTATTTAGTTTCTTTGCTATATTCAAATATATTATATTCTCTTAAATAATATATTCAAATAAAAAATATATTCGAGATTTTTGCAATATTTTTCATTTGTATTTTTATAATTAATTTGTATTCTATTCAAAATTCAATTCAATTCAATTATTATTATTTTTTTAAAATAATAATTAAATCGAAATGTATTTTAAGTGTAGTTTTATGACTTCTATTATAATGTCGATCAATATATTATATTATTTATTTTCAAAAACAATTTACTAAGTAAATCTATTTAATATTTTTTAACATTTCTATTTATTTATATAACTAAACTGTATTATATAATTAAGAGTGTCAATTCGGATTAATGACATGTGGATTGGACAAACTATTTTGACATAGAACGGGTTAGGACTCTAATTTTTAAATGCCCACAAAAGTGGATCTCGCGAGTCAAAATATTAGTTTTTAGTTTTATAGATAGATGTTATTGTCACTTTACCAAATAATATGAAACTTTCTTTGAAAATTAACAATATTTTGTTATATTAATTGATCGAGTATATATTAAAACTAAGTTTGATACGATATTTTACTGCTTTGAGTTAGACACAAAAAAATAATTTTTTAAGAGTTTGTGGACCGACAACAAAACTCACAGTCATTAAACAATGCATATTATAATTGGTGCTTTCAAGATTCAAGATTGTAGTTCTTTACGGGTTAGTCCAAAAAGTATTTTAATCCACTACGAAATATATATTAAGTAGGGGGGTTAGCCCACTTTGATAACCCTATATATAATCAGTAGTAAATCATATTATAGAATTCATTAATTGAATGTGATAATCTGATCTCAAATAAAAAAATTCACAACCAAATTCATATTGTGCAGATTTACATATCTAAGTTCTAATTCATGTTGGTATATATTAATACCATGTTACTTTCATAACTGAAATTTACTTTTATATTAATTCGTACAACAAAACTAAACTAATTTTAATTCATATTCGCCGGATATTATATACGTAAATTTTAGTTATGATGTTAATATGTACATACTTATTTATGTGTTAACAAATTTTAACTTAACTAAAAATGTAAAATTAAATTTCAAAACGATTTTTTTTTAAAAAAAAATACTTCCGCACATTGCGCGGATTAATTTCTATTATCAAAACAAATGATTAGTTGATTACTACGAAGCTGATGACTCTTGCAGTAGAATTGGGTAACCTGGTCCAATTTTTTTTCTTTTTCAAAAGATGACGCAAGAATTCGGATTGTCATCGTTACATCCGTTGTAATGATAGTAAGGTGGAGGACATGGGGGGATATTATAATGACAAATCACTGGTGGTTTTGGCTCAGGCTTCTTCTCCGGTTCTTTAGCCGGTCCAACCGTGATGATTTCGGTATAACATATCTTCTTCAATTTCTTCACAATCATATAGGCATCAATCTCTCCGGTCACCGTTAGTTTATCTTCCTTCACGTCGATCGATTGAACTCCTTCATTACAAATAAAATAAAAATTATTATGACTTGTTGAATTATTTAAGAGTATTTTGAGGTTTAAAGTAAAAATAAACTATAAATTAAACATTGTTGAGCGTTCGTGTACCTGAGAAACAACAGACAGTCGCCATAGCTTTTTGTTTGGTTTTTTCACAATGAACATCCACTTTAAGTACAGCTTTCTGTCATGAAGATATATTAAACATAATCAACAGTTATTTAGGATAGTATAATGACGTTTCATATAATGCTAATTTATACATATATAATAAGAAAACCATTTGCAAAAACCTTTACATATTTTACAAGCTTCGAATTGAGAAAAATATATTAATAAAAGATAAAGAATCGAACCTGCATTTTTTTTCTTCAGTTAATGATTTAGAGAATAAGTTGTCGTGGGTTGCTAACGAGCTTTGAAATTGTCTCCTTTATATAAGCAGTTTCGACTTGCATCGCATAATTGGGTTTTCATTCGAAAAAGACAAGGATAATTAAACTCACCTAAGTTTTTTTTTTTTTTTTGGGATGACTAGGAGATTCAGAGCCCGTAGGCCCGTATATCCCTCAGGGCGAGGCCCAAACCATGTAATTTAACTCTCATTTGGAGAGCAGACCCCTCCCAACGTGAATCGAACATGTGACCACAAGGTCCCTACGTTTTCGGTAACCCAGAAGGTTAACCACTATGCCAACTCATCGTTGGTACCTATGATTCTTTTTACAGTGAGTTACACTCTACTCTACGACACTTTCTACACATTGAATTGCAATATAGCTGGGCAAAAAAACCGAACCGGACCAAACCGAACCAACCGAACTTAAACCGACCTAAACCAAACCATATTCTATATATAACCCAATCGGTTGAAGTTTTTCTCAACCCGAACGGTTCGGTTTTAAGTTCGGTTCGGTTTTAATTTAAAACCGAACCGATAACCCAATGTGTTTTTGTTAATTAGTTAATTAATAATATTAAAAATATAAACACATATGGTGGGATCTTCGGTTCTTCACCTAAAGCCTTTAGGATAAAGATTCTAAACCCACGTTTATTTTTTTTGTTTTCAACTTCCATTTTTTTCTAAGTTTTGCTAAGGTAAATGATTTTTTTATAATAGTTTAATATTAATGGTATAAGCCTATAATGGCTCATATAAGAGATGAATAAACACTGGTTTGTATAACTAACTTATATTTAAATTATTGACTTGTTGCATGTTCATTTTAGTGGCATGGGAGAGTTAAAACCATGAATTTTTTCATTTTTTTATTTTAATTAAGTGGGATAATTTCAGTTTGGTTTTATATTCTTAGGGAATGATTTTTTTTATGGTTTCGTTTTGTTTACGTTTCGTTAAGATTCTTGTTTTTATAAGTTAATTTTTTAAAACCGAACTAAAACCAAACCAAATTACAACCGAACCGAACTAAACCCAAACCGATCACAAACCGAACCAAACTTATTTCGGTTGAGTTCGGCTAGAGTTTTATACAATCCGAATCAACCGAACCGAACCGAACCCAAAATTAAACCGAAATGCCCACCCCTTTCCACTTTATAATTACACCTATACACATTTTTTACTGTTCAAAATTTTTTAAATACCAAGATACACTTAGTAAAAGGGAGAAAGAAGGTGACTTTATTAAAAGAAACTAGTGTGTGATCCGCGCTACGCGCGGACGTGAACACAATTATGTTTTAAAAATTTTTGGTATAATATTATTTTAGTTTTATTAGTATGATTTTTAATGGATTTGTCTCTATTAGTTTAAGAAATGTGGATTGTTTATTCTTAAGTTTTTTTTTTCTTTTTTAATTTTATGTTTATTTATGTATTTGTTTAGTGAGTGATCTACAATTTGAATTTTTTTTTTGTTGACTATTTATTCAATTAGTTAGTTTTTAAAAGTTAAGTTTTTGTCATTTTAAAGTTTAGGGAATTGTATATTTTTTAACCCAACTCAATACTAATAATATAAATACTTCGAAATAGGGTTAGTTTTGTATAGTCCGAAAGTTACTTCGAATACTAATAAAATGAAAGTTAGTTTTGTGAATTTAGAATTCTCCGAACTTTTGAAGAAAAAAATACTTCGAAATAAATCACAGTATTTTTATCTATTTTTACCTAAAACCGAATACTAATAAAATGTTGAGAATTTACTATTATTCATCTTCGATGATTCAGTGTTGGTGATTACAAAATGAATCTAATTTTATTTGAAAAATGATTTAATTTATATCACTAATTTACTATCAAAATCATCGTAGATGTATAGGTTAATGGGAACATTTGAGATAATATGGGCCAATTTGAAAAAAATATAAGAAATATGGGGTCCAGCGTCGATTCAAACATTTAGAGAGAGAGAGAGGGAGTTATTGTGAATAGGATTATCCTGTAAAAAAAACATTACCCACTGCTCTAAAACCCTCGTCTTCTCCGATATCTTCTCCCATCGCCGGTGAGATTTCACTTTCAATTTCAATCACAAAGGGTATGATCCGTGCGGACGTGGTAAACAATTTTTTTAATCTAATGGTATTTTGTTTTATTTGGTCTCGTAGTTAATTTAATTATCTCTATCAGCTTAAGATCTGTGTATTTGTTTTAGTTTTTTATTTATTTATGATCATCTATGTGTTTATTTATTGGATGATACACATTTTTACCTCTTTGTTTTCTTTGGTGGTCGATTTTATGCAATTAGTTGATATTTTTAAAAGGAAGATATTTATATTTTAAAGGGAAGATATTTACATTTTAAAGTTGCATAATAATTTTTTAAAATTTTATTTCATGTGAAGTTATTATTTTTGGAGTGTTTCATGTATGATTTTAACCCTATTTATGTGGGCAATATGTTTGTGATTCCTAAATCTATTTTTCTTTTATTTTTGTTGAAAAATATTTCCATATATAACTGATTGTTTGAAGTCACAACATTTGTTTGATTTTATTTAGAATAAATCTAATCCATAATTTGTAAACACTAAATTCTGTAGTTTTTCTAAACTATATAAATAAACTGATAAAAGTAAATTATTAAATTGAAATTTCTTTAGATTAATTCAATATAATCTATTATCTTCTATTAAGTAAATGTCTTTTCAAATTATAGTGAAAACTATTGTATTAATGGATGGTAATTATTATGAGAATTGAAATATATTTACATCACATTATATATATTTTGCATATACAAAACTTTTATTTTCTTATCCTGTTGTAGTTACATTTTTTTTTTTTTTTTTAAATAATATCACAAAACACAACGATCTTAAATTTTTAAACTTAATTTATATTTTTGTGTAAATACTTTTAATATGTTTCTTAATTTTTTTTTCTTTTGTTATTTTTTTCATAGTTATGTATAATTGCAATTATTATGTTAAATATACCTTAAATTTATTTATTTGTCTCTTTATTAGATGTAAAACTTGCCAACTTATACTTTGCTTTATGAATTTAGTTACAAATTTAACTTATTTGTTTAATTGTTAGGACTTGTTTGATATTTTAGTTTTTTTTATAATATTTGCGATACAACTTAACCTAATTAAATATTTATAAAAGTTGAAATATATTATGATAACCAAATTTATTAAATCTGTTATGTTATTATTTCAAAGAACTATATTCATATAACTTTATTATTTTCTGGTTTAATTTAGAATATGAATAATGCCTTTTCAAATTCTTTTCATAATGTTAGAACCAAATTTATAATTAATATATGTATTTAGTATGTGTATTAAATTTTTAGGATGCTGAGGTGGCAGCATGAGAAGAGAGCAAATGTTTCTTTATATATATAGATACTTATCTCTTTCCTCTCTTTTTCTCTTTATTGCTTTTGTTTATTTCCCATTTTCTTCCTCTTTCTTCTTTTTTCTTTTCTCTCATTCTTAATTTTCCTCATCCAAAAATACTCAAAAACTTTGAAATTACAAATATTTATTTCAAGAGAAACAAAGCCTGAACATATAAACCGAACCCGAGCAACCCGACCCGAACCAACCCGAAAAACAAGGTTTGGATGGGATTTGATTTAGCTGCAAAAACCAAACGGTTCCTACATAAATTAGTTTTGGTTTTCGGGTCGGTTCGAATATAACCCGAAACACGATCGGGTATCCGAGAAATTACAACATATCATATTATATATATCGCATATATATGTGCATATATGTTTTTCCGGGTAATTCGGGTTTTGTCGGGTAAATCAGATTATTCATATACAATTCTTCCATAAACCAAACCGGAAGTCTTGTTTTTCGGGTAATTTAGGTTTTTTCGGGTAAATAGGGTTATGCAGATACAATTCTTCCATAAACCGAATTGAAAGTTTTGTTTTCTCAGGTAATTCGGGGTATTCGGGTTCAAAACCTACCCCAAACGATCCAGATATTATTTTTGGTTTTATAGCGGGTTTCACACAAAATCCTAAAACCGACATGAACCCGAGAAGATCCGAACCGAACCGAAATTTTCTCGGATCCTAAACAGGTCATATCCTCTCCAGGTTCGGATACCCAAAACCCGAGAACCTGATCCGAACTCGAACCGTTGACCCGAATGCCCATGCCTAAGAGAAACCCTAGCAATGGAGCTTATGAATCCTTTTTTTTCTTTTTTTTTTCGTACTCTTGTATATCGTTTTCTTATGAATCATTCTATACCACATCATCCATAACCTATCATCCACATAAACATGTCCACATGTACCATCTAATCTATCATCCACATAAACACGTCCACATGTATCATCCACATCATCCATAACCTATCATACACATAAACCCGTCCACGTGTACCATCACACCTATCATCCACAGAAAATCGTCCACATGTACCATCCTCATCATCTGTACCACATCATATGTACCACATCATCCATAACCTATCATCCACATACGTCCGTCCACATGTACCATCTAACCTATCATCCACATAAACCCGTCCACATGTACCATCTCCATCCCAATTTTTTCATATCTACAAAATTCGATCCAAATGTAAACAAAAAAATAGTAAATTTGATTTTAAAGTATGTGAAAAAAAAGAATTATAGGTCATAGTTTGGGAATTTTTTTTTTTTTTTTATATATTCATGATATGCAAAATGAACAAACAAATT
This sequence comes from Eutrema yunnanense, assembly GCA_002933935.1. Lineage (NCBI taxonomy): Eukaryota > Viridiplantae > Streptophyta > Magnoliopsida > Brassicales > Brassicaceae > Eutrema > Eutrema yunnanense. Next base: position 343,425 of record PKML01043607.1, on the reverse strand, counting down.
GGAGATGTGGGGAGAATATGTAATAAAGAAATATAAAAAATATAGGTTCTTACTAGGCGTGGGAAAAATACCCAGAACCGAAAAACCGAACCGAACCGAATTAAAAGATACCGAACCGAACAGAATAGTTATAAATACCCGAATGGTTACTTTTATAAAATATTTCGGGTACCATAACCGAACCGAAACCCGAACGGCTACCCGAAATATACGAAATACAATTATATATTTAAAAATATTATGTATCTTTAGTTTTGAAATAAACAAAATACTAAAAATTAAAATTATAAACCGAATATATTAATTATAAACCAAAACCGAAAGAACCGACCCGAACGGGTACCCGAATGCCCATGCTTAGTTCTTATCTATAAATTAATTCTCTCTCTAGACTTGGGTATTCGAGTACCCGTTAGGGTCAGTTCTTTCGGGTTTCGGGTACCCAAATTTTAGAACTCATTTGGGTATTTCTTTTTTTTTCAGATCGGGTCCGGTTCGGTTAATCCACTCAAACCAGAAAAATAGAAATTTTTATTGTTATAATTTTTGTTTTCAACGTCTATTGTTATACTTTTGAAATGTTAATGCATATATACATATAAGTGATTTTAAAGAGGAAATAAAAAATGAAACAAAATAGGAAAGAGAAAAAATAAAAAAAAATAAGGAAAAGAGAGAAAATAGAGAAGATATGATGGGATATGATGATGACGGTAAAATAGTAAAAACACAAGAGAGCGATAAAGTGTCTTTGAGTGTAGTGTAATTACATTTTAAAAAAGTGTGTGTGAGTGTAAATGTTTTTTCCTTTTAATGTAGAGAATGAAAAAATCAAGTTATAAATCTAAATGTCTTATAACCGTTTTTGCTATTTTATAATTTCTCCACGCATATATGAAATAATTATTAAAGTTTTAAATTTGTTTTTTTTTAATGTTAGGAGGTTCTTGACCGAAAGTCATACATCACTTAAATCCGGGACTAAGAGTTTTTAATCCAATTTTAGTGTTCAAATAACATGTCTCCATCTTTTAAAATATAAAACGATTTTTATGAGTAATATTTTTGTCAACCCATAAATTTATTTCTCGAATTATGTCCAAATGGCTTCAGGAATAAAACAACACTCTTAACAAAAATTGCAACTAATATCCAAAAGATAAATAATTTGTTTTTTTTTAAACTAAATCAGGCTTATAAAAAAATAAATGAAGCATGTATTTCTTTTGGTGGAGATAAAAAGCCCAGCCAAAAAATTGGACCACGAAAGGGAGATTAGAGTTGAATCAACCATTATGGACAAGTCGATAAGTTTGCAGCGACTAAATAGCATTAAAAGTCTTCAAGTGTAGGAATTGTTGTGAACCAATAGTTGCATTTTCGACATCCTAATTTCCAGGCAAATACCAAGCCGGTTCATTTTCGTAGTGTTGACTTGAAAAAGACATTGTCGTAACGAGTAAGGCAACTAAGTAACGGATGGGTAAAATCAGAAATGGAGCTCAGAGACTTTTGTTCATTAAAGCTTAAACTCGACGATTATAATTAGGTCGTCGAGATAAAGAGCTCATCGGGAGTTCATCGGGGAGTTCGTCAAGCTGCCATGCGAAAACCTATGTCTTAGTGACGATATGTGCCTTGGCGATGACCTACGCCTTGGTGGCGACCTTCACCTTGGCGACATGCGCTTTGGTGGCGACCTTCGCCTTGGCGACGATCTGTGCTTTGGCGACAATTTGCGTCGACGACCTACAAGATTTTTCTATTCTAAACTGAAATATGATTTATCCTAATTTTTTTTTTGATTTTTATTAAATTTTTTTTTAGAATTGTTATGTATAGTTTAATTTCTTTATTCTAATACGAAATATAGATTTTTTTTTTATAAAAAAATTGGCTTTTATTTACAATTTTTTTTAATTATTTTAATCTAAACATAACTACTATTTTTTACTTTTTAGGATTATGAATCGATTATAAATTTTACTTTATTGTTAATATTATGTGTTAAAATATAATTGGAAATTTATTAAACATATGTCAAAATATAATTGAAAATTATGAAACATGTGTCAAAATCTGATCGATTAACTCAACACGTATCGCAATAATGCGAGTTACTAACTTTGAAACATTCTGTTTTATATAATAAGACTATATACACATAATTATGTCGTTTTTTTCTAATCCTTTATGAACATCTAGATCGTCCACGTAATATTCTACATTCGATTGTAAATATAATTTTTTTTGAACAATTAGCGAATTAGATGATTAATAAATGAGATTCAGAAAGAGTCAAGATCGAAAGTCTTCTTTAACAAACAAATATATAATTAAATGAAAGAAAATGCATTTTTTTCGTTACGAAATTTCTCAAGAAGACACCAGTCAAGAAACGAAATATCCTCGTAAGCCAATGAAGACTTTCGGACTATACATTAATTTATGTACCCACAACAAGTTCCAAGATGCAAAACAAAGCACATCAACATGACTACTCTTCTTTCCACATCTCTACCCAATTCTCCTTTGCCTCTTCGAGTCCGAAAACAGAGTTAGTCTTGGTCGGGTCCAGGTTCGTGGACAAGCTCCCGTAAGCGATCCCAAGAGCCGACGCACCAAAGGTCACAAGCGTGGTCAAGAATGGGACCCACAATGGCACGTCCCAGACGTTTCTATCCTTCAAAACTTCAAGTAACTTCAAGATTGCCACTCCCAAGCCCAATGGTGCCCCCACAGATACCACGATCCTCCCCATCATCCTCTCGAACACTTCTTGAGGTATGGGCGGGTCGTCTTCCGGGTCCGGGTCTGACCGGCCGGGTTTTTCAGAGCTTCTAGAAGATTGAAACCCCTTGGGTCCCGCTTGGAGCCTTGATCCCCATCTTGCTTTGTAGTTGTTAAGGATTAGGGTTTTTGGATCTTGAAGTTTGGTTTTGGGAGTTGTTCTTGAGTGAGATGATAATGGTAGTGTGTGGTGTGAGCACAAGAGAGCTCTCATCTTCTTCTAATGTTTTTTTTTTGTTTCTTTAAAGTTTTCATTTGTATATTTTATTATTGACCTTATCTACATCTATTATATGTATGGTTTTGTTTTTATCTTTGAGATATTTAGATTCCTCGCCACACATTTCCTACTATTTATCCTTCTTTCCAAGAAAATAATATGCAAAAAACAAAACGAGAATTCGTTGTAATATTTTCTTCATATTCTGAATTTTAAGAACATGGAATGAACCATCCGACAGTTAAAAATTCCTCTTTTTTTTCACTTCATATGATAATAGAGTCAACTGAATCTTGAAAGTGATCGAGAAGAAAAAGTCTCAAACACTTGTTATTATTATTATTTTTTGGTTAACTTGAATCCAATTTTAATCAGATCCATCATCCATTTTTACGACCCATTTGATCTTGGTAGCTTCACGTACGATTTCCTCAACACCTACAAGGTAACAAAGCAAACAAAGTGCAGAGGGGAAAATTATCTTCCAGCGCAAGAAAGACGTTGCAAAACAATTTCTTGAAGGTCAAGTTAAGTACCCCACTAGGAGACAAAAAGTAATAACGATCATTACTGTCCGGAGAGAGCACCGAAGGAGGTTGTGCTGGTGGCGAAGCGTAAAGTGTTGGCCGGATAAATGGAGACTGACGGTAAGGTGAATTTATCGGTGACCGGAGCAGCGTAGAGATCATGATGCTCGGTGATAGTGGACTTGTGCGATACGGCGAGATAGGAGATGTCAGCTCTGTGGCAGTTTCCGGCGATTGTGGCCTCGGATTTTGAGATATTGGCATGTTTATTGTTACCCTGTAGAGGGGAATAAGATTCTGAGTAGGGTGAAAACTACTGTAAATCGCAATCTACTTTTTGATTGATAAATAGTGAATCATACCTCTTGTGAATTTCCACATAACGGTCTGTCTCATCGAATATTTCTTCCTTCAAGGTTCATTCACAAATACTAAGTTAGTAAACTAACATTTGTAATGATAATAATTAATAAGAATATAGATTACCTGTATCAGTTCCTCCATAACATCTTCCAGAGTTATAATCCCAATGACTTCTTCATCTTCATCAGCAATACTATCAATGTATCTGATTGGACTTTGGCGATATGTTTCGCTCGAGTCCATCACAGTAATGCTCAAAACGTCTTTATTAGCCGTTCCTGAAAATAAAATAAAAACAAAAGGACATAAATTTTCTCGTCTCAGTACTTAATATGATTTCAGATTTTATGCTCTCTCATATAATACAAGTCACTTAACCATTGATGCTCTTGTCATGGACAGGAGTGTTGGTATTGGTATAGTTCTTGGTCCCAACGACAGCAGCCATGTGGCTTCGACCTGTTTGGAAGATGTTGAGGATGTCGTAGAGAGGCAAATTCAAATTGACCCTGCTTGCAGAATTTTGAAAGAGAAACAATAAACTTCGGAAGCAGTTTGTTTACACAGTCTATATATGTATGTACCTGGGCATTCTTCTGATGGGGAGATCTATGATTGGTGTCTCATCTTCAGGACGGACTTTGATCAAGTTCTTGACCTATTCAAAACTCATGTCAAAAGGCAAAGTGTTTCTCAGGATTATTGTGTAACAGATTCGTTGCTTACTCACCAGAATATATCCGATGATAACAGTTGGATTCACAGAGTAAATAGGGATTCGACTATGGCCTTCACTTGCTATCAATCCCATTGTCTTTCTGTGAAGCCCAAAGAGGAGAATAAGAATAACAAACTAACTGAATATATATATATATATAGTCGAAAGAGGTTCTTGCATGTACGATAACTTTACAAAAACATATTTGTTTACTAGCATTTTACAAAAACTGAAAAAATAAGTAACACTTTATGTACTGTACATGTGTTGACTTTCCAGTCATACCCATGTACAGTACTGCGCGAATCAACGGTGTACAGTACACAGACCAATAACTACTAGGGGCGAAATCGTATTTTCAACAGAAAAAGTGTTACTTATTTTTTCAAAATTTGAAAAGTGTTGGAACACAAACTATGTTTTGATTAAGTGATACTAGATGCAAATATCTCTTGTCGAAAAGAACATACTCGTCGAGCCTGGCACTTATATCGAGTGAAAATATTTCAGAGACTGGTGTCATTGCGTCTTTGGCACTCTTCTGAGACATGTCCAAAGCTCCGGATATGATTGTTGTTTCATCGTGAGTCAGTTCCCCGCCTTTTCCTGCCTAATTATCAGAAAAAGGACACAGAGAAAGGAGCTTACATATTAACAAAACAATAAGAGCATCACAAGCTTTTTGAGACAAACCTCGTTTCCGTGCATATACACAAATGACTTGAGCTCTGCTCGCCTTAAAAGTGTAGAATGTCTTCTTCCAAGCAACAAATCGAGTAACTGAAGCATTGAAAGAAGAAAGTATTGTTTCAACTTGAAACAATTTCTGCTTAACTATAAAAACAATCAATTGATTCTAATAAGAGTTACATTGGTTTTGAGCTGATTGAATTACCTTGCTGATTGGATAAGCTAATGGAAAGAAGACTATGACAATAAATCTAACCAAAACCGATAGCTTTGCTCCGATGCTCAGCCCATATCGAGAGCATACAGCTTGAGGTAAAATCTACGACAGTGGAAACAGAACAGTGAGATTTTTGGATAACCTTAAAAATCACATCAGCACAGAAAACTAATTCAAATTCCGTTCACCTCGCCAAATGCAAGTATGAGAGTCACCGATATCAGAACAGAACCCCAAGCTGGAAGCAGTGAATCGACAAATACTGGTAGAGCCTTTTTGGATTCCAGCATTAGAAACATAGTCAGTAAATCAGAATTATCTTAGTCTCGTCGAGCTAAAGCCTAAAGTGTGCACGGCACAATAAAGTTGTATCCAAAGATATATGCATAAGCCTGATACCTCCATTGCCAATGCATTGCCTATGAGGAGTGTACACAGGAGAAGATGCTGGTTTTTAACTAGTGGCAGGATCTTTTCTGGCCATTTTGTTACAAAATTTTGAGAATGATGTTAGTTTGAATATGAAGTATGTAAATGGGTTTCGTGACACTGACCAGCGTTTTTGCGCTCGTTGGGTTCACCAGCCTTGCTGATGACCTCGAGCTCGACGAGACTAAGGGACATGAGCCCAAGTGTCAGTCCTGACATTAAACCTGCGAAAGCAACTAGAGCAACACAAGCGATCAGGTACACCCAGAACATAGTCTCACAGCAAGGGACATCATTTGCTGCCATTTCTTAAAGTATTTTAGAAAGTAAAGACTATGAATGCTGAGACTGAGAGAGAATGAGTTTGGGTATCATAGGAACTTAAATAGTAGCTTGGGATGACATAGTAATACCAACTGCTACACCAGGGGAACAGAATCCAATAACCACCATCCAAATTTTTAATACTAAAGAAGTACAGTAATCTCATTCTGCGATCGGCTATTACATAAGGTGAAAACAATCATTTTTTGAAAGAACCCTTGCACTAACGATCAATTTTTGGTCATCTACCCACAAGACGCAATTTTGATGTCCACCCTTTATCCCTAATCAATTTTGATTTCAGACAGAGATCTCAGAAAGTCATATATGAAGAGATGTTGGCCCCAAGACAGCAAGTACACAACTTGGTAGAGTTTGAGACCGTGTTACACAAAAAGAGCATGTCATACTCACTTAGTCGATATTTCAAAAAGGTGTGAGGAGAACAAACTGCAACCACTCGCATTGTCAACTCACTGTTCAGTATGGTCGACGAGGCCAAATAACGTCAAATGTGCTTATGTTCCTTTTGCAACAAACCATTAACGTCAGGAAAATCTATTCAAGTTTTCTGAAACACTAATACAAGAGAGTAGATTCCAAAGGAGCAGGTGGAGAAGGATCAAAACCCTGATGATACCAACAAGATAGTGACTCATTCACTAAAGAAACAATTCAACAATAATAATATCTGTAAGGGTCAGGTACAAGAAATGACCTTCGAAAAAGGAGGCTTTAGAATAGCTCACAAGAACAAAAACTATGAGAAGCTAATTTTAAAAATACCGGCCTACTCCACAAACAAATGGAAGACACAACACAAATGCTGCTTTATTCAACTTAGCTAAGCACATAGCCATTAATCAAAGATATAATATGGGAAGAACATCACTGTCTTCTTTAGATTTCTGCTAACAAATACTCTTATATGAACTGAATCACTCCCCACTAACCAATAATTTATTGTGCTGTCACTTTTCATGAATTAATCTCCTATTAAAATCTCATACAAAAAATCCTGAAAACAAAAGACTCATCAAGAAATTTGACACAACACTGTTAACCTAGAGCATACACTTCAACGAATTGAAAATTTCAAGGAAGAGTCATTGGTGATTGTAGATAGTGTAAATGATCGACAAGATTCTCCTAAATTTTGCATCAAAAATTTAATTTGTGCCTTGTTATAAGATATACCCAGATCGAAGAACAACAAATTAGATGTGATGCAAAATTTAGGAGTGTATGTACCGTATATCTTCTCCTCAAGACGAAAAAATTCGTTTGTAACCAAGTGTCCTTAACTCATGTGGATAAGAGTACCAAAGGCAAAGTCTAGAGGTCACAAGATCGAGTGACGGAAACAGACCGGACCCATTTAAAATGTTCTGGTTCCGCGCCTGGGCATGTACGAGCATTGGCCCAGAACCTTCTAGTAATTCAAAAAAAAAAAATTCGTTTATAACCAAGTGCCCTTAGCTCAACTGAAAAAAAATATCAAAGGTAAAGTCTAGAGGTCACAAGATCAAGTAACCGTTGGAACGGGCCTATTTAAAATACTCTGGTCCTGCCTTGGGATATACGAGCCTTGGCATAGAAGATAGAACCTCCTACTAACTCAAAAAACAAAAAAAAAAGTTCGTTTACGACATGTCGTTCTTCTCCAGTACGACGGCAGAGTGTGTTTATCTGTAATCCTCAAACGGGAGGTAGTGTTTACGTCTCTGGAAACATCTCCCAATATAGAATCGACACGTGGATAGATGACGACTCTTGGATTCGAAAATTTTGCGTTCTTGCGGCTCTTTTTTTTTTCTTTTTTTTTTATGGTGAAAAGAAGGAAAAAAAAGGGGGAAAACAAAAATTTCGACTCTAAAATCGTGTGAAGCTGCGAGAAGAGAAGAAAAGGAGAAAGATGTCGAAGAAAGTTAGCGCGAACACGATGGATGATGTAGATCGATTGTTCCAGTGCTTCAAGTGTGGAATCTCTCCGCCTGGTGAGCTTCTCTTGATAGATCGATTGTTCATGCAATTGTCAAATTGAATCTCATGTTCTGTTATTGAGATCTTTCTTCTTGTATAATCAACGAATGTGAGGGGGGTTTTTTCAGCCTCTGCTGTGAGAGAAAGGAAACGGAGCAAAAAAATGTTGAATCCAGAGAATACCTCTCCTGGGACCTGTAAGAACTTGTCTGGGAAAGGACAAAGAAATCAGATTGACTCAAGTCTCAGCCTAGACTCTGTTGTAAGTTTACTTGTCGTGTTCATTGTGTTTTTTTTTATAAATTGTTGTGATCTTAATGTCATATCTCAGTCTGGTTCAAGGAATGTTAAAAAGAGTACTGTTGGGAGGCAGTTTTCACCCATTGTATTCTACGGGTCTCCAAATGGCGTTCCTCCCAAAAGACCATTGAGCTTGTTAAGGCTCTTGCGTGAGATACGTATCGATCTCAGTGAAGAAAGGAAAGCAATCTCCAGGTATCTATGAATAAGCTGGTACTTGGAAGATCTGGCTTCTTTTGTGTGTTTAAAAGCGTTTTTAACTGTTTAGTATATTAGGAAAGGAGTTTGGGCTACATTTCCTCGGCAAGATGAAGCGATTAAGTTTGAAAAAAGGCATGAGAATGTACGGGTGTTTAGTTACCAAGATCATTTTTGTGGCCAAAGAAGGTTTCTGGTTTCAACATATGAAGAATTCTGGAAGAGGTTCCTTTTCTTTACCTTCTTTAACATTCCTTTAGTGTCAACTTCTCTCAAGTGCTTAATTTGTTTTTTATACTTCTACCTTAGATACAAATCTATGGATCCAAGGCACCGGCACCATTATGAAGTGATTCAAGAGGTATCTAGATCTCATTTTCCTGATGCTGCTGTCGTTAACTATTTTAGTATGTTCTGCATAGCTCTCACAGGAGTAGATCTTCCAGTATTGCGAAAAACTACGCATGTCTGGCTTTTGATTCACTGCGTTTGATTGCAACGGCTTTTCAGGGATTGCCATGCCATATGTACTTCGATTTGGAGTTCAATCAGAAAGAAAATGAAGGAAAAAATGTTGATGAAATGGTTGATATCCTGATATCAGCCATTCTAGAAGCCTTGCATGAGAAATATGCTATTGAAGGACAAGAGGATTGGATAGTAGAGCTTGATTCCTCAACTAAAGGTACAGTAATATACATGTTCTCCCAGCTGCTAGTTGGTTACGAGTTGTCCTTTTTGCTTCAGCTTTCTTCTCTGACCTATCGTTGAAAAGCCAGATATTGTAAAATTGTCTCTCTTAGATATTTCTGTATAAGAAGGTTGGTTCTCTTGACTGAAGAATTCCTGAAAAATCCGTATGCAGATAAGTTCTCTCGTCATTTAATTGTCGTCATTCCAAAGGTTGCCTTTAAGGACAACTCACACGTTGGTGCTTTTGTAGGAGAGGTATGCTTCAATTGATATATCATTTTTCTTGCCTGCAAAAGATGGTTTCCTAAGTTGCAAGTTGGGCATGGCTCATTTTCATCTTGATGTTTCATCAGCTATGCTCACGGATAGTAAGTGCGAAGGAAAAAGATGAAAGGTTGCGCAAGTTGTTTGTTCACAAAGAGGCTAATGATTCGGCATCCCTACTTTTTGTGGATACTGCTGTTTACTCTAAAAACCGTTGCTTCCGTCTTGCACTATCATCAAAAGCTGGAAAGACGTCGGTTCTCCTACCTACAGGACGATTCAAATGTAAGGATATGGTAAGTCCACCTTCTTTCAAGTCTCTCAGCGTTGACTTCTTGTTTTTCTTTAGAACAGTTCATAGTATCTAACAAAACCATTAATAAACAAACAGGGTGAACAAGATGTTTTCATGACATCCTTAATCTGCAACGTGGCATCAGATTGTGAGAAGCTTCTGGTTTGCAAGATGGAATCAGACTGTATGAAGACACTTTGCTTTGACACAGAGGTAATTATCATCAGTTTTGCCTCGCACTTGTGCTTTTAGCTTCCAATTGCATCTTCCTTCCACACATACTTGAGGGTAGATTCCACAAATGTTTTTTGGTTTTAATGTTAAGATTCTACAAATGTTTATGCCTTTAAACTGAACTTTTTGGAGATGACAGGTGAACAATAACAGTATTGTAAGAGACCAGAAAGCTCACAGATTCCAAGTGGATGCTTGCACAAGTGACATGTCAACATCGTACTTCGGGGGAAAGTCCCCGTTCCCGCTTGTGGACGAATTCATAGAATCCATTGCTTCCACCGGAAATGTCTCAGGTTGCAATTTATCTTTGTGCAACGTTTTGTGAACTGGAGGGATCACAATGCTAATCTTCTTTAAAAAAATATGCTGTGATATATAGGTAAGATAAGGTGCTGGTACTGGTTTTCAGAAGATAGCCTGATTGTGTACAGCATGTCAAGAAATAGATACTGCGAACGAATTGGCAGGGAACATAAAAGCAATCATGGTATCATCTGCTTTCATTCCTTTTATGCTATTATGAATTCGAGCATTCTCTGTATTCTCAGCTATCAAAGAACATAATAACATTAGTTGAAACAAACTTTGTTGTTACAGTGATGTACATTGTTGACATCAGAAGGGGAATTTATTATCAGAAATGCTACGATCCAGATTGTCGAGGTGTGTATATTTCTTAATCGTTGTCTTGGTGAAAAAAAACTGGAAGCAGAATCTTGTTTTTTTTCCCTTGCTTTAAGAAATTCAGTAAGCTTGTATTTTGTCTGCAGATTATCGATCTCCGATACGTCCTATTCCAGATAGTTTCCTACCTGAAGATATGGTTTACCATCAAGGAGAGGCACAGAATTTATGTGAGAACCTTAACCCAGAAGGAGAATGTTACATTGATAACGAATGCGATCCAGATAGCGTTTCTAGCAGAGGCTCATGGTGGCTTGAAGCGGCTAAAGTCGCAGATGATCTTGAAAGCAAACCCAAGACACTGGAACCTCATACCTTGGTTAGTCTACTTTACCAGTTTTCATACAAGAAACTAAACAGCTTCAAAATGGATATTGGTGTCATGTTCTTGGCTTGACTTAAGATCTGTCTACTTTCTCGAGCTTATCAAAAGAATAAGTCTTTTTTTTTGGGAACAAGTCTAAACAGCTTTGGAATGGATGTTGGTGTCATGTTCTTGACTTAAGATCTGTCAAATTTCACAGGAAAATTACGAGGAAGATGATGATGACTGGTGGGTAGCTGCAGAAGAGTCCCTAAAAGAAATCTCATCTTTAAGTCCTTCCCCAAAATGCCCTTTGATTTAGACATTTGTGACTCAACCAAAGTCAAGAAGACCAAACTGGGTTCGTCTTCTTCCTTTTTCTCTCCTTAAAACAACCATCGTATCCTCCGAAACCTTGGATCAACAGATCTCTCAAAGAACTCAATGGCTTCATCCCCAGTTTTCATACCGGCCAAGTCGTTTCCCTCGATCCTCTCACATGAAACCTTGATCAATCACTTTCAGACCAATCTTCCAACACATTCCTCAACAATCACAAGCCCTGTCCGCCAAAACTACACCGTTTCACCACCTTCCTCTCTCCTCCTCATGCCATCTTGGTCATCTTCTCCTTCTCTCCCTTACATGGGTGTCAAGCTCGTGACCTATTTCCCTCATAACTCCTCTCAGAACTTACCTGGGATCCATGGATCTTACACACTCTTCAGCTCCACCACAGGGCAAACCCTAGCTTCAATGGACGGTACCGTTTTAACCCTTTACCGTACTTCCTCTGTTTCAGGCTTAGGCTCCAAAATCCTAGCTAGAGACGATAGTCAGGTGCTGATCATGGTTGGTTCCGGTGCTCTCGCGCCACACCTGATCAAATCCCATCTAGCTGCGAAACCAAGCTTGAGAAGAGTGATCATATGGAACAGAACTCCCCAAAAGGCTCAGATTTTAGCTGAAGCTCTCTCTAAGGATTCTCAACACAACGAGATCTCATTCGAAAGCCACGATTCGTTAGATGAAATCATTCCTCTGGGAGATATCATAAGCTGTGCAACAAACTCAACTGTCCCGTTGGTCAAAGGTGAGTTCTTGAAACCCGGAACTCATCTTGACCTTGTTGGATCGTTTAGCCATGAAATGAGGGAATGTGACGATGCCGCGATACAGAGAGGGAGTGTGTTTGTGGATAACGACACTGCGATGGAAGAAGCGGGAGAGCTCGTGGGAGGGTTTGAGAGAGGAGTGATCAAGAGAGAAGAGATTTGTGGGAATTTGGTTGAGCTGTTAAAAGGAGAGAAGGAAGGGAGAAAGAGTTCAACGGAAATAACGGTTTTTAAGTCTGTTGGTTCGGGTACTGTAGATCTCTTAACTGCGCAACTCGTTCACGAGACTTATCTCAGTCGTTCTTAAGTAGTGAATCTCTACGAAAGTTGCGTTTGCGAATGTGACATTGTCTTCTACATGTAATAACATATTGGTATGGTTGTGTCAATGGATACAACTTGTTAAATAGATGCAGTCTTGTTGTCAAGATTTGTTGAATTCTGGTCGCAGGTGAAGCAAGAGGACTTGTTGCTATATCAACTCAGCTCAGGTCTTGTCCATTTGCACCATTTTTTGCCTGTTTCTCCGGTTAAGGCTTATTCTCTGGTGGTTTAACAATTTTAACCGAAGCGATCTCCGCGTTACATATGTTCCTTAGCTTTCTCACAAGAACCGGTACATCAACTTCTCCAATTCTCGGTTTTGTCACCGTTGTTATCGAAGTACGCCTCCGAGATAATATAAATCCTACTAATTTTTCTCAACTTATAAAAAATATCATATGGTAAATTTAAAAAAATATCATATGGTACATAACATCAAGTTATCTTAATAATATCTCTTTAGATTATCAAAGGGAAAACTGCCTAAAAAAGCATCAACTTACAAATTATGGCCATTAAAATCATCAACTATCGAGTCGGCCATTTAAACCATCATATTTTGTTGACTTCAAATTTAAACCCTCAACTTTTGTTGATTCGGCCAAAAAGAGCATGACGTTAAATCCGTAAACGGAACTCATAAACGGTGTTACAACTCCGTTGGTTTATTAAAACGACGTCGTTTCATCTCTAATCTAAAAAAAAAAATCCACGTGTCACTACCCAGAGCAAAAAAAATTCATCGCTATAGAAGCTCTGCTAAACTTCTCTGAGGAAAAAAAACCTAAGAGAGAAATATATCCTTTTATATCATGAAGCTTTACTTAATCAAGGAAAAAAAAAAACCCACGAAAGATGGAATCGGAGATTGGACCAGAATCTGAGAAGTAACCAGCCTCGGAGAGAGATTGGAGTAGCTCTGTCCATTCGGGCAGCCGCTGGTGATAGGAAGGAACAAAATCGGCGGCGGAGACTCGGACTCGGTGAGTATGGCGCCGTCCCAGGGATATCATGGGGATAAGCGGAGGCAAAAACATCGATTGGGCGAGCCAACAGATGAAGAAGTAGACGCCAGGCGATGGAAACGACGAAGATTGGATACGCGGCCGATGAAGACGCCGGTTTCTACGAGCGAAGAAATCGAATCCAGCTGAGCAAGAGCATCGAAAGAGAGTGATTCGAGAGCTCAACTCTTTGATTTCCGGCAGAGGAGGTGGAACAGTTAACGGCTTTGGCAACTCCGATGAAGCAGGAGACGAAGAAGTCACATATACATCCGGCGGAGGAGGTGGTTCTTCTTGGTTTCAATGACACAAAGCTTTATCAATGGCTCTGGTTTGCCTAGTCAGGCTTTCTCGAATTCGCAGACTATTTGGCTCTCTGGTTCAAATGCGTTAGCTGGATCGAGCTGCGAAAGAGCTCGTCAAGGTCAGATTTACGGGTTAGAGACGATGGTGTGTATACCGACGGAAAACGGCGTCGTCGAGCTTGGTTCGTCGGAGATTATACATCAAAGCTCAGATTTGATTGGTAAAGTCAATAACTTTTTTCAATTTCAACAGTTTTTTTTTTTTTTGATTAAGGGACTTTCTTGTTGAAATCTCGCATTCTCAGGTCGACGAGCAAGAGCTAAGCAAGCGATGAAATTTTTTTGCTTAGGGTAGTGACACGTGGATTTTTTTTGTTTTTTTAGATTAGAGATGAAACTACGTCGTTTTAATAAACCAACGGAATTGTAACACCTTTTACGAGTTCCGTTTACGGATTTAACATCATGCTCTTTTTGGCCGAGCCAACAAAAGTTGAGGGTTTAAATTTGAAATCAACAAAATATGATGATTTAAATGGCCGACTCGATAGTTGATGTTTTTAATGGCCATAATTTGTAAGTTGATGTTTTTTTAGGCAGTTTTCCCGATTATCAAATGCCGTCTTAGCTCAGTGGTAGAGCGCGTGACTTTTAATCCCGTGGCCGTGGGTTCGATCACCACAGACAGCGGTATCAGTTTTCAATGATCAAAATATCTTTTTTTTTTAACAATTATTGTTAAAAATATATATATTATTTGTTTTTGTGATTTTTTAGCCCAAAACCCTAAAAGAAAATCACACCTTATTTGTCTCACTCTTCTTCCCTCTTCGGAGTTTTGTGGCTAAGCTCCTTGGTCGTGGTGATGAACAACATGGAGACGAACGAGGCAGGGATGGGGAACACGGTGATGTGTCTGTTAACAGACCCAGAAGGAACTCATTTAGGTTCTGCGATGTATATTCCTCAGAGTGCTGGTCCTTTGCAGCTTACTCAGCTCGTCAATAAGTTCCTCAACAACGTAACTATTCTTCGAACCTTAAATTCATTTAAAGAAGTGATTTTTTAGGAATTGCAAGAACTTCCTTTGACGCCTCTGTTGAAATTTGGGTATTTGTTGAAATTATTCAGGAGGAGATGTTACCTTACAGTTTCTATGTGTCAGACGAAGAGCTTCTTGTACCTGTGGGAACATACTTGGAGAAAAACAGAGGTAAAATACACTCATAACTGGTGTGTCTTTATGACAAAAATCTAATCAATGTGACTGTGCGTTTCAGTGTCTGTGGAGAACGTTTTGAAGATAGTTTATCAACAACAAGCTGTTTTCCGAATTCGTCCTGTTAACCGTTGCTCACAAACAATTGCTGGTATGTCATGAGAGTACAATGTTCTGTTTTTTTGAAAAATTGTTCTAGTTAAGAAGTTATCAATGTGTCAAACTGCTTACTTTGATTTGTTTTAAAAATCATAGGTCACGCGGAAGCTGTTCTTTGTGTCTCGTTTAGTCCTGATGGCAAGCAGTTAGCAAGTGGTTCTGGTGATACTACTGTCAGGCTTTGGGATCTCAACACTGAAACTCCATTGTTTACTTGCAAAGGTTCGAAGATTTTCCATACTCGGATTCTTTTATTTTGCTTTGCTTCCCTCCATATATGCTTAACAATAGCTCATCCTGATGATCATACCTCTAATCTTTTCAGGACACAAAAATTGGGTTCTCTCGATTGCTTGGTCGCCGGATGGTAAGCATCTCGTGAGTGGTAGTAAATCCGGTGAAATCTGTTGTTGGAATCCAAAGAAAGGAGAACTAGACGGCAATCCACTTACAGTAAAGTCTTTTTTTTTTACTTGATATTTGGTTATCTTGTGGAATGTCCATTTTGGTTTGTTACTGATTACCGTTGATCTTTACATTTTTTTGTAGGGTCACAAGAAATGGATTACTGGTATCTCGTGGGAACCAGTCCACCTTAGTTCTCCATGCCGTCGATTTGTAACTTCTAGCAAAGATGGGGATGCAAGGATTTGGGATGTTACACTGAAAAAGTCTGTAATTTGTCTCAGTGGACACACACTTGCTGTGACTTGTGTCAAATGGGGCGGAGACGGAATTATCTATACAGGGTATGTTTCTAATATGTGAAATGTTTCCTATTGACAGATATTGCAATGTAGTTTATAGTTAATAGCTTAGATGATTTAGGTGTTGGTAATTGGTGAATCTCAGTCTGATAACCAAATAATGAAAGAAACTTAATTTGCAGTCTCTTTATCTAGATAATTACTCGGTACTTGCCTCTATGTTTAAGCTCCATGATAAGTACATAATTCTATGATTTTGTCTGGCAGTTCCCAAGATTGTACGATAAAGATGTGGGAGACTACTCAGGGGAAGCTCATTCGTGAATTGAAGGTAAACTTTTAGCTATATCTGACATTTTTTTCTGGTCATTTTTCCTCTGCATTATTAACAGATGGATTCCTCTTCTGCCTACTATCTCTGGAGACGGTTCCAATGTGATTCAAGTCCGATTGTGTTATAAATGGCTTATGTGTTTTTCTCGCGTTCTGCACCTTTTACCCCGTAGCTTGTTTAGATTCACCTAGGCTAGTATCACTTTTAACCACCTCAATTTTACTCTGTAACCTTAGGGGCATGGGCATTGGGTTAACTCCCTTGCATTGAGCACAGAATATGTTCTTCGAACAGGAGCTTTTGACCACACTGGAAGACAGTATCCTCCAAATGAAGAAATGAAAAAGGTAAAGCTTCTCTCTCCACTCCACACTTGAGAAGAGTTTTTCCCTTTTACCCTGATTCTGATCTCTCTTGGGAAAATTTGCTTGGCTTCTTTTGTTATAGGCACTCGAAAGATACAACCAAACAAAAGGGGATTCCCCTGAAAGATTAGTCTCAGGTTCTGATGATTTCACAATGTTCCTTTGGGAACCATCTGTTAGCAAACAACCTAAAAAGCGCTTGACTGGTCATCAACAGGTAAGTTACTTAACAATTTCACTCTTTTCACCTAGTTTTGCCATTTTCTCTAACTATTTACCTTTGAAATTGGTCACAATCAACAGCTTGTAAATCATGTCTATTTCTCACCTGATGGGAAATGGATTGCAAGTGCTTCGTTCGATAGATCAGTTAGGTTATGGAACGGTATCACAGGACAATTCGTTACAGCTTTCCGGGGCCATGTTGGGCCTGTTTATCAGGTCAGTTGGTCTGCAGACAGTAGATTGCTTTTGAGTGGCAGTAAAGACTCTACTCTCAAGGTAAAAACACTTGGTTTTTAATATATTATATAACCGTGGCTTGATGAAATGCCACTCCTACTCTTTACTGGATATATATTCCAAACTTTCTGAATCAGAAAGTTTGTTACTTGCAAACAGATTTGGGAAATAAGGACGAAAACGTTAAAACAAGATCTTCCTGGTCATGCAGATGAGGTACTTACCAACCAACACCTTCTAAAGCTTAAAACATTTTAACCGGAAATTTCAATCTCTTGATTTTGCGACATTCCTTTTCGTTTTTTTCTGTTGTATTGTGGATAGGTTTTTGCTGTGGATTGGAGTCCAGATGGTGAGAAAGTAGTCTCGGGTGGTAAAGACAGAGTATTGAAGCTATGGAAGGGTTAAAAGGGAAGGGATGAGCATTTTGGAAGGCTTTTGTTTAATCAACCAATCATATATTTAACTCTTTCAACTTGTTTTTGTTTTGGTTTCGGTTTCAGCAGTGAGAGACCGGTTTATAAGCTTTGGCTTTTTGATAAAAAAAAAAAACAAACAAACTTTGTCGTCCATCAAGTTATTGTTATGAAGATAACATTTTGTGTGTGATTCCATATATAAACACTTTGAGCTCATAGAAAACGACTCATACGAAGACTTAGATTACAGAGACCTGAATCAATGATAAATTCTAAGAAAATCAGAGAATTTATAGGATGTTATCATATTCAGAATTTATACGTTTTTGTAGGATGTTATCATATTTTTTGAATAGTGTTGAAATTTTCAATTCCAGTTTTAAAGTCTTTAAGAAAAACAACGACAATTAATAAATTTTCAGAGTTTGTGAGTAAAATTCTTAAAGACTTTACAACTGGAATTGAAAGAGTTGGGTTACAAAGAATCGAACCGGAGTAAAATTTGAAGCGGACCAAAATTGAAACCTCGGCCATAAACCTTCGGCAAGGAACTGGACGGCGGAGAGAACCAACAAACCTTCAATCCGACATAACCGACACACAAACACCAAACAACACGATTGCACCGACAACAAAAACAACAACACAAGAATTTCATCTTTCTTATTGCACCGATCTACCCAGAGGAACCAACGGAAGTCCACGAACCAACGGACGGCCTTGAAGATCCGGTGGATCAGTAGGGACGACTGAGGAAATGGCATTGTGAGCGCCTGTGAGAGTGGATTTGATTTAACACAATAACTATGATTTTAATACATATTATGTAAATTTATCGATATACAATATTATTTACAATGATAATCCAATAGTTAACCATCCAAATCACAACTTATTCATTGTTGGGTAGTGCACTAATTTTGAACATAAAGTTTTGATAATTCGTCACACTTAACTAAACTATCTAAACCAAAATGAACCACCAGCGGTAGAAACCGATGTAACATCTAGGGTGAGATGAATATCCATGATAAAACACACCGAATGATGAGAGATGGTTAAAACCTGGTATGCCGATTGAACTTCACTCACAGTGGTTTATTCATTTTCCACATAAGTGTGAAGTTCATCAAGATTATTTTTGAACCTCACAATCTCAGTGAAAACATTGGTTTTAGCTGTATGTATCATCACATCAATCTACTCTATTTTTGGATGAATGATTTTCCTTTTTCTTTGGGTGAATGAGTATAATAGTTTATTTATATTAGACCCAAAAATCTTAGAAAACCCTAAAAGATGTGTTTTTTTGGAGTTTTGTACAAATAATTCAAATTATATATAGATATTAAACTAATTAATTATTTCTCATGCTAGAGAAATCGAAATATATACTGTTCAATTAAATGGTTTCTTACTACGTTTATTTACTCAGTTTAATATCCATAGTTTCTATTTTATAGATCTGTGTACTAAAGCAGCCATAGTAGCACCCCAACTCTCAACAAATACGTAACCACCATCAATCACGTCTACATGTTCTCATCTCTTTCTGTCTCAGCACCTGGATCATTTTTTTTTATGGCTTTCAAATTTTTATTTTATTTTTTAAGCATTTGAATATTCATTAACTAATGAAAGAATTTGTAAAAAATTACAAAAGTGGAATCTCCATGAGATTTTTCTTTGCCAAAAAAATAAAACACAAGGAAAAATCTAAAGTGTTGCACGAGTAAGATGGATAGAGCCAAAGCAAAGGTGAGCCAAGTTTGCACTAGGTCACCAAAAATTTTGCGATTCTTTTTTTGTGAGAATCGCATCACGGATAAAACGATCAATTGCCTTGAAAGTTACTTGCGTAAGGGTAGAGATGATGCTGTGAAGTCTTGCATTTCTCTCTCTATATGCTATAAATGGTGGCTTGAGCTGCAAGTATTCAAAAGATTCTCGAAGAAGTGTTGTCCTTGTGTCCTAGCCACGAGGAGAATACAGTCCAAGTGTGAAAAGAGAAGGGTCTGTAACCAAGCTTGCGGATTATCAAGTCTCATATATGCTCACTCACTTCACATATGAGAAATAGGTGGTCACGGTTCTCTTCATGAGTGTTACAAAGACAGCAACAATTTGGAATTTGAATATCCCATCTTGAAAGCCAGCTTCGAGTAGGATGTCTATCGAGGTGAGTGATAAGCTCAAATGTAATATCCTAAAGTACTAACAGCTTTGTCGATTGTAGTATTTAGGGGTCGAATCCACAAAGACTCAAGAATCACACAATAGATTAAGTAGGTTCGAATCAAGCTAAGCAATTCAACGAAATAAGAAGCAATAACGTAAATCAAGGGTTGTAAATTCAATGGAGGAAAGATAGGTTCATGGTATTTCTCAGGAAATCAGAGAATGTAGATAAACTAATTAGCTAGGGTTCAGGTTAAGCTCGGTTCTTGAACTCAAATCACTAAGCTATAATTAACCAAATGTCGTTGCGAGAATTATCTAAATTTAAATCTCAGAATTCCAAATTTCTTTGCAAATCCTAAAGTCTAAACCAGCATTAAGTTCAAGTTTGATTTGTTCACAAAACAACTAAATCAAATCTCTTTGCAGATAGTTATTTTGCTCGTCCTATGTTCTATCAGATTATCAATTGCACTGTCGTGCCTAATCGATTAACCTAAGATCTAAGTTCTAGGTGATCAATCCAGAATTAGCTTTAAGAACAACCTATGGTGAAGAACTAATTCAGATTATGAACCCTAACCAATTAATCAACCTAACATTCAAGAGATCCTTTATTGAGAACCATAAACCTAACATGGAGATTGAAACAAACAACATGATTGAATAAATCTCTGAAATAAATAATAAAGTTGAAAGAAAACAAGAGTTCAAAATCTTCTATCGGACGAACAGAGTTTCAGACTTGTCTCCCTCAAAAGCTCTCTCAACAGAAACCAAAGTAGAGTCAAGCGTAGCCAAAACAAGTGGCTAAAAACCCTAATTATAATGCTAAGACACGTTTTGGGCCTTCTTGTAAATATTAAAGTCTTCTGAGCCAAAGTGTAGAATCTTCAGACTTGTAAAAAGTCGCGATCCTTCTCTTCATGCGGTCAGTATCGACCGATACCATAAGTGGTACCGATCGATACACAGCTTCTGTGTCGGCTATTCAGGCCTTCAACTTGATCCTTCAGGTGCATGATTCTGCTTGGCTCCAAATAACTCCAATATCTCCAATTTAGCTCCAAACGTACCTAAACTTGTAAAGACTCGAAAAGACTCCACAAATACTAGAAAAACTCTATAAATAAGACCTATATCATGGTTAAAAGCGGGTAAAAACCATGATATATCAGTGAGCAACTCACATTGTGAAAGCGTGTCTCGGGATGTGTCCCTTGAACCAGACATTAGAGGTCCATGTTTGAGGATGAGCTTGGTCTCTAAGAGAATCCCATGTGACCTTTGCCGAGAATAAAATGAGGTCATATTCATTTACATGCCATTTGAAAAAATCCTTCCAGGTATAAAGAGATGGAAGCGGCAGCGTTGTTAGGTAACATTGAATCAACTCAGCTTCTCTAGATTTGGCTCCCCTCAGTTTCCAGCCTCTTGGAGTACAAGCAGAAGCAACAGTGGAGGACAGAGGCAAACATAACTCTTGAGGACCTTTTGGACCAAACAGATGAATAAGAAGACCTAAGATCTGGCTCCCCTCAGGTTCCAGCCTCTTGGAGTACAAGCAGAAGCAACAGTGGAGGACATAGGCAAACATAACTCTTGAGGACCTCTTGGACCAAACTGATGAATAAGAATACCTAAAGGAGTTCAATGGTTGAACCAAAGACACATAGTCTCACCATTTCCCACTTTACCTCTCAAGAAACGAGCAACAAGAGGTCGCAGATGAAGTAAAGATTTCCAAGCCCAAGAACATTTTTTTTTTTATCATCAATGCTCCATAGGTTTTCATCCTTGATCTTGTTTGCTTTAATCCATTGAACCCACAAAGAGCTACTGCTAGAAAATAAGAGCCAGATTAGGCGCAGCGAGAGAGTCTTATTCCATATCTGAAAATTCCTTAACCCTAGGCCTCTTTCATCTTTTGGTGAGCAAATTGAAACCCAAGACACCTTTGCGACTGCTTTTCTCGAGATATCACCATTCCACAGAACCGGGAGCATAGACTTTCAATCCTTTTTAGACAGCCTTTCGGTAGGGTAAAGGTAGATATCCAGAAATTGACAGAACTATAAATAACCGAGAGGATAAGTTCTTTCCTGCATGCAAAGAAGAGAGCCGTGGAAGTCCAAGAAGTGAACTTGTTTGTGATCTGATCTAGAAAGGGTCTATAATCACATAGCCGCAACTTTCTATGCATTAGAGGGAGGCCTAGATAACGGATAGGCAGTGAACCGAGGTTGAAACCAAGGTTAGTATACCATCAGTTTCCTCCCGGGTTCAAGCAAGAGATCGCCTTTCTCCATCAAAAACACCATAATGTCATCAGCAAAAGCCAAATGAGTGACTTCTTGATCTGATGCATTAGGATGAAAACCTATGAAGCCATTTCTGAATATGTGATTCATCATTTGAGAGAAAACCTCCATTACAAGGACAAAAAGGTATGGCGAGAGGGGACATCCTTGTCTTAGGCCTTTGGTTCCTCTGAAATAACCGCATAGCTCACCATTTATAGAGACAGAGAAACTGGTGGTTGAGATGCACTGGTGGATCAGGTTTATGAAGACATGAGGGAAATTTAGAGCATGAAGGGTGTTAATCACAAAATCCCAATTTACTGAGTCGAAAGCCTTTTTTAGATCAACTTTTAGCATGGATCGCTTAGAAATAGACTTCCAGTTATAGCCATACACCAACTCAGTAGTCAAGAGAACATTCAATGCAAGAAGACGTCATGGAATGAAAGCAAATTGAGAATTCGAGATGAGATCAGGAAGGACATGTTTCAATCTGTTGGCAAGTAGCTTGGAGACCACTTAGTAGATAGAGTTGCAACAAGATATTGGCATGAACTCCGAGATTCTTGTTGCATTTGTCTTTTTGGGAATCAACGTTAGAATTGTGGAATTCCACTGCTTCAGGATCTGGCCAGACTGAAAAAATTCACAGACTGCCGCAATCATATCACTGCTAACTGCTTTCCAATTTGCAGTCAAAAACTCTGCTGAGTAACCGTCTGGACCAGGCGACTTATTCTTGGAGAGAGCAAAGAAAGTCTGATGGATCTCAACATCAGAGAAAGGAGCCGAGAGAGAAGAAGCTGCAAATGGGAAGCATCTAAATGGGACCAAGAAGGGGATTTTCTCTCTGGAACAGGAGGAAGAAGCTACTTGACCACCAAGAAGCGACTATAATAGTTCACAACATGACCTTTAATACTTTCCTTTGAATCCAACACATCATCATTCTGATCAAGAATGAAATGAATTGTATTTTGAGCTTGTCTTGATCTGATCGCATGATGATCAAAAGCAGAGTTTGAGTCTCCAGCCTCCAACCAATTAGTTCTTGACATTTTCATTAGAAAATATTCTTCAACTTTAGATAGATTATACCATTTTTATGAGCTTCTTTCTCCATTTCAGCTGCCATAACAGATGGTGATCTTAAGAGCTCTTGTTGGCAAACCAAAAGGGAAGAGAAGGATTCAGCAATTCTTTTTTCAATATTGGAGTAGTTTTGACGACTGAAATTTCTAATGACAAGCTTCAGCTCCTTTGATTTCTTAGACACACTAAACATCTTTGAACTAGCAAAAGAAAGAGATTCTCAGCATTCCTTTATCAACTCAGAAAACTCAGGATGTTGGTTTAGTAAAGAGAAGAACTTGAAGGCCTTTTCAGCTTAGGCTTTTTCGAGTCAAAGAAAATACAGCATGGGCTTAGGCTTTCAATTTTGCTACACTTTTCTGCTTGATTTGTATGTTTGGGGTTTATGTCGTTTTAAAAAAAAATTACTCTTTTTAAAAAGAAAAGGAATATTATTTTTAGCATTCTTTTAATTTTTATCAGATAAATAGATAACTAAACAGTGAAGATAAATTTCTTCTAAGAAGAAGACATGGCTAGAATCCAAAGTTATAAGGAGTGACATTGTGACACAAGCGAGGGAAGGGGCGGTGCCCACGGTGGTGATTCGATTAAGGTCTCGACGATGCTTAAGGGTTAAATTCTCAGAGTTTGTGAGTCGTATATTGTGCTATGTTTTTGGTTTTATAATTTTATACTTACAGGTGTTTGTGTTTTTTATTCAAAAAACTGAATTACATTAGAGAAGCATCAAGATGTTGTGGTTTATAACCTTTTCCATCAAGTTGGTATTGTTATGAAGGTAACATTGAAAACGTTTTACATTAGCTATTACATGAAATCGTTCATGCACATATATATGTTGTGGTTAGCAGGGGCGGATCTAGAAGTTTATTTAATATGGAGCACATGTTGTAATTAATATTTAGATCAAAGACATTTAAATAAATTTGTACAATTTACTTAAAAGAAAAAAAAAAATTATTATGTGGCACATGTCACACCTTTTCCTTACATGTCTTCGCCTCTGGTGGTTAGTCAAAGACTCAAAAGCCTATGGTTCGATCTAGCCTGATTTTGGGGTGAAAACAAAAAAAAAAAAAAATCAAATTTTTTTGTTTGTGTATTTGGTATTAACCGCAAATTAGCTCACAAAATACACAAGCCCAATAATCTTGACCGGATCCATTTTGTCCATCACAATATCTCTACGTGCAACATAAAGAGCATATAGATTCGTAGTTTTAGGGGTAGGGGGGTTATATTGAAGCAGAGAAAACAGAGCTCAGGAACAAGGGCAAGCTTCTGTCATCAAAACGACATCGATCCACATAAAGAGAAGTCGATTCTGGGCCCATATTGTGGACAGCCCAAAATGAATCAGAATAACAAAGGAAAGTTAGTCTTGGGCCAATATCAGAAACCAGAGCCCATTAGTCAACCTTCCTCAACGGTTACCAGCAACAAGAACAAAGTTAAAGCTGCAAGTACGGAAGAAGAAGACAAGATCAAACTGTCCAACAGATTCTCAACCCTTGATAATCTGAATAGTGATTGATGGTTGACACCTGTCATGTGTCACTAGGGTTTTACAGATTGTATATAAAAGAATCGTTCCACATTGTAAAACCTTAAGAAGTTGAAATCAAAAGCTAAAGGCTTATCTTTTCCATCTCTTCTCCTTGAGCCTATTCTTGCTTTCAGGTTATTCGGAGTTAGATTTATAGAGAGTTTTGTTGATTTCAAAAGTCATGAAATTTGTCAAATCTGTATAGAATTTTATCTTTTAAAATTGCAGATAATTTTGTGTATTTAAACAATTCATAAAAAAAATCTATTATAACAACTTTGAAAATCCAATAGATATAGATAGTATTTTGAAAATCATGTTTTATGAGTTAAATTGTAAAAAAATCATATTCCAATAACACTATATTTTAACAGAATCATTAAAATACATTTTTTTTGAATAACAATGGATTTTGATTAGATTATAAAAATCATCAAACCAATAACAATGAATTTTTTTAAAATGTTATAATCCATAAACGAATAACATTATAATCTATTAAGAATGTAAAAATTCATAAACCAATAACATTATTATCTTAAACTCTAAAAATCTTCATAAATCAATCTACTAATAACCCTTCTTAGTTGAGACGGGTTATTCAGACAAATTTTTTTTATTAAACATATATTTGATGTGTCAGAAAATTAATTGTAAAATTATGGGCTCCAATTTATATACGTATTCAAAAACTTTTATGATAAAATTTAGTTTGAATCGGGATCCTGTTCGAATTTATGAGTTGTAAATGATATATTAAAAAAGGGGTCTTGAATATATACATGACATAATCATAACACGAAAAAAAAGTTACTTGAGATTGATCTTATATCGTTGTCGCTTGCCAAACCCATAAGAAACAAATTGAGGAGAGGGGCCAAGGTTTTAGAAACGATCCTTGGATCATTCTCCTTTGAAACCAACCAAACCCACAAAAATCAAAACATGGTCATGAAAGATTTCACAATCAAATACCAATTGATAATGACAATCACATCATTTTATTCTTATCTCTCTCTCTCTCTCTAATGGCCCCTCTTTGTAAGGACCAAAACCTTTAGTCGGTTCTCTCTATCATCCATCACCTCTACCGAAAGGAGAAATGAGATATCAGCGAATTCTTCTTATAGAGACAACCAAATTGATTCATAGAATGAGTTTGGAATTGGATCATCATCAAAACTCTCTCTTTGGCTTGTTTTTCCTTTTAGACATAAACCAAACTATTAAATCGAAAATCATCTTTTTAAAAGACAAGTGAAAGGAACTATAACCATTAACCAAACATCTCTCTCATTTCATTCCCTTTGGATGTCTTTTCTCAAAGAAACAAAAAAATTAGAAAGATGATACATCAAATATGAAAGAAAAAAAGCATTATAGTGGGTGTGGTCCAACAAATCATAAGATTTCATCTTTATATATTTCTTTTAAATACGTCTTGTCATATGATCATTTAACCTCATTGCCGAATTGTAACCACATATTTTTTCATGTCTCCAACATTACGTCCTGTTTTTTTTTTCTAAGTTCTAACTTGTAGCATTTTTGAAACAAACCAACACTTTCATTTTTCAGGTACGTTATTACAAATACAAATTATGGAAAAATATATATATACAAAAGACAATCCTTTGTCTCTGACAAATAGGTTAGAGAAATTATGGTCAAATGTCCGAAATTTCCAAAATTTATCATAAAAAGAAAATAATTACAACCTAATTAACAGTTGAAAGATATAATTTCAAATGCTCATATAAAACCAAAATAGATGATAAACCCTGACTATTTAAACTTTGGAAGTTTATAATACTACGTTTAACTCGTGGTTGTTTTTAACGTGAATATATGCGTATTTAGTGCTAATTACAATTTATAAATTTTAAACGCTAGCGCAAACACAATATCAAAATGAAAATTGTATTTTTGCCGTTTATTGGTATCTCTAGATTCTTTACTACCATCTAAACCATGAAAAAAACGGACGCCACTACATAATCAAATCACTTCGGTGATCACTTCACTGTTAGGATATCAATCTAAAGTCTCTCATCGAAAGATTATACAAGGATGGTCTAATATATATAGTTAAGTCCAACTCCAACTAATACGAAGCTTTTTGAAAGGGAGACCAAAAACAAATTTGTTCGGTCTTTGCCTCTTGGCCCCTAAGCGAACATTATCATACTAATAGATGCCAGATTTTATTTGAGGGGGAGGTCAAAGGTTTGTGGTTTATGGTTTGAGGAGATAATTGTTGGGATAACAATCCAAAGTCTCACATTGAAAGATTAGATAAGGATGCTCTAATTTATATAAGTAAAGTTCAACTCCAACTAGTATGAGTTTTTTTTTGGAAAAAAACTCAAACAAATTCGTGTGATTTTTGCTTCCTATGACCAAAACAAACAATATTATACTAATAGAGAGTTGGACATGGATTTAAAAAACCCAAAATTCACATAATTCCCATAAGTAGTTTGAGAGGTAAGGTTAAACGAGCTCATCAATAAACTATCCTTTCTTTGTGAAAAAAACAAACAGAAAAGGAAAAGTGAAAAATGTGTAACTTTGGGAGTGAATATAGTGAATATATCCTTTCTCTCTCTGGTTTGATTCCTTGTTTTCTTTCTAGAAGCATATATCCTTCTTCTTTTTTCCCCGTCTTTTTACCTTTTTTTTATAAATTACAGGTAATGAAGCCATATTCTTTTTGGTAATCATAGAAGAGAAACCTTTTGTGCTCGTAAAGGGTTATATTCTCGATAGTTTGTTGCAAAATGAATAACAAATGGAATATTATTGGTACTATACCTTCCCTTTACTCTATAAAGGGTCATGCTTCAGGACTGTTCAATAATTTTTTTGATTCCGACCCCATAATGGGAAAAGACTATATTTTTGTGTGAATTCTTTGTAATCTTAATTATCTCTTTCTTCCCATCTAAACCTTTTGAATCACACGAAATTAACCGCCTTTTTTGAACTTTTGAGTGAACAAAAAAGCACGTAATTTTGAAAATATTACCTTATCATTTTAGTTGTGAAAATTATCTACCGAGTTATTATTATTAGTAGGAAAATTGTTGAGAATTAGAGCAAATCGAACTAGAAAAAAAACGTAAACTTTAGAGAAAATATGTATTGAAAAAAATACTCGTTTTTAGAGTTTCTTTATTATCTTGTGAATGAATAATACAAGTTCTTAAGCACGTTACATTCCTTTGTTCGCTCAAAAATGGCTCCTTAGTATACTTTTATCAGATTTTGTCATCTAATTAGAAACAACAAAAACTTAATAGGTTATGTACTGTAATAATTATTATAGTGTAGCAGTGAATGTAGTCATAACAACAAAAACTTATGATTATAGTGGGAACTAATGTAGTCATGTCTGGTAGGGCTGGGCACGGGTCGGGTACCCTTGAATTTCGGGATATCCTTTACCTGACCCGACCCTTGCGGGTAATGAAATATCATTATCCTTACCTGACCCGCAAATAACGAGTACCCGAGAAAACGGGTACCCGGTAAAAATTAGATGACCCGCTTAATACCCGACCCGTTACCCTTACCCTTACCATTACCCGCATAATTACATGTATAATAAACCTGTTAGTTTTACCTGCATAATGATTTTAGATTCCAAAAACAGAAGTAATCGTTTACAAACGAGGAAGAATTTATATATATATGCAACATATAGTTCCATAAAATATAAAATTACAAACTGCAAAGCTTAAAGTTTGTAATTCATTCATGAATTACCAACGGCAATTCAAAAATGCAAAAAAATATGTGTTGCAATGTCATTCTTCCGTAGGATTGCTTAATTACAAAAGAATGGGGTTTAACTTAATTGGATTCACTAGAAAATAAAATTGGACATTTAATAAATTTCACCAATATTATTGTTAACTAGTACTAATTGGTAATATTATAAATTACTAGTGTGTGATCCGCGCTACGCGCGGACTTGAACATAATTTTATTTTTAAAAAATTTGGTATAATATTATTTTAGTTTTATTAGTATGATTGTTAATGGATTTGTCTCTATTAGCTTAAAAAATGTGGATTGTTTATTTTTAAGTTTTTTGTTTCTTTCTTAATTTTATGTTTATTTATGTATTTGTTTAGTGATTGATCCACAATTTAAAAAAAAAAAATTTTGGTTGACTATTTATTCAATTAGTTGGTTTCTTAAAGTTAAGTTTTTGTCATTTTAAAGCTTAGGGAATTGTATATTTTTTAACCCAACTGAATACTAATAAAATAAATACTTCGAAATAGGGTTAGTTTTGTATAGTCCAAAAGTTACTTCGAATACTAATAAAAGAAAAGTTAGTTTTGTGAATTTAGAATTCTCCGAACTTAAAAAAAAAATACTTCGAAATAAGTCACTGTATTTTTTATCTATTTTTACCTAAAACCGAATACTAATAAAATATTCAGAATTTACTATTATTCATCTTCGATGATCCAGTGTTGGTGACTACAAAATGAATTTAATTTTATTTGAAAAA
>PKML01043607.1:292035-302565 GCA_002933935.1 Eutrema yunnanense | reverse complement strand
ATATATATATATATATATATATATTGTATTAATAAATAAAAGCTCGTACATACTCATGTTAAGTAAATTATATTCTTCAGTAATATGTACTCTTATGCATTTGAGTATCAATAAAACCATGAATTTGAAGGATAATTATGTTCCGTTCGAGTGTTTTTTTTATGGAGTATCAACAAAATTTGTTTACATATTCTTTTTGTTGGAATTTATTTTAATCAACACATGTACACTATAATGAATCCATATAAAACAAAAATTGTTATAATTTGTTATGATATGATATCTCTGCATATGTTCAGATATTTCGGTATATACCACAGAACATTGATAACACAGAACATTTATTCAACCTTGTACTATATATACATAGGCGTTTTGCCAATATCAATAACACAGAACATTAATAAACCAATACTCAAGGTTTATGACATAATTAATCATAGTTTTACATAACTGTACTAAAAAAAATACTATTTTAGTAGTGATTGGGACTATACTGGAGTGGAGAGGATTACACAAACATATCAAAGTCAACAAAAAATTGGGAAGCAATTGAGGAATTACGAAAGCAAGAGCTTATGACCAACAAGAGTGAGAAAGGACTTTGATGATCCAACTCGAGTCGTTGACTCTCTTAAAAAAAGTCAGATGAAATTAACATGTTTCCCACTCACATGACCAACAATGTCATTGGCATTGGATAAGAAGTGGGGGAGCATGTGACGTAAATTGGTCCTTCCTTCACCTGATTACACCATTCCGCGATACACCGAGTAGATTTAAAACCATAAATACACGGCTATTTGAAGTTTAATCCCGTAAAGGTTACCATTTATGTGGATTGATCGATGCATGTTTTAGAAAATAATATTTTCTAGTATCATTTTGACATATTTCACACATATTAAGAAAACAGTTAAAAATTCTATACTAAACAATTTTTTTTTCTAATTAATTCACTAAAGCAATATGATTATAAAATTGAAATTTTGTTTGATTTTTTTCATTGAAAATACAAAATAACATTTTTTGTAAAACAAAGTTAGAGTGTCAAAATGACATCATTTGTAAAACGGAGGGAGTAGTAATAGGAATAATAATGATGGAAAATTTTATGAATCTCTTTTTAGGTGTGTATTTGAATGGAACAAAAAAAAACAAAGGTTAATTTGGCTAACTACCATAATTGTTGTTCAAAATTAAATAACTAAGGCCCTGTTTGGTTGTTCATCCAGATAGATCATCTGGGTGAAAATGACAAATGATGTTTGTTTTAGTGCTAAAATCATTAACATCCAAATGATTCATCTAGATGAGTATTAAAATTTATGAATAAAAAAAGAGACTCAGCTGGCTGCTCCAAACTGGCTCAGCTGGATGAATCGGCTCAGTTAAAAAAAAAAATTGACAAAAGTACCCCTCACAAATTAAAAAATTACTCTGCAAAAACCTAGATCTAACGCAGAGACAGAGCTCCTAGCTTCTCTCCGGTTGGCTTCTCCGATTCTTCTCTTCTCCGACTCTCGACTCCGGCAGCTTCTCTCCGGCGGCTTCTCTTCGGCGGCTTCTCTCCGGCGGCTTCTCTTCGGCGGCTTCTCTTCGGCGGCTTCTCTCCGGCTACTTCTCACTCTGGTAAGCTTCTTCTCTCCTTCTCTCTTTTCCTTCAACTTTCTCCTAGCTTTTTCTGGGTTTTGATTTTTTATGGGTTTTGATTTTTCTGGGTTTTGAACAAAATCGAGAAAAGGGTACTCAATTGATGCAATATATTGGCACTTACGCTCCTTTGTTTTCTCTCTTGGGCTGTTCAATAGCTGAGCTTCCCAGAAAATGCATATTGGCCAATAGAAATTTCGGATATTGGTTTTTACTGGTATTGGAAGGAAGCAGAGCATGATGATGAGAAATATTTTTGCCTCTGAAATCAAATTCATGTGGATATATTATATATACCTTAAATCCGTTTTCTCTGTTTTTGTTGCTATGTGATATAGAGATATTTGACATTGGATTTGTGTAGAGAGTTTAGAAACGGATTCGTATCTTATTCAACTCTATGTTTTTGTTCATGCCATATTAAGCAATTCTGCTTTGATTCTGTGTGGATTCTGTTTCATACTTTTGGAGAACATTGTGTTTGTGTGTGGATTCTGTTTCATACTTCTTGGTTCTGTTTCTAAAATTTGTGTTTCTATACAACTCTATGTTTCAGACAATGCAAGAGTTCCATTGTCTCGATAAGATCACGAGCATCCATTGTTGTTTCACGAGTTAAGGGTAATGTGTTAAGGGTAATGTGTTAAGATCGATGGCTGATCTGTCTCTGTGTTTACATTAAGCTTGTCATGATTACTATGAATATATTGGAAGAATTTTTGTTACCCTTTGTCTAACGTCATTGCTGATCCATTTTAGTTTCTTCTCTCTTTCTTACTAAACTTCCAATTTTTGTTACCATTTGCTGTAAAAAAAATCTGACATTTGTTAATTTTGGTAAGGAATAATTAAATGCAAGATTTTATACCAATGGATCCAANAGAAAACTAATTATTTCTTCTTCTCCGACAGGTACCTGGCGTCTTCTGCAGCCATATTACCGCCGCCTGAACATTCCGGTAATGATTCTGAAATTTAAGATGTTGGTAGATTTTCATTTGTGGTAGATTTGTTTAATAAAGACGTTGCGGTAGATTTGTTTAATACGATTTGGTAGATTTGTATAATAAAGACGTTGTGATAGATTTGTTTAATAAAGACATTGTGGTAGACTTGTTTAAAATCTTGATGGTAGACTTGTTTAAAATCTTGATGGTAGACTTGTTTGTAGCTTCGTTGATTTGAGTTGCAGAGATACAGATCGTGATTCGTCAAGTTGTAGATCCACCAGATATGCTCTGTCGCCTCCTTCCGGCAAAAACGCGTTTGATTCCCGACACACGATTTGGTAGACTTGTTTTCAACGATTTGGTAGATTTGTTTAATACGTTTGTGGTAGATTTGTTTAATACGTTTTGGTAGACTTGTTTATTACGTTTCGGTAGACTTGTTAAAATTCTTGTTGGTAGACTTGTTTAATACGTTGTGGTAGATTTGTTTGATACGTTGTAGACTTATTATCTAGAATTTTTTTTTCTCCAGTATGCGATGGGCGACGAACGACGGGCCTGAAGAGTCACTGGGCGATGCGGTGAAATGGAAGTCGAGATTTGTTTATCAAAAAAATTGTGTGTAGATTTGTTTACTACTTGAATAATGACAAATTTGTATACTTGGTTGCCGATTTAATTTTAGGGTTATGTAGATTTATTTGAATGGTGGCCGATTTGCTTGTAAACGTGGTTGATTCCCGATAGATATGCTCCGTCGCCTCCTTCCGGCGAAAACGTGGTTGATTCCCGACATACGATATGGTAGACTTGTTTTCAACGATTTGATAGATTTGTTTAATACGTTTTTGGTAGATTTGTTTTCAACGATTTGGTATATTTGTTTAATACGTTGTGGTAGACTTGTTTAATACGTTGTGGTAGACTTGTTTAAAATCTTGATGGTAGACTTGTTTAATACGTTGTGGTCGACTTGTTTGATACGTTGTGGTAGACTTCTTTTCTGCGCTGAAACTTCACCTCCGTGAGATCACCACTTCATCTTTGAGAGGCGTGATCCCCACTTCTGTGTCTTATCGCGTACTTACCTTCATCATCAAATCACAAACGAAAAACAACTCTATCAGGAGGAAAGTTTTAAGGAAGAAAAAGAACTTAGGAAATGGAGGTTGATCTATATTCAAATTTGCATGCCTTTAAGAATCTAAAAGATATAATTTTTTGCATGCCTTTTAGAATCAATGGGATGATAGGGAACATTTTGCATGCTTTTTAGAATCTAAAAAATATAATTTTTCTCTCTGGAATTGAAGTACTAAGGAAATGGAGGTTGATCTATATTCAATTTGAATGTCTTCCCATGCATTGTCTAAGTAAATTTGGATTCGTTGTGCGAGTAGTAAATTCATCATAAAGATGAGTTAAAATACTACATTTATAAGCGACCACATGCGCCTCTTGCAAATGCACAACTACATACGGCATGCCAACTTGTTCTATCGATCAATGAAGAAAACAAAATTCAAACAAGTATACAGTGGATGAAAAAAAAAATTATCTTTGACAAATAAAAGCATTTAAGTCCTAAGTACCAAAACAAGGGTTGTAAACAAACTTTCAATTAAGTAAGGTGATAATGCATCATTGTCTCGAGGAGGAAGATATATTGAACCACTAACAAATAGTAATTAGAGCAGACAATTAAACTCAACTAAAATCAAAGATCAACTACTACATATATTATGCTCAAGAATAAACACCCTCAGTGCACTAAATCAAAGGTCCAAAAAATGTACACAAAATAGGTCTCTCTTTGTGATTTAAGATGAAATGAAAAGTTAACTCCATAAAAACAAATCAACAAAATAAATCTACCATCATTACAATAAATCTACCATCAAATAAAAAAAAATATCATACTTAGCAAATTTGGGTGCCTAGTTTTTTTCGTAGATATGAGTTTTAGTGTAGGGCAAAAACGTCATTTCTCATTCTGGAAAAAGTCAAATGTCTACCACCAAACAATGTCGATAAATCTACCGTCAATAAAAGTCTACCACAACGTGAAATAATAAGTCTACCAACTTAAGGTTATCTGAGTAAATACCAAAAGATTTACTAAATCTACCGCCATTAACAATAAATCTACCGTCATTAAAATTAAATCTAGCACCATTACAAAACGAAATCACCGAAATGTTAGACAGTTTTAAATCTACCGCCATTACAAACAAATCTACCAACCTAATAAAAATCTACCGTTGCCAATACAAATCTACCGTCAAATAAATAAATCTACCGTCACGATAAAATAATTCACACTGATTAACTCTACCACCAAAAGAAATAAGTGTACCAAAGAAAGTCAAACTGAAGGTTATCTGAGTAAATACCAAAATAAGTCTACCAGTAAAGAAAATATATCTACCAACTGAAGGTTATCTGAGTAAATACCAAAAATAAGTCTACCATCAAAGAAAATATATCTACCAACGGAAGAGTATCTGATTAAATACCAAAAATAAGTCTACCAAACATAAATATATCTACCGCGTCGTTAAAATGAGTTTACCAAAATAAGTCTACCAATATTTAACAAATCTACCATCCATTAAACAAATTTACTGACCAAAATTTGAGTTGACCAACATCAAACAAGTCTACCGTCAAATAATTGTAGACTTGTTAAATCAACTTTTGCATATGTGGCAAATAAATAGTAATGACAGTTTTGTAATTGCGTTTTTCTCAACAAATGCAATAAGGGTATTTTTGGTAATACGAATAAAATTAGGTTATTGTAGTAATAAAAATAAAAGTAGGTCAAACTAATAATAAACATAGAAATAAAAGTTAGTACAGTAATCCACCATTTATAATATGATATTTCTTTTTATTCACTTTTTGGACGGAATCTTGCTTCTAGATCGTTTATACATGTTTTAGATTAATATGATCCATGATACCATGATAAAATTTGCATGTTATCATTTCAAAACCAATAGA
The DNA here is from genome assembly GCA_002933935.1 of Eutrema yunnanense. Lineage (NCBI taxonomy): Eukaryota > Viridiplantae > Streptophyta > Magnoliopsida > Brassicales > Brassicaceae > Eutrema > Eutrema yunnanense. The sequence goes on along the minus strand of PKML01043607.1, from coordinate 296,956 downwards.
TAGTGAACAAAGTGAACGTATAATATACTAGTTCAGTTTCATTTTCATTTTTTTTATCACAAGTACTGAAAAAAGTTATACATATTTACAAGCTTTCGCAAGTTCAAATTCAATAGTCTTTTTTTTTTTCATTAGACTTGAAAGTAATTCCAGGTTTTTAACGGGCCCAAACTAATCTTTCGAGCGGGAGTGACACAATCAATTTATAATGCCCTATTTGGCTAAAAGTTAGTTTGATAATTCCGCATCCGGGGAGACTCAATCCATGGTCTGTACTAACAAAGTCGAATCTTTCATGGATAGAAATCACCCCTCTACAACTTCTTGGTTTCAAATTCAATAGTCTACTCTTTTAATAGAGTTTCTTATTATATGCATGCATAATAGATTAATACAACTCTTTGAGAAAAAAAAGTATTTCATCGGGGCTGAACCTCTCTCCCCTCCCCCCCCCCCAAATCGCCCATAGGTTAACCAGATATGATCTAAGCTTGCCGGCGCCGGTGGCTCACTCAGCACCGGTGTCGGCCCCCTCTCTCTTCTCTTTCTGTTTTTCCCTTTCTTTCAGTCTGTCGGTTTCGGTTGCGGTTGCTAGGTTGCTCGGCGGCGACGACTCCTCCTTTGACGGCGGCGCGGCCCAGTGGTGTCGATGTGGTCGCGGTGGCGGAGAGTCGCTCTCCAGTGTGGTCGGTGCTCTCTCCTACCTCCGCCTTGTCATTCGGTCGATCTCCCTCTTCTCATCTCAACTGCTCACCGGTTTTTTCTTTCCGGCGGGGCTGCCTTCGTCTTGGTAAGCTCTCTTCCTGGATCGGCGTTATCTTCGGCTTGTCTTGGTGGTGTGGTGGTGGCAGCTAGTCTTCTCCACAAAGCAGGGCTCGCTCCCTTGTCTCGTTTTCGGATCTCGGTCTTTAAAAGGTGGAGCGTTGGCGGCGGGCAGATCTGGTTTTGGCTCCCGGCTGTGGCGTTTATAACCTCGGGGACGGGTTCTTTCGCCGACTTCTGGTTTCAGGCTAGCTCTCGTGTCCTCCTCGGAGTGGTGGCTTTCGTCGTATCTCGGTTCGTGTAGCTCCAAGGTTTTTCTCTCTTCTTTTCTTTTCAGAGCAGCTCGAGGAGGGTGGTGGCACACCAACTTCTCCCGATGGTGGCGCGTGGCAGTAGGCCTCATCAGCGGTGAGTTTGTCAGGTCTACTATGGTGGTCCTTGGAACGGAAAAGCTATTTTCCGGTATACTTGTGTTGCCCTCAACTTGTTCCTTGTTGCTCCACCGTCGGTTCTCTTAGGCGGAAGGTGGTTGCCGGTGTGGCTTGGAGAAGTGTCTCCATGGTGGAGGGGTTCTTCGGCCGTCGTCTCTTCCGGGTGGCCCAAAGTCTTTCGTCGGTGCTTGTTCGGTCTCAGCATCGTACGGCTGTGTCTTAGCCGTCTTCAAGCTCATGTGTTGGTCTTCAGGGTGGGTTTGGTTTGTTGTTTAGGTAGCTTTGCTCGGGATGAGTCCCCTTTGCATCGGTCCCTTGTTGGCTTGTCTTGCGGGGGGTTTTGGTCACTTGGCTTCGGAGAGGTTGTTTGAGTTTGCTATCTTAGTTCTCGAGTGCGGGGTACGTGATAATAGGTTTTTTACCTATATCAATTACCTAAAATGCCTATTGAGCATAAAAGGATCGAACCAAGGGTTAAGTTTCAAGCACTAGGAATACATACTAGTAAGTGAGTTAAGCAAGCAAATAGGGGTTTGTGATTAAGAAGCTAAAATGAAAAAAAGCAAAAGCAATTAAACAAGTTGTAAATCAATATAAAAAGGCGAATCTTAGGGTGAGGTAATTGATTTCGGGTGATCTAGAACTAATCCATGATGCCAATATACTCAACCAATGCTAATCCTTAGGTTTAGACCACTAATCAAGACTAATCCACTTCCATGGCTTGAATCACTTGCTCATTACCCAATTAAGAACAAACTTCCATTTGTAATTAAGCAATCATCAAGCAATAAACACAAGGTCTAACAACCAATAAACACCTTGGACAACTATTTCCATAGGCCAAGAGTGTAAATCCCTTAAAAAGTTCATTGGGGAATTTCATCGAACACCTTCCGGACGAGAAATTCCCTATGATCTAAATCAACTTGATCAAGGCTAATCTAGCCTTAGGAACACTTATTAAGGAAAGAAATCAAACAATCTAAACCCCTAACATCATGGATCAACCCCAAATCACCCTAATCTATCTCACCCAAAAGATCCTAAGAGACTACTCACTAGTCATGTTAATCCCAACAAAACCCATGTTAAGTTTGCTAAGATTCATGATTAGGAGAATGCAAGAAAGAAAGATTAAAATGAAAGATTCAATGAAAACAACTACTAGATTGCATAAAAATAGAAGATCTCTCTTACAAAAATCTAAGAACTCTCTCTAAGGAGAAAAGGGTTTTTAGACCAAAAAGAGGATTTCTACTAGTCAATTACTCAAATCCCACTCATGTCATTGTAGTATTTGAGATATCGAACCACGGAGGTTAAGATTGAAGCACTAGGAATACATGAATCTTCCTAAGCCAGAGCAAATATTTTTTGGGTTTTATGTTTATGGGAAAAGAAACAAATGCAAGAAAGAAAACAAAGATAGAGGTGTTGGATCATGGAATGAACTATCAAATGAATGATTAACAATCAAACAATGAATCATTTGGAAGCATTAATCACTATCCTAGAACATGGAATTCACAATTATGACTAATCCATTCCCATGGCATTAATCACTTTGTTAATTACTTAATCAAGAGCAAACTTCCATTTGTGATTAAGTAATCAAAAAGCATTAAAGAAACAATTCCAATTGTTCACTAAACACCCTAAACATCAACTTCCGTTGGCTAGGATATGCAAAGCTCACAAAAGGCTTAGTTCAAGCATTTCATCGAACACCTTCCGGGCGTGAAATGCCTTAGTTCTAGATTTAAGATTAACCTAAGTGAAGGATCTAACAAGATGCAACCTAAATCATCATCATTTAATCATCAATCAACCATTGACTAAAGATGCCTAAACATTCAATGCACATTCATTCTTATGACATGGATCACACAAGTAGATTAGTTCACTTTCATGATACTAATCCATTTACAAATCATCTAGTTATCAAGAACTTCCGTTCGCAACTAAATGATCCATAATCATTAAGCATTAGTCCATACAAGTCAACAATTCACCTTAATCATCAATTTCATTGGCTAAGAATTGAATTGCATGCTTAGAAGTTTTCTAGACATTTCATCGAACACCTTCCGGGCGAGAAATGTCTTAAGTTCTAGAAATGAGTTGTCAATTCGATTCTAGCATTAAGATCCTTCCTAACATGAGAACAAATGATTATCTAAGCATAAACATCAACAATCAACCATCAAACCATCTAAATCAAGCATTATCCAAAATCCAACAAAAAGTCAACTCATAAGAACATGAAGAACAAAAGAGAAAAAGAGACATAAAGATAAAGAACAAAGATTAAATAAACATAATATATAGATAGGTTGAAGAATCCTTCACTAGAGTGGTATGAATGATGTAGATCCATCCAAAATCATCTTAGAAAGAGTTTGGGATAAAACCCAACTCTAGAGAAAAGGAAACTTCACATGAAAATTAGGTTTTTAGGGGTTTTATAGAGAAAGGGGGCGGACCGGGTCGACCCGGGACAAACCGGGTATTGACCCGGTCAAATCTGGGTCGAGGTTAGGTCGGAGGTCTTCAGTGAATCAGCTCTAACTCTTTCACCTAACATCCAAATGACCTGAACCCAGCTTCTGTAGACAGGTAACTCTTCCCTCTACAACTTCCATGAGGACCGGAAAGGCTGAATCATATCGGAAGGCCTTCGTTTCGCCGGTTCTTTGGACGGTATCATCTTCTCTCGGCCAGACGGACATACCTTCAATAAATCCGTCTTATCTACTTATCCATATGTCCAAATAACCCAATTCAAACTCCTGTGTAAAGCTGATGCACTCCTCTACAACTTTTGTGAAGGCTACCGAGGCTAAATCCGATTGGAGACTATTTGTCCAGCCAGGTCTCTCAGGCATGTCGGGTGGCTTCGTTCAGACGGACATACTCTCAGTAAAGTGGCCATATCTAACGAACCACGTATCCTAATGACCCGAAACCACCTCCTGTAGTCATCTAACGCACTTGGCTACAACTTTCATGAAGGTCTCAATTTAAACTGGGCAAGTTAAAGTCTTCATTTGGCCTGAGCTTTGAGTCACTTCGGCTGCAACGGTCGGCCACAGCCCGATGCCACGCACCGATGCACTCTCAGATTTCGCAGAACTTCCATCGGTCGGTGGCATCGGTGTCTGGTGACCGATGCCATTCTTGTCGTCGATTTTGAGCTTCCCATCGGTCGGCATCGGACTGATACCACGCACCGATGCATTCTCGGATTCGTTCTACATCGGCCAGGTAGAGACGTCTTCAGTAAATCCGCGATAACTCCTTAACCAAATGTCCAAATGACCTGATTCAAACTTTCCTGGACAGCTAACTCACTCCTCTACAACTTCCATGAAGGTTGTGTAAGCTGATTCAGAACAGAGGGCCTTCTTTCAGTCACATCTTTCCGTTGTCTCGGATGGTCTTTGCATTCTACTTCGGCCCATTTCTCCAAATATCATCAATTGTCTCCAAATCACCTAAAAACACTCCAAATGCATGAAAAGACTCACTAGGACCTAATGCAAACACCTAATACTCTAATAAATACCAAAATGCTATAAAAACTATGCAAGACACATGCATGAGACACAAAACAATAACAAGAATGCATGCTAAAAAGAGGTAAAATATGGGAATATCAATTCCCCCAAACTTAAACATTTGCTTGTCCTCAAGCAAACAAGAATAAAGAAAGGGAGAAGACTAAA
>PKML01043607.1:269785-286533 GCA_002933935.1 Eutrema yunnanense | reverse complement strand
ATTTTGTTTTGTTTCACAATATAAGTTGTTTTCATGTTTCTATGCAACTTTTACCTTTATCGAATACTGTGTGGCCAATAATATTCTGCAGTTTTTTTTATGATTGGCTGGATTATTTTTAATTTATATATTAAATGATATTTTTTAGTAAAAGATGAGTTTCTTAATATTTGTGCTTTTAGCCAAAACTACTTATAAAAAGAAACGGAGGAAGTATATGTATTTAGTATGTGTATTAAACTTTTAAGATGCTGAGGTGGCAGCATGAGAAGAGAGAAAAACTTACTTTATATATATAGATGATTTGTATTGGTATTGTGAATATGTTACCATCTAAGTTCAAATCCGATCGAATATGTCAATATGAGTTGTTGCAAAAAATGAATGAAGATTAATGTAAGGGTAATTGTAACATCTACTATATATTAACATCAAAAATAAATAGGGAATTCACGTCACTGTTCGATGATAATGTTCATCGTGAATAGACTTCGATATCCCTATATTGTGAGCCCCTAAAATGTTGTCATTTTCTCTTTCTCGTCTATTTTATCTTCATTCTCATATTTTCCCTCTTCATCTTCTTTTTTTTCTTTTTTCTTTCCCCTCTCTCTCTCTTCTTCTTCTCTGTTATTCTCTTCATAATCCCTCTAATTCTGTTGACGGTGGTGCTCTTAACAAAGGTTTTCCCTTGGGTATTCCTCTTCACTTTAGAAAGTCTCATCTTCCATTGTTAAAGGAGTGTGATAGTTGGAGTGATCTACATCTCTTGGTGGTGATTTATTGAGGGTTAAAGGGCGACGCCGGTGGTTCTTGTTTCAGTCATCGGGATCTCTTTCTTATGTTGGGTTGATGACGATGGTTGGTTCTCTATCTAGATCTGAGTTTCTTTGTGATTTTAGATCTAGATAATCGATATTGATCGTTAAGGTAGTTATCCGCAGATACTTGCCACTTCTCGTTAAGGTAGTTAACAATAATGTAAACCCGCACGCCGCTTCTCGGTAAGGTAAACTCGTTTAAATAGTATAAGATAATTGGTTTAGCATGTAGAATTAGGATAAAATTGTTTGAATCTCTTTTTGATATTTTAGGAAAAGCAACGCAACTGGGTTAGCAACTATTTATCATTACTTGTGGTTGAGTTCGTAGGCAATTTTCATATGAACCTGTGGATGAACCCGTTTAAATTTGTGGTTGTCATTGGAGAAATTGTAAGTTATTTGATGATTTCAATTTGTTATTTACTTAGGGTATAGCAGTTACCACCACATGATAATTATTTTCAGGACTAACAAAGTTATCGTGCTAACTTCGTATAAACTATCGACAACAACTAATTAATTAGTTAACGACAGCTAGTTAACAACTATTAGATTTTCAAATTTCTGTAGAACTTGGAAAAGTGGAGCAATGCCGAGTTTGAGGAAAACCGGCAAGAAGAACAATACAATGAATCAGCGCCATCTAGTAGGTCTGAAGTGTGCCCGTCGGTGATACAGTAATTATGTTTTTTTAGCTCTGAACTAGACATAGTTGTTAACATTACGATTATTATCAGATAACTAGTTTATCTCATTATATTCTACAACATAGATGACTCTTTGACTACAGTTCAGGATAAAGACGAGAGGCCACCCATCTCTTCTCATCATGGCCACGTTGTGAACGAAGTTCCCATCCGGGGAACCGATCGTGTCTGAAGTGGGACCATATGGAGATTTGCTAACATGAATATGTTATCGTGTTGAGTTACATATCAGCGATAACAATGTTATCGACTGTGGAGACATCTTATTAATTCCAATATGTTATCTTGTTCAGTTACATATCAGCGATAACAATGTTATCGACTATGGAGACATCTTGTTAACTCTAATATGTTATCGTATTCAGTTACATATCAGCGATAATAATGTTATCGACTGCGGAGACATCTTGTTAACTCTAATATGTTATCGTGTTCAGTTCTGTGATATGTTAACGATATTATACGTTAACTTGACTTGTTAACGATGTTTACATGTCAACTTACTTTTTAACAATGTTATATGCTAAAATGAATTGTTAACTTGACTTGTTAATAATGTTATACGTTAACTCAAATTGTTAACTTGACTTCTATATAATATGTTGTTATACTTGTTATTATGTCAATTACGTAAGAGAAACATTAAATTTTTTTATTATACTTATATATACACAATTTAAAAAACATTAATTCACGAATTAAATTTGAATTTTCATATTTGTATGATATGATAACTAAGTTAACACAATAAACATAAACTTATCGCGATATCATATTATTTAGCATGTTAACCACTTATCAGATATTAGTGGTAGCACATTATAAGTACTCAAATATTATTGTTAGCACGATAACATTCTATATAATAGGTTGTTATAAATGTTATCATGTTAATTACGTAAGAAAAATACAAATCTTTTTTATTGAACTTATATATACATAAATAAAAAAAACTTTAATTTACGAGTTTAATTTTATTTTTTTTATATTTTTTATGATTTGATAACTAGGTTATCACGATAAACATAAACGTAACGCGATATGAGAATTGGGTTAACACAATAACTGAATTAATTAACAGTAGCGGCGACAATTGTGCTAATTCGTTTAGCAATGACAGTGCATTTAATGTTGTGGCAGAGCATTTAATGCTGCGACAGAGCTTTTAATGCTGTGACAGAGCTTTTAATGATGCGACAGAGCTTTTAATGCTGCGATAAAACTTCTGCATCTTTCTTGTAAAGACATTTCGGTCCGAGACGAGATAAATTTTTAGTTAAATCTTATCTTATTTTGTCAATTGTTATTTTCCTAATAATATGGTCATATTCATTCAATTCACCCATAAATCTTTACATGGAGATTATTTATGAATGAAAATGAATCAATGGTATTTATTTATAAGTTTATAGAATTCTCGACTCTTAAATAATGTCAAATATTAAGCAACGTTTTTAATCATTGATCAAATTCTTTTCCTTAAAAAGTTATGGGTCTTTTTGGTTAATATCATAAGAATTTGTTTTTTTGTCGAAGTGAGTGTCAATATCAATTTTCTTATAGAGAAATCTATAAGAATCGTCGGTGTTTTTTTGAATATTTATGATGATTAAACCCGAAAAAAAAATCATGTTATGTTTGAGATGGAGCGGGAGGCGGAAAATACAACGGACGATTCAGAAAAAGCAAAACAAATGACTATTCTGCGCTGTTTCTGCTAGTGTGCGCCAAAACAAAGTGGTCCCTACTTTTGACTTGGTTTATAAAGTCAAAGAAAAAGCAGCTTTTGTGGGATAAGATGTGTAAGAGAGTGAGAGAGCAAAAATGTGTATCTAATAAAGTTCCACTACGAAATTACGAGTTAACAAATAAAATAAAAGGATATAAAGGAGAGAGTGACTAGTGAAGCGAGTGCTTTATTTGGTTCGAATAATATTCGTACCATTACCAATTTGTATTTTAGCACACGAATTTACAATATTCTTACGCCTAATGAATTGAGAGGTGTGTGTGAGGGAGTACTTCGTGCTTTTCTTACATTTTTTTATATGATTTTATGAAAATTTTAAATCATACAAAATCATATATAAATGATAAGATTCGTTTGTGAGAGGGATTCTAGAATCGATCTTTTATATATGCTATTTCAAAACCATTTTAATTCTTGGAGTCTTGTAATTACATGAACATTATTATTTACCATTAAAACAATCTAATATTTTTTCTTTTGTTTATATACCTCAATGTTGACATAGGTTTATGTTCAGACAACATCCACGATAATTTTGTCACGTATTAACGAAATGATTGGATAACTGAATATTTTCAAAACCAACATATATCCCTTGTTTATATGGAGTATAAGTGTATAACTAATTACAAATATGATAAAACATATGATATACTTTCATTTTTTTATGTCAGCCGATTATAATTGTCCAATTTTGTAGTCGTTTTCTAACCAAAAACAAAAATCTTACTTTTTGATCGCTATATATTTCTTCGGTAAATCTAGATATGTTCTCATTCGTATTTTCTCTAGAGTGCCAATAATCGATTTAGTTCTTTATAGTTTGTTTTGATATATTGTGACTAAACATCATTTTAAAAAATGACAAGAAATAAATGTTCAAAAAAAAAAAATGACAAGAAATTATAAAAATATTAATCACCGGATGTACTCTTTGTTCCATGTTTACATTTCCAAAGATTATCAAATACAAATCAAGAAAAAAAAGAAGAAGATGAGAATGGCAAGCTATATTTTATAGACTGCATAAATATTTTCTTAGATGTATTTTAGCGTATTCAAATTTCAAATAGCTATATTTTCTATATTTTACTACTTTTTAATGTTATGGTACGTATCATATTGTTTTTATGAATTTATTTAAAATGTTAATAAATCACTAATCATATATATTATTTCTTTTTCTATATTATATTAATTTTTAATGTTATGATTCTATGAAACTGTTTTTTTTTTTTTAAATATCACTAATCATATTTCTTGTTGAATTTCCATCTCTTGCTACAACTTCTTATAACTTTGAAGTTTTAACGGCATTATCTTCCTTTTTTTTTCTTCATCACCGCATTATCGTCTTTTGATCTTTGAAACAATTCTTATCACCATACCAAAAAATTTGGTCGCAAATAAGTTAGAAGAAAAAAAAAGAAAAACATAACATCTTAAACAAAAAGTACAAAACATCAAAATATGGTTTTTTTTATAGAGTATAAATATGGGGGAAGGGAAAAAAGAGAAAGTGTATAAATATGTAAAAAGAAAATATGAAAAGTTGAAAAACCCATCAAACTTTTTTTTGTTTTTGGTTGGTAAAATGTATAAATAATGGAAAACAATAGCAAGTCAAGTGCTCTCTTCCCCCACCCATCGATTCCTCTCGGACACTGCCCAATCCCTCCATACTCTCTCTTTCTCTCTTTCGACAAAGAAAAAGTCAGCGCCGTCCTTTACGCCATAGTTTGTCTCCTTCTCTCTCTCTCCTCACCAACAGAACCTAAAGCAAAGAGATCGAGCTTTCTTTCCTAAATCTCAAAAAACAAAAACCCACGAAAACTAATTCAAGATCATCAATTATGTCTGAAGATTGGGATCTCTTCGCTGTCGTAAGAAGCTGCAGCAGCAGCTCTTCTGTCTCCTCGGCAACTATAAACATAAACGACAGAGGAAACTGTAAACAACAAGATCCTCCTCCTCCTCTGTTCACACACATCGGTGAAGACAGAGACATAGAGTCTTCTTCTTGCAACGAGCTACAAGATTCTTGCAAACCCTTTTTGCCCGTTACTACTACTTGGTCTTCTTCTCCTCTTCCTTTTCCTCCTCCTGTAGTTTCATCAGCTCCTCCTATTGTCTTAATGAAACAAGAACAAGGATCACTACTCGAATCACAAGATCAGAAACCTCCTCTTGGTGTTAGGGCTTTCCCACCTTCCAAAACCATTTCGTCTTCTTCTGTCTTTGTTTTCAGAGGTCAACGCGACCAGCTTCTTCAACAACAATCACAAACTCCTCTTCGATCTAGAAAAAGGTTTGATTCATTAATTCATCGGTTAAACCCATGTCTTCATTGCAAAGTTTCTTTCTTTTGATTATGTTTTGTTGCTCTAATTAATTAAACAGAAAGAATCAGCAAAAGAGAACCATATGTCATGTAACGCAAGAGAATCTCTCTTCTGATATGTGGGCATGGCGTAAATACGGTCAAAAACCCATCAAAGGCTCTCCTTATCCAAGGTCCACATTTTTTATTTTTTGTTTCCATTACTCATAAATTTTCTCGAGAAAAAAATGGTTTCTTTTTTCCCGGGAAAATGTGCTAATTAAACTGGTTTTGATATATTTTCAACATACAAAACAGGAATTACTATAGATGCAGTAGCTCAAAAGGATGTTTAGCAAGAAAACAAGTTGAAAGAAGCAACTTGGATCCGAATATCTTCATCGTCACTTACACCGGAGAACACACTCATCCTCGTCCAACTCACCGGAATTCTCTCGCCGGTAGCACCCGTAACAAATCTCAACCCGTTAACCCGATTCCAAAACCCGATCACTCATCGGGTCAAACCGTTTCTGGATCGAATACGGTAAAAGAAGAGATTCATCTTTCTCCGACGACACCGTTGAAGGAAAACGGCGGCGACGTCCAGGGAACAAACGGAGACGAAGAAGTCAACATGGAAGACGAAGAATTAGATGAAGTCGAAGAAGAAGAAGAAGAAGATGAAGATTATGACGTGGATAATCTTTTGATACCGAATTTCGCGGTGAGAGATCGAGATGATTTATTCTTCGCTGGAAATTTTCCCTCTTGGTCCGCCGGATCCGCCGGAGACGGTGGTGGACGATGAAGACGAATATAATCTCAATTTTAAAAACAAAAAAAAGTCAGTTTTTAATCATTATTAAAACTTGACATTTATTGTGTTATTAAAGAATACATACAATAGAGAAAGAGGGAGAGAGATGAGACAAAAGACTAGTCTACAATTTGTTTTTTCTTTTTGACTGATAGATAGCTAAACTTAGAAAATTAGTCTCTAATAATAATATGCGTCCGATTAAAATCGACATTGCAATAATACCAAAGCTTTTTTTCTTGGCTCCAAATGTAAAAAATCACCATATTTTCAGTCCTATTTCATATGTTTTTTCCCTGTATTGTATGTCATATATTTTGGAATTTCAAAATTTAAAAGCAACAAATTTTTATCAAACCCTTTATTTTAATTGTTATAGAGGTAAATATGGACTAACAAAGAAAATAGAGATAAATACTGGAACAAATAAATAAATAACAAAATATATTTTTTTCCTAATCTTTCTAAATATTATCAATTATAAAATATGAGAACAAATACGTGAACAATTTTATAACGGCCTATAAAAAGATCCACGACCAACAATTTATTTGTACTATGCTCGTGATAGACGTGATGGAGCGTTTTACTCTTGACACGTTAAACTACGACGAGTGGCTATGCTTTCAGAGTACTGGAAATCCCATGAAAATTTATCTCATTTAATTTGCATTATCTGTGAATCAAACTATCTACTTTCGGATGTAGAATCATTAATAAACCATTGGTCAACCATTAGATCGAGTGGTTATTCACATAACAAAACATTTAAAATAATTTATCTTGAATAAATTAAACTAAATTAATGTCAGGGCCTAGTTAAAAAGATATTGGCAGCGACAACCATGCTAAAAAACAAAATTTGTTATCATATTATTTGCTTTCATTTAATGTCGAGATAATTAAAATATCGGTTTAGTGTAGATAATTGAAAATTAATCCATGTGGGCTACATACACAACAGAACATGTTAATTCGGTTCAGACCGGAAACAACGACTCCGGTTTTCGCTGGGGCTTTTAAACTCACGAGACAAGACCCTAAATCTGGCGTCTTTAGTAGCCCTGGGCAAACGGGTATTCGGTTCGGTTCCGGTTCTTTCGGTTCCTAAGATTTAGGATCCAATGGTTACTTTTATATTTTCGGTTCGGTTCCGGTTCGGTTCTGGTTCGGTTCCGGTTCGGTTCCGGGTAACCGTAAAATACCCGCTTTTTTTTTGTTCTTAACGGTTCCGGGTATTTGGGTACCCGAAATAGCAATTTTATACCGAAAATGCGAAATAATATCCGAAATAACAAAAAATATCCGAAACCAGAACCCGAAATGTCAATAAATTACCCGAAATGTCAATAAAATACTCGAAACCGTTTTTTGTTCTTAACGGTTTCGGGTATTCGGTTCCTCATTTCGGTTCCGGGTAAGAACCAGAACCGAACCGATATCCATGGTTCCCAAGCTCAGGATCCAATGGGTATTTTGGCTGGAACCGGAACCGGAACCAAACCGAAATTTTTGGTCGGTTCCGGTTCGGTTCTTCGATTCCAGTTTTTTTGCCCAGGGCTAGTCTTTAGTCCCACTTGTGGCCTCGCCTTCTATTAACTGGTCAACCATTTTTAATTATAAAGTTTTTTTCTTACATACTATATATGTCGTAACTCGAACCGTCGGTCAAACATATTTTATTCTGGTTATTTTTTCCTCATTAGAAAAAATATATTGCATATTATACGTCTCTGGAATTAATTAAAGTAGGGTCGTTATTAACTTATTGATATCGTTAAAAATAAGGACTTTAACAAAAAAAATAAAAATAAGGCTATGACGATATAATTTTTTCGACGAAATAGCTTTTACGTTTTTTTATTAAAAAAAATTATATATATTATGGTCGGTCCAGATTCTCATGACGAAAGATGGGCATGCAAGTTGTTTACCCTTCTCTTCTTATCTTTATTAGTTTTTTTAAAGTGTTTTCTTATTACTTTACTGAAGAAGCATTTAATGTACGAAAAACAAATTTAACCAAATTGAGGAAAAAAAACTTCCTTTTTAAAATATATCCAACATAAGAGTTGGCCATATTACATAGAGCTAGGCATAAAAACTGGATCCGCCGGACCCAATCAGAAATATTAGGTGCGGTTCAGTTTGGGTTTGTTTTCTCAAGTAATTCGGATTCAAAACCGATCCGAACCGACTCAAATTTATTTTTGTTCCATATCGAGTTTTATTTAAAATCCAAACACCGACCCAAATTCGACAAGATCCGAACCGAGCCAAAAATTTCTCGAATCTTATATGGATCCTATCATATCCAACTTCAGATACCCGAAAATCGAAAAACCAACCCAAACCGGAATCGTGGATCCGAATGCCCATGCCTAATATTACATATGGTCCCGGCTCACAAATAGAAAACATCTGTAAATCTAAAATAATAAAAAATGTACAGTTGAATTCGAACTAAAATATTTTTAATTAATAAAATACTTATGAAGAAGAATTAATAAAATGCTTAAAATCAAGGCTCATATGTCATCACATTAACAAATAAAACTCCGAGCTCATGTTGTTATTCAACAAAAGCCCGTAAATGCTAATAAGGCCCACTAATTAATATAATTAGGCCCATTTAAGAATCTGGCTTTCGTTTTCTTCTCCATCTGGAAATGTGAGAGTTGACACTGTAAACAACAACAAAAGCTTCTGAGATTTCGCCGGAGTTAAGGGGAGAGAGAGAGAGCGATCCAGCGGTTGAGATGTTCTTACGGGCAATCGGACGGCCATTGCTGGCTAAAGTGAAGCAGACGACGGGGATCGTCGGGCTTGACGTTGTCCCGAACGCGAGGGCGGTGCTGATCGATCTCTACAGCAAAACCCTAAAGGAGATCCAAGCTGTGCCGGAGGATGAAGGATACCGAAAAGCCGTGGAATCATTCACGCGAAACCGTCTCAATGTGTGCAAGGAAGAAGAAGACTGGGAGGCGATCGAGAAGCGGCTTGGTTGCGGTCAAGTCGAAGAGCTCATCGAAGAGGCACAAGATGAGCTCACACTCATTGGAAAAATGATCGGTACGTACGCTCTTCCCTTTCTTACATAGCTCCGATTTCATTCTATTCATTTGCTGTTTTATTCGGTTTTGCGAATGTAGAATGAGATTTGGGATTAGAATTTTGCTTTGCATATCTGGTTAGGGAACAAAGTATGAACAATTGGACTATAAGATTGATTTGTTTCCAAGAAATGGGTTTGAATAATGAAATCATGAGGCTTTGTGGATCGTTAGGTAGAGAAAAAACTGGGCAGAGCAAAGATGGCCTCTTTATTGGCTATCAAGTTAGGGGTCATTGAAATTCCAAGCTAAAACTGAAATGCAAGTAAGGGAATGCACAAAGTCAAGAATTATTGTATTGGTATTTGCTAACTTAGGCGTGTGTGTGAAAGTTTGCATAGTTCTCTTAAGATTGGAACGGTTTTGGTTCATTGTCACATAGGTGTGGTTTTATTCTAAATTAGTGTTCTTGCTTTGCAGTTATCTGTACGTTAGTGTTAATGCTTATGAAAACTCTCTTTCAAATTTCATGATACTTTGTTTGAGGCTCCAGAGATCTTCTTCTTAGGATAATGTAACTGTCTTTCGTAGAAGTAGCGTTGATTGAGCCTTATCGAGCAGACTTTCAGTGGTCTAAAATTTTTGGCTTATGTATTAAGAGTTTTCCCATCTACAACTATTTCTGCACCTCGGAATTGTAATTCTTTCTATTTGCATATGTAGAATGGGACCCTTGGGGTGTTCCAGATGACTACGAGTGTGAAGTGATTGAGAATGATGCGCCGATTCCCAAGCACGTTCCTCAGCACCGACCTGGTCCTCTTCCTGAAGAGTTCTACAAAACCCTTGAAGGTCTACTTTCAGAGGCCAAAACAGAAATCCCAGCTGCTAGCTCCAGCGATCCGCAGTTGAAGGAGTAACTTCCAGCTTTATATTTTGTGTACTTGTTGCTTTTTTTTTGGCTAGAAGTTGTTCCAAAGACAGTCGGCCTCTGAATAAATTGCTTAATAATTTTGAAAACGATAACAAGGCCATACGCTTTTCACAAATGTTTTATCATCCTTATTCAAAAACCTATGATAATACAAATGATGTTTCTTCCCCTTTGCAAGAGCATTCTCCATTCTTAAAGATATGTACTCGATTCCCATCTTTTACAGTTATATGCTTATCAACTAACCGGGTCACGAGGGACACAAAATCATGGCAGTCCTTACACAGGGTTTTGTTCTTGACAACATGAATCGGAGTTTGTGGTGATGTGTAGATAAGACCAAACACAGCAGCTTGTTTCGCGCTGTGATAGCTTGCGTTTTTACTACCTTGGTATGTAAAGCCTGACCTTTCCATCTCACTCTTTATCCAGTCTATCTCTGCGTAAATCCCATTCGTTTTCTCAGCTGTACTAACATCCTCACTGACAAAGCTGTGAACTTTTCCTTGAACCTCCACAGTGCTCTTGCTTAGCTTCTTACTCAAACCCTTCTCCCTCATCAAATTTCGAGTCTTTTGGGCCAACTCTGGTTTTCCAGATTCGTCGTATAAGTCTGCCAAAAGAATATGCAAGGCTGGATCAGATGGTGCAAGTGCTAAGCCTTTGTTAGCCATATCTTCTCCTAAAGACAGATTCCCATGGTATCTACAAGCTCTCAACAATGTTTTGAAGATCAGAGCATTTGGTCTTAACGGCATTGTCTCTACAACTCCTCTTGCTTCCTCTAGTCGTCCAGCACGACCTAGGATACCAACTACATGAACATAGTGCTCTATCTGTGGTTCAATGTTATGAATTTCCTTCATCGACTGGAAATACTCTAGACCCATCTCAGTCAATCTTCCGTAACTACACGCAGAGAGCAATATCAGGAACGTTACTGAATCGGGCTTGGTTCCTTTCATCCTCATCTCCTCAAATGCAGACAGGGCAGATGAAATACAACCGTTTGATGCCAAACCAGATACCAACCCGTTCCAAGAAATCACATCAGGGTTAGCTGTCTCTTCAAACGCCTTTTTGGCATCTTCCAAGATACCACATTTACCGTACATGTCAATCAAACTGTTCGAAACTGAAACCGAGCTAGAATACCCTGATTTCACAGAGTAACAATGAAGATGTTTCCCAGTTTCAAGAGCTCCCAAGTTGGCTGAAGCTGAGATAAACCCAGGTAAGCTGAACTGATCCATTCCGATTCCATCACCACACATTTGTTTAATGACACTTAGTGCCATTTCATACTTGGCCAACTCGTTAAACCTCGTTACCAAGCTCGTGTACGTAATATTATCTCTCCTTTCCATTGACCTAGCCACGTTCCAGGCGTAAGCTATCTTATCCGAGCTGGCATATGCATCGACGAGTGAATTCCCTACTATTGTTTCACTTTCTACGTTTCTTCGGAGTAGATATCCATGAATCTCTAATACCCGCCTTAGAGATTTCAATTTGCTGCAGGCTCGGAGAACACCAGATAGAGTAACAACATTGGGTTCTACCCCTTGTTTTACCATCGCCATCAACAATCCAAAACAGTCTTGCTCGAACCCGTGATCAACAAGACCAATGATTAACGCTGTCCAAGAGATGACATCTGGGGAGATCATTTCTCCGAAGACTCTCGAAGCTTCTTCTTCTGATGCCGAGCACTTCATATACATATCTACAAGTGCATTTCCGACATCAGTGCTGTCCTCCAAGCCGACCTTAATTGTCTGTGAGTGAATCTGCTTGCCTAAATCCAACGATCGGACAGAGGAACACAACCTCAAGATTGCAGAGTATGTGAAGTTACTTGGTTGCAAACCCAAACCTCGCATCTTAAGAAACGTAACAACAGCTTCCTTGGCTCTTAAGTTTCCTACAAACCCTGATACTACAGACGTCCAAAGAAACACATCCTGTTCTCCGGTCGAATTCAATACCCTTACAGAGTCTTCCATTTTAGAGAACCTCGAGTAGAAATCAACCAGAGATGTCTTCAATACCACATTCAGCGGAATTCCTCGAGTGACTACGTTGCTATGAATCATTTTACCAAACTCCAAACCAAGAAAGGAAGAGGCACCTAAAAGCTTAACGAAAGTGAACTCGTTAGGAGGAACACCAGCTTTAACCATCTCAGAGTAAAACTGCAGCGCCTCTCTCCATTTACGAGCTTCCACTAAAGAAGTTATCATCATCGTCCACGAGATGGTATCAGCAGCGTTCTGAAGAGAACTAAACAGTTCACGAGCCTCCTTAAGTCTCCCGCACTTTGAATACAAATCAGTCAAGATGCTTCCTAAAACCGGGTTTCCCTCGAAACCAGTCTTAATAACAGACCCATGAACTCGAGCTCCATAATTGATATCTCTTAAACCAGCACAAGATCTTATCACTGAGGAAAACGTGAATTCGTTCGGGTGCGTTCCCGAAGCCATCATTTCTTCGAACAACGAAAGCGCCGACGCAAGCTCTTGGCTCTTGGTATGGGCAGAGATCATAACAGTCCAGGCAAAAACAGTTCTGTGCGGCATTTCATCGAACAGTTGACGTGCATTCCATATACCATCGATTTTCAGGTAAAGACTCAAGAGATTGTTGCATAAGTCGAGATTCTCTAAAAGACCCAACTTGATTACAGGGCAGTGTATGTGTAAACCAGTGCGTAATGAAATCGATTCGCAGAAGGAGAGAATCTGACTACATGATTGTTGGAAATTACCCAGTTCGTTAGTGCGAGAGAGAAATGCAGCAGCAGCTGCTACTTTGCTCCTCATTCTTTTGCATCAAAACGTTGAGACAGGAAAAAAGGCCGAAACTTTGATGTGTTCACATCGCTTTTGAGGTTTTTCTTGGGCACGATGATTCTCTCAGCGCGACAGTTTAGTACTCATGTTCGCAATTATGAATGTGTTATGTTTTTTTTTTTTACATTGTAACACTATCAGCCAAAAAAATTATCATATAATTATTAATTTTTATGACCACCGAAATATTTATATAAAACTAAGATTTAATCCGCGATAATTATAGTGTAATGTAATTTTTTTAAAGAAATTATATTGAAATTTGAGAAATTTATTTTTCTGAATTTTAAAATATAGCTAACTAATGATTATAGATAAAACTCTCAATTTGTAATAATTTATCAATTTAACCCAATTTACAGTAAACTAAAATATTATTCGGGCTAACCCACAAAAACTTATAATCTTGAAAGCATAACTTTAATATACACTGTTAAATGACTCTAGTTTTTGNATGTGGAAATTAGTATAAGATATGCATATGTCAGTCAATCGCCATATTCACAAAAAATAAAAATGTGGAATGGTAACAAAATTGCGTAACAAGATCCAATCTACATGAAAAAATGGTACAATCCAATATCATACTCACTCTCAATTGAAGCAAATCGGATGCAGAAAAGCTCATCCTTAAGTTCCCCATCGGATCGATGAGGAACAATATAGAGAGAGGAGAAGGGGTCGGTGAGGAACAAGATGAGACAGAGTAGAAGGTGAATCCCGTTCGAATCGCCGACGAAACAAACCAGCACGAGAAGAGACAGAGAAGGGTAATCGCCAAAGACAGAAGAGAAATAGTAGAGAGAGAAGAGGGAGAAGAGAGTGGATCAATTAGGAAGAAGATTGATGAGAGGAGAAGAGCCATCAACGATCGATTCACCGGCGATGAAATCGCTTCGTCGAGAAGAGGAGAGAAGAAAAGAAGAAACTGAAAAATGATTTTTTTTTTTTACATTAAACTCTTGCGTTGAGTGGCCCAGTGAGAGCTTGACACGTGACCGGTAGAACCGTCTCACGAGTCTCACCACACTGAGACGGTTCAACGCCTTTTTCCTTTAAAATTGCATTTTTCAATTTTTTTTTTTGTTAAGAACCCACTAAAATTTACCGATGCGGACGCTCTTACACATTCCATCTTTTAACCATTATTATTTTTTAAGAATTAAAAAAACTCTTTCAAATTCAAAAAGTCTTTTAAAAAAAAAAAATTATCAGATCTATATCTCTTCTTTTTCTCATCCTCTCCACTTTCATTTCTCCTAAAAACTAAGAACCGTAGAGCATAAACCAAAAATAAATAACTTTTCTTAATTATAGATTGTTATATTCTCAAGGAAATAGATAATTATTTGATAAGAATTTGTCTTTATATCCTCAAAGCTTAGTCTTTTTTATTCGTTTGCTCCAAGTAATTGTCTACTCTTCATAATATGCGTATGTGTTGCATAGTTTATTCGTACATCGATAAATAACTTATTCTAAACTACTGTGAATTATAGATTGTCATATTCTCCAGAAAATATATAACTATTTATAAGAATAAATAACATGTTTTTTTTTTCATCATTCGTTTTTTCATCCTAAACCAGAATAGAAAACTTTCTGAAATATAAATTGCTATCTTCTCAAGAAAATAGACAACTACTTTATAAGATTTTGTTTTCATATTTTCAAACCTTGGTCTTTTTTATTCGTCTACTCCTAGTAGGTGTCTACTCGTCATAATATTCGTAGATTTTAGGTGTCCTTAACAGTTGTTTTCATTGGTTTCGACTCTATTTCATGTCATTTAGAAGTCGTATTCTTGCATTTGAGTCTCATTTGCATATTTTAGTATCATTTTAGAGTCATAGGCTACTTTCTTGCATTTGCAATGTTGTTTTGATCATTTGTAGGTTTTTTGGAGCTAAGATGAGTTTGGAGACTTGGCATGACGGTATAATTTGGAAGAGAGTCAGAGTTATATATATATATATAAATCTCAATAAAATATAATTTTTAATATGTTTAAATGATCTGGATCCGGATATCCGGATCTTATAATTTAACTATTCGGATCCGGATATTCGGACCTTATAATTTAACTATCCGGATCTGGATATACGGACCTTATAATTTAACTATTCGGATCCGGATCCGACCCCCTCTGATATCTGGATTTTCGGAGCGGATCTCGGATCCCGGTATTGTCTTTTTTTTTATTGCTCAATTAGGAGCCACGAAGACGAGACAACTCTTTATATTTCTCCATTGATAACAACAGAGCCACTGAGATCACCGTTCCAAACAATCGATTAATTAAGAATCTGCATTTCAAGCCGGCTTCCGGAGTTATTATGGTTTGCGACGAGAAATCCACCACCACCGAATGAATAACCGTCAATGATTGAAGCCAGGAAGAACCGTTGCCACCATCTGCTTCTAAGTCTGTCAGTTACCTGTTCGAAACGGCTCAACTGAACCGAAACTTTTGTCTTCCCAAATCCATTGGAAAAATCCCACAAAAAAGACGATCAAAAACTTTGCCAAATCTAGAATGAATTGGAAAAAACCAAACAGATCAAAAAAAAAGTAACAAGAGAAACCAACCAAACCGATGCTGGAACTATAGAAGCCTTCGGGCATCGGTCATTGGCCAGGATCCACACAGAAAAGAAAAATCCCATTTTTTCTCTCTCACTTGACGGCTAGGATTTTTTTCAGCGGGTTCGTTAAGCTAACCATGTTTAGATTCTTTTTTATTTTTATTTTACTGTAGTAGATACAATAAGCTATTCAAAGACTCGTTAACGCAAATAAAAAAATCGAACTAGTTCCGAACCAACTGAGTGAATCTTGGAAGTCGTTTCTCGATATCCGGACAAATAAAATGGTTTTGTAACAAAAGGATTCATCAGTAGGCGTTCACGGGAGACTAGACAAAGAACAAGTCCGTGAACACAATATATATATACATCAATACTTGCATGTACATTGTACTCATGACTGCTCTTCCACTTGAGACTACATTTCAAGGAAACAAACAAGAAATAAGCAGCATTTAATTTTGGATGGCAACGTGACCAAAATGAAAAATTCCTGCATTTCAATTAATATATTTTTGTTACAGCAGAAAATTACGTGGAAAATTCAACTACCACTAAATCACGATTCGGGCGTTCTATTTTTTGGTTTTTTAACGTTAGATTCGGGTGTTCTTTGTATTCTAATTTCCCGAACAATTGCAGCAAAAGGAAATAAAGACACTTGACATGTATTATGTATACAAGTTCAACGAATGAGTTTAGAATTTTGGAGTTATAGAGAGTTATACAACTTGGTGTTTACCAAAAGAAATGGAATATATAAAAAAAAAAGTAGACACGGAGATGGAGACCCGTGAAGACCACGGTTTGTCTCCAAGCTACAAGTTAACCTAAATCCTAGCCTAAGCTCTACATGTTCCACATATTGATTTGATTTAGTGTTTTTTTTTTTTTTTTTTT
>PKML01043607.1:241212-266608 GCA_002933935.1 Eutrema yunnanense | reverse complement strand
AAAAAAAAAAAAAAAAAAAGCTAAATCTCATAATGGAGCTAAATAAAAAAAAACTGTAAACATAGTGATCATCGTCATTCGTCAAAATAGATAATTTTTATTTTTTTATTATTATAGTTTATAAAATTTATAATTATTTAATTATAAATCATGACATTAACCATTTATTGTCATCAGGTAACCGTAACCGTATCTAACCGTAACCGTATTAACCGGACTCGTATTTAACCGTAACCGGTTTAACCGTATATTAAACGGTTAAGGTTAATATTAAAAAAAATTCTAACCTTAACCGCATTAACCGTAACCGTGGTCATGCTTACTAATACATAACTAATTTATTTTTGTGTTCCGCAAAAATGCAAAGCTCAAAACTTAAGACCTCAAAGTTTATTTTAAGTTTTGTTGGTTAAATTAAGTTACTTAAGACCTCAAGTTGGCTGCATTAATGTAACCCATAACATAGATTCTACCGAAGAAATTAAATGAATACATTTGGTTTCACAGAAAGAGAAAATGAGCGATATATCCAAAGAATCGACTCACGTTAATAAGTATGAATAGATCCAAAGAACTTGACAATGAAAAAAAAAAAGGAGAGTAATAAAGCCAAAAACGAGTTAAAAGTTGCAGGGAGGACAAAAGAACTTGAATAACATATACGTTTTTATATCTGTTCATATCATATGGTAGAAGACATAAATACCATTGATAAATGTGAGTTATATATGCATTTGTACACCGTGATTAATAATGCGAAACATAGAAGAAAAATACAAAGGTCACGGGCCTACTGTTTTCTATCACATTTCTCCTCTATTATTATTTTCCAATCCGTGAACTCTGCCTTATTAATTTGGCAAGCACAACGAAATAGTTTCTTACAGTAAAATATATAGTTTATATGTTTTTTATTTTATTTTTTTTTATGCCTTTCGGCTCCCGGAAATAATCACAAGCCTAAATGTCCAGACTAATCTTCCGGGTGGGAGTGACACAGCCCACTTATAATGCCTCACTTGGCCAAGTGCTTATCCTGGTAATTCCGCTCCCGCGGAGAATCGATCTCTGGCCTAGACCGACAAGACCGATACTCACCGCAAGAATGGAACCACCCGACCACCAACAACTTGGTTTATAGTTTATATGCTGATATCGGTATTTTGATATCTTGTAAAAAAATATTTAAGTAAAAATGTTTTAAATCAGAACTTCCAAGTACAAAATAGTAGAATCTAATTTGTTACAAACTGAGGGTTCGATTGATGATATAAACTATAAAGTGGTAAATGAGAGAGTGATAAGCAAAAACATATTCATTTCGTTTCATAAAGAGTATCGATTTAAGATTTTATTTTTGTTTCATAAAAAATGTCATTTTGTGTTTTCAATGAATAATTTTAAATAATAATATAGTTTTAACCTTATTGTTGTACTGTATTAATTAGAAAGAAAGAAAATGTTTAGTATAATATGAAACTTTTAATAGTTTTCTTAACGTGCGTGAAATGTGTCAAAATGACATTTTTGTAAAATAGAATAAGTAAGAGATAAAAAAAATATAGTGATTTTGTTCAATATCGGTGGTTGACTCAAAATGAAATTTATAGCAATGAGTTATTTTTAATTAGTTCTTTCTCTACATTGTTCAAAAATTCTGACAAAAATACCCCTAAGATAGAGTTGAGTTCTTTTGTGTAGGTACACATCACATCATCGTGTTAACCAAATTATCATATAATGTGTTAACGTGTTAATAACAATATCCGGTATTTCTAACATGCTAACAATAATATCCGATATATATAATGTGCTATAGGTTTATGGATAACATAAAAACATATATGGGTTTTAGTGAATAACTATATGGTTAACATGCTAATTTTTATTAATATGTTATCACAATAAGATTATATTTATCGTGTTAACCAAATTAATATATAATATGTTAACGAGCTAACAATAATATCTAATACTTATAACGTACTATCAACAATATCCGATATTTAAAACGTGATATCATTGTAAATATCCGGATAATATTTGTATTAAAACGATAAGATAATAAATATTTATATTAACGGTTAATTTATATAAAATATTCACCAATAATGATGGTGATAACAATATTAACCTCATTAATACAGATTTTCGCCGATAACCACCCTCCATCACATTCGCCTGCACCGTCATCATCTCCACCACCGACGCTGTCACCACTGTCATCGTCACCATCGCTTTCACCGACACTATCATTGTCACCGACACCATCACCACACTCCACCACCATCACCGATGTCATCATTGTCACCACCACCATCATCGTCTCCACCGACCCACCGTCACAATCACTATCGTTATTACCGTTTACAACACTATCGCCATCACGAATACTGTCATCACCTCTCAATCTTCACCATCTTCCACCGTTCTCCTCTTCTTCTTCATTGCAATTTTTTTTTCTTTTTCACACGGGAGAGTGAAGAGAGAAAACAATGATGGATAAAGAGTGAGGGTTAAATTATCATTATATTATGAACAGTAAATATCAGAAAGTACATTTTACAGTCGGTTAATTTTTCAATCATCCATTACCTAAAATTGCAATTATTTAAAAATATAGCGATACAAAAATAATAACGCTATTTTACCATTTTTGTGAT
The DNA here is from genome assembly GCA_002933935.1 of Eutrema yunnanense. Classification (NCBI taxonomy): domain Eukaryota; kingdom Viridiplantae; phylum Streptophyta; class Magnoliopsida; order Brassicales; family Brassicaceae; genus Eutrema; species Eutrema yunnanense. Next base: position 263,945 of record PKML01043607.1, on the reverse strand, counting down.
TGTTAACAAAATGAGCGATATACTCGTTATCATTGTGGTGGGTTACTAATCAAAACCTAATTAATGTTAATTCGCGATTCAAACCACTCGATGTCATACTTTTTTAATGCTTGTTCTATTCGTTCTACCTGAATTTTCATTATTTTATCCACATCGGATACTCAATTAGTGTACTAGTTTGATCATAAAAAAAAAAGAGTCTTCAAAATGATGAGTTCAATTACCGACGACGAAAATGAGATTAATTCAACATGCTCTGATCTCGGACAATTATGAAACTATGATCCAAATTTTCATTTGTAACCAAAAAATATCTTAACCATTTGTTAGTAGCTTGTCATTTTTAAAATTTTCCGAGGAAACTTATAGGTTATTGCATGTTAAATTCATAGTTTGCTTTGCTGGTTTTGAGTTATTTCTTTCGGTTTTAAGATCTTTGTACCTGAATAAGTTCGGGTATATTTATATCGTTATGAGATTAAAGTTTAAGAAACTTTATAGCATGGAAAATAGATGGCAAAGTTTGTAAACTTTATACTAGCTTATTGGGAAATAAATGGAGGATCTAGCTTATGAGCCCAAGTAAACAAGATCGAAAATTTACATAGGCCTATACATTATGGGCTTTCTGAGATTCATTTATAGCCTCATAAATAAATTAACAAGAATCAAATGGAAAGACCTGATTTCACTTATCGAAATAAAATAGCATATATGATGTTTCATTGCAGGGAGACAAAAGCCAAACATCAACTTTATTAGTTTAGTTTGTTTTATGAATTATATGATTCATTTCTAACTGTTATCTCCTAGGTTTCCATTTCAATGATTTTATGGATATATTCTTTATATTAATCTAATTTTATTTTCATAATTTTATATTTACTCCTTGCGATTTTGTCAACAACTTTTCAACATGACAGAAGTAACACTCGCCATCAGAGTTGAAATCACCACTCCATAAAACTTCTTTTTTCGTTGCTAAAACTTGTATGGAACTTCTTAGAGCATCTCCAATGGTTTCTTTATTTTTTCCTTCAAAAATGAAAAAAACAATGAAGAAGGGTTTTCTCCAACAGTTTGCTTCATTTTTGTCTTCAAAAAAAATATTCCAAGTATATTCTATCTTTATTTTATTATTAATTATTAATAAAACCCTTTACTTTTCAGTTTTACAAACTTTTAACTACTTATTTTATTTATAGCAATTATTCAACAAAATTACGATTTTAAATAATTTATACATTTATTATAAAGATAAAATTACATTACATAATGTAAGAACAAACAATAGTATAGTTTTATGATATACTAGTAGACATATATTTTTCTTTAAATGATCAATTAACGCATTTCGAAGTGAGAAATGAGTTTTTATATATGTGATTTGCATTTTTACTTTATAATATGATTAAATAAACACATAGTTTAAAAATTAATTGGGTAAATGAAATCATATAATTTTGTTTGAGTATAAAACAAAACAAATAAAAAATTGAAGACATATTTTGTAAAAAAAAAAATTCACATTCAAAAAATGAAGAAATAAATAGTGTTCCTTCATATTTTGAAGGTGAAATTGAAGCACCATTGGAGAATATTTCTTCATTTTTATTTTCAAAATGAAGGAAAAAGTGAAATTTGAAAGACCATTGGAGATGCTCTTACAAGCTTCTCTTATCAGGATTAGGAGTGATAAATATATGTTGTACATATCCGTTTTTAATCCATTTCAAAATGCTATATTGTTATATATTTGGTTAGAGTGAAAGAAACTTCATAGAGAGTGATTAAAATAAATATACATGCATCATGCATGGAGATAACTTTATTTATTTATCTACTATATCTATTCTATTTATCAACATCTATTATATATAATGTTCAAAAAAAAAAACTATTATATATAACAATATTTAACTTGAAATAAGTACTTCCAAGTACATGCGCTAAATTTAAATGAAAAAATGTGATAACGCGTTTTAGATACAATATGGTTACAAAGTAAAACATATGGTGGTGAATGGAAACTTGATTTTACTATTTTAACTATTAACAACATGTAGGATCAAAATTTACACTACAGACAGGAAAGATTTAATCACGATAATAAGTAAATAAACAGTTAAGGAACAGACGATTCATAAACAATAAAGCAATAATAAATCTAAAGAGGCGAGATGAATCTCTTTCCTTAACTCTAAGAATCTCCCGTAGTGCGACGGGTTTTTGTAGATCCATGAGTCCCAGGATACAACTAAAGTAATCTGTATCATCTACACTTGATATCAGATCTAACGAACATTAAACTACGATACTCTCGAATAAAGACTTACTCTCCAGACAGATGGGAATTGAAGAAAACTATTGCTAGAACTTTTAGAATGTGTTTATTGTGTATCAGAGGATGATTTTTTTAGGTGAAAATCGTGTTGTATATATAGGAGAGAGGCTAGGGTTTTTCCATGACAGAAAAGGAATATTTCTAGAATAACCTAGGCGGCTGCGATTTTTTAAGTCGGCCCGCTGGGTATCGATCGATACCAAGAGGTATCGATCGATACCTCAAAAAGTCCACGGGCCCAATAAAGGCCCAAGATGCGAACGTCGCACGTATGGCTTTTCTTCTCTCAAGTTGTTCATTTAAGACACAACTATTCCAACATATATACACGAGAAAACATTTCTCGGTTAATGAAAACATTTCATTAGAAAGAGCTTAACTCATTTCTTTTCACACTAACACAATTTTATCAAGCCCTCGAGCTTTGACAAAAAATTAGTTCCAACACAACATTATCACGTTTGACGTATTTGTTGATCCGTAAATCACACAAAAGGGGTAAAACAGTACTTTAATCGGAATCTCGTTTATTGATCAAGAATCGGCGTTACAACAGAGTTTAGTAAGATTGCAAAGATAGAGAACTTGAGATCGGTAAGTAGCTCTCTTGAATTCTCTCTGATCTCTGCGGAAGTTGTGGATGATGTAAAGAATGAACCCTTCTCCTCTATTTATAATGTCTTGAGGCGGTTCCAAGGGAGAATACTTCCTTTTCCTTGCTCGATTAGGAGAAAGAAATATCCCGGTTTCCTTTCCGAGATAAGGATCTTTTTCTAATATCTCGAGGATTCAGTCGAAGAGAATATTTCCTTTTCCGAGATCGGTGAAAAAGGGAAATATCCCGGTTTATTTCCTGTTGTAACGGACTGGGCTCGTGATGGGCCTAGATCGGTAGCCGAGATGGGCTTTATCGAGATTCCGAGCTCAGCCCAATATTTTTTGGGCTGTCTTGTCTTCGACCCGAACCATCGTAAACCGGTCTTGATCGAACCGGTCTTGGTTCGAACCGAGTTAAACCAGGGGGTGCTAATCCCCCCTCTAACAATTGGTCCCCCCCTCAGTTCGGCGAGGGAGTTTATGAGTTCGGTGAATTTCGGAGTATTCTTCAGCTCGGTTAGGACTGAGATCGGTACGATCTGATCAGATTCCATTTTGAGTTCGGCGAATTCCCTTTAAATTGAGATTCCCATGGTTGAATCGATTTCACGAACTTTCGGGTTCGGTGAGTTTTTGATATCGGCCCTGAACGTTTGAGTTCGGTAGGTTTTTCTCGAGAAGAGGGCGTCGTTTCGTCTTCTCTTGCTGCGGAATTCGAAGAGTCGCGTGGCGATTCGTCTTCTTCGATCGAGGATTTCGAGGAATCGTCATCATTGCTCTTTCTCTATAAATATCGCTCGAAACTTCTTCTGTTTCTCACTTCTGCTTATTTTCTTCAAAAAGGTATTCCTCTTTCTCTCTCTAGCGCTCTCCCTTCTCTCTAGAATTTATTTATTTTCCGTTCTCCGATCGTCTCCTCCGCCGTGATTTCTCCGATTTGCTCGAAGATTCTCGGGTTCTTCGTCCTGTTCTTCATAAATTTTTTTCTTTCGATCGATATGGATTCAAGGGCTTCTTCTCCTTCTGTTAATGACCGAACTCCTCCGCTGAAATTCTCCGATCTCGACTTGTTCATTAATAGCTCCGATTCTAGTTCGGATGGTCTAAATGACGTTCAGGAGGAGCTGTTTAGGCGTAACTCTCAGCGTGCTGCAGCCGGGCCGAATAATTCAAGGGTTACGATCGAAGTCCCTCATCTTATTGATGAGGACGAACTCGAAGAGGGAGTTGTCGAATCAGACGAACAGATTCGGGCAGATCGGGAATTTGCAGCTCGGCTCGCGGAGGGCGATGATGCTGCATGTCCGGATGATCACGCTGTATCGCCAGAAGTTCGTCAGGATAATGTTCCTAGGTCGGCTACCGGACGGGTGATCGAAAAGCCCGCGAATATTGGACCGTCTCGTTCCAAGGCCGAGACGGTCCAAGTTACTTTGGAAAGATGCAGTGCTCCGGACGGTATCCTTATCAAGATCCCGAAGGAGACTGACCGTCCGTGGGATGCTCCTGACGGTTATATTTGTGTTTACGAGGAGTATTTAAAAAGCTGCGGTCTTAGGTTTCCTATCCCGGAGCTCTTCTACAAATACTGTAAGAGGCGACATGTTGCAATCTCTCAGTTGATGCCGGCCACGGTAATAAATCTTATGGGTCTTCTTTCTCTTGGGGAGGAGTGCAGTATCCCCATCACGGCGAAGATCTTCGAAAGATTGTTCCGGGTCAATTTGTAGAAGGCAAGGCCTTGGTTTTTATCGGCAAATGCGAAGCCGGAAACCGATCTTGTTACCGGGAATAAACCAAGCAAGGTTAACAACTGGAATGCCCGATACTTCTTTGTGAAGATTAACGAATCTTCCGTTGAGCGTCCGGACGGGAGTTACCGAACTCAGTGGAGGACGCCTATCGGTAGATATTTGTTCCCGATTTCTTTTTAGTGCTTTATTTTGCCTAAGTTATATTTTTCCTTTTTCTTTTCAGATCGTCACATACCGGGCTTCCTTATCACCACGCCGGGATTCACCTTTGTCCACGCGAAGCAATTAAGTGCGGCATGGAAAGCTCGGTGGCCTGAAGCCTACCAAGAGAAGCTCGATTTAAAAGCGAAAAGAGCTCTTAAAGGTAGGTCGGTAAACTTTTCTTCGCAGTTCGTTGATACCGATCTTCTTTTTTTTATTTATCTGTTGCTTCTTCTTTCCACATCAAATCCATCTCGTCGTCGAAAGATGAAGTTCGGTGACATTCCCGATCTTTCTGCCGAGCTTGGTGATGACGAAGTGGACGTGGATGCCCCTTCCGCAGCTGAACGGACGGATCCTGAAGTTCCTTCCTCGACTGAGGCCGGTCGAACGGCTAACGATGAAGGGATCGTTGGAGGCGATGTTCCTGCTGGGGAACAAGTTCCTGCTGAAGGGTGTACCTCTCATCCGACCGAGAAGAAGAGGAAGAAAAAGGCAAAAAGGGGGCTCGTCAAGCGACCGGCCATACAGCTGGGGTCGGCACTAAAGATGCCGGGCGTTCTGAAGGTGGTGGAGGGAGTACCGAACCCCAACGTGCTGAAGGCGGTGAAGGGGATACTGGACCCCATCGTGCTGAAGGTGGTGAGGGGGATACCGAAACTCAATGTGCTGATGAGGATACGGTGGTCCTATCGGACGATTCCCCCGTTCCGAAGAGTCATCGGGCGTCGGATCCGGAAGCCAACTCGTGGGATTATGCCGAGATGTATCGGCGAGTGAGCTTCGGCCCAGATTTTCTCCCTTTCAATTCTTTGTCTTTAAAGTTCGTTATTTCGGCAGATGGTTGCCCAGACGAGCGAGATCGTTGGGTCTTACGACCGCGAGCTCGGAGACTCCCGTCATAAAGCTTTTGAGGCGAGAGTTCAGGTCGTGGAGCTTCGTAAGGAGCTGCATGTGTCTGAGGACAGGGTGGAGGCAGGCGATCGCGCGGTAGCCGAGCTGACTCGTGAAATTGCCGCACTGAAGAGATCCAACGCCGAGCTGGAGTTGGAAAAGGATGCGCTCTCGGTGAAATTGTTTGCGGAGACTTCGCGACTACGGACAGGCCGTTCTCAGCAGATCGCGAAGAGGAAGGCGGTGACCGAAGGTCAAAGATCATCTGTCGGTTAGATCGGCTGCAGAAGGTCAAAGATCATCTGTCGGCGATCGACCGGGTAAAGAAGCCATTCCTTGCAGTTAATCAAATCCAGGGGATCCTTGGTTTTTGTGATAGCCTCAAGAAGAAGCGCGGCATCATCGTTCCGCCGTCCCGCATCGAGAAGCTCGAGAAGCTTATGATCGAAAAGTCGGCGGAGTACGCTTCGATTGATCTCTGCGAGCTGGTTGACACGGATCTGATCTTCTCGCCCCTCACTGATTCAGTACATCCAGAGGTTTCGAACTCGATAGGTAATGAGGTCCCACAGGGCTCGATGTCGGCGGCCGCTGACGCGATGCAGAAGCAAAATGTCTGCCCGAACGGGCTTATAACTCGACCTCTTGAACCGGAGGGTTTTTAAAGTCCGGTATCCATTTTGTTGTTTTGCCCGAGGGGCTTTTGAATGAATTTCGGTTGCGGATTTGCATGTTTGTACTTAGTCGTTTTTTTTTTTAAATCGTGTCTTGCTATATCCGAAGTCGTACTTTTATACGAACTTCTCAAACTCGTCGTACAGAATGGTGCCGTAAACAGTACGGTCTTAGCCGGGTGAAGAGGATGAGTTTGACCGAACCTGTTCGAGGTCGGCAATCCATATCGTAGATTGGCTTACTGTATTTGCGATTGTTGAGAAATCGGCTTACTGTTTTTGCGGTTGTTGAGAAATCGGCTTAAATTTGCGAGGAAGGACGTTCGGCTTGACCTTAGAGTTTAATTTAAGAGTACGTGAACAGCTCGTCTTAATATGCTCTAGGTTTTTCTCACATTGAATCCGAGTGTGCGAGATGGACTCGGCTTATTTGGCTTGGATAATCTGAGAAGTTAATGCGAGACTGATCTCGGCTTTGAATGTGGAAAGTGTGTTATCCATTGCACCATGAGGATGCATGCGAGCTAAGCTCGACTTATTCGATCGTCTTGCCAGGACGTCGATATGGAAACCGTTGTGGTTGAAAATACGAACTGTTGGAGTTCGGCAAACGTAAAGTTTGATTTAAAAACTCGAACTGTTGAAGTTCGGCAAACGTAAAGTTTGACTTGAAAATTCGAATTGTTGAAGTTCGGCAAATGTAAAGTTTTGACTTGAAAATTCGAACTGTTGAAGTTCGGCAAACGTAAAGTTTGACCCGAAAATTCAAACTCAGTTAGAAGTTCGGCAAACATAAAGTTTGGCTTAGAAAATACGAACTGTTGAAGTTCGGCAAACGTAAAGATTGACCTGAAAATTCAAACTGTTTGAAGTTCGACAAGCATAAAGTTTGGCTTAGAAAATACGAACTGTTGAAGTTCGGTTGAAATGCATTTGCATAATAAAATTTTATTAATGTTACAGCTGCGCCTGTGAAGGCTGCCTACGTACCTTCGAAAGAAGGATCAAGCCATTCGTAGTTCATATTACATATTGGAATCGAGCCCATGTGTCGTAGCTCGGTGATCTTTTTTTTTTGGGCGCTTGAGAGTTGGCCTAGATGTAGTACCGCTTGAGGTTCATTGAATTCCATGAACGGGAAATTGGGGTTCCGTCTAGCTTCATGAGCTCGTAGACGCCTGGTTTGACTACCCTCATGACCTGATAAGGTCCTTCCCAGTTTGTGCCGAGCTTGCCGACATTCTTCTCTTCAGTGCCTTTGAAGACTTTTCTCAGAACAAGGTCGCCGTCAGTGAAATGGCGTCCACGGACCTTTTTGTTGTAGTAGCGTGCTGCCAAGTTCTGATAATTCTGAATCCGAAGTAAGGCTTGATCGCGTTGTTCTTCGAGATTGTCGAGGTTGTCGAGCATGATCTCATCGTTAAGATCGGGGTTTTGCACGAGCATCGTTCGGCGAATAGTCGGGATGGTGAGTTCGGCGGGGCACAGAGCTTCCACGCCGTAGGCCATGTAGAAAGGGGATTGTCCTGTTGATGACCTTGGGGTCGTGCGATATGACCATAAGACTCCGTCGAGTTTATCTGACCATATCCCTTTATGAGTATCCAATCGTTTCTTGAGGCCAGCTATGAGTGTCTTGTTTGTTGCTTCGGCCTGACCGTTGCTCGGCGGGTATCTTGGTGTAGAGAAACTTAGCCGAATTTTCCACTTGGCGCAGAAATCGTTGAATAGTGTTGATATAAATTGGGGACCGTTATCGGTGATAATCTCGTATGGAACTCCATGTCGGCAGATGATGAACTTCCAGACGAACTTCTGGACGTCGGAAGCGAGGATGACGGGATATGCCTCGGCTTCTACCCACTTGGTAAAGTAGTCTGTCATGACGAGGATAAACTTTTTCTGCGTGGTGGAACGTCTGAAAGGACCGATGATGTCCATCCCCCAGCGCATGAATGGGTATGGGGCCGTTGAAGTGGTTAGTAGTTCGGTAGGAAGGTGTATCATTGGGCCGTGTCGCTGACATTTATCGCACTTTGCGACGAATTTCTCGCAGTCTGCTTGCATGCATGGCCAATAATAGCTTGCTCGTTTGATTTTTAGGGCTAGAGATCGGCCACCTGAATGATTACCGCCGTCGCCTTCGTGTATTTTTTTCATGACTTCCTGGATCTCATCGCCTGAGATGCATTTGAGAAGGATTCCTGCCGCACTCCAACGGAATAGTCCATCTGTGATAAGTATGTAGCGAGCAGCCCGCATTTTGAGTCGTCGAGCGGCCCATCTGTCCGCCGGGATCTCTCCATCGATGATGTACATTTTTATTTCTAGCGTCCAATCGGCGGGTGTCTGTTCGTCAGACTGTTCGAGATTTATCGGCTCGTGAAGGTCGTCTGTTTGTCTTTACGCTTCGTTGTCCGATTGGGTTGACTCATTGTTTTGCGGCGGGTTATCATTGTCGCCTTCGGCGATAGTAGCATGTTCGGGCTCGGTGTCCTCACCAGACTCGACAATCGGAATTCGTTTTTGTCGGCGTAATATGGGTTCAGTCGCAGGATTTTCCTCGTAATCTCGTCTACGGGTTGTGATGACACATTGCTCTGTACTTCCAATACTTGGCTCTGGTATACTTTCGACTGGAAACGTTCACCTGAGGTATGGATCTGAGCTTGAAGCTAGTGCGGCGAGTGCGTCGGCTGGAGCGTTTTCCCCACGTGGTATCTTGGTTAGTTCGAACGAATCGAATTCTGCTGCGAGTTGTTTGACGATCTTGAGATACGCGTCCATTCGATCATTTTTGGCATCGTACTCCCCGCTAAATTGACTTGCGACGAGCTGCGAGTCGCAGTAGGCATGTATGCGTGTTGCACCGATGGATTTGGCTAAACGCAGTCCGGCAATTAACGATTCATATTCTGCCTCGTTGTTCGATGCGTTGAACGCCAGGCGGAAGGATTGCTCCACGATTTCTCCTGTTGGGGATTTGAGGCGAATGCTTATTCCAGAGCCTCGATGAGACGAGGACCCGTCGACGTGAAGGATCCATTGTTCGGCGGTTATGACATCGGTGTTGACGTATTCCGGAGATAATTCGATGAGGAAATCGACAAGAACTTGTGACTTGATGCTCGTTCGGCTCTTGTAATCGATGTCGTACTCGCTGAGTTCGATAGTCCATTTAGCCAATAGGTTCGTCCGGAGTGGCTGATTGGTTAATACGGTGATTGAGTGTGACTGGAAATAGGGGCGTAACTTCCGAGCTGAAATAACAACGGCGAGAGCCAATTTTTCGAGAGTCGGATATCGCCCTTCAGCTCCGTCGAGTGATTTGCTGATATAGAAGATCGGTTTTTGGTCGCCTCGGTCTTCCCGAACAAGGACTTCGCTGACCGCCGAGGTCGAGATTGCGATGTAGAGGTAGAGAGTCTCGCCATCTTCGGGTTTTGCCAAAATTGGTGGGGTTGACAAGTACTCCTTGAGTTGCTTGAATACGTTTTCGCACTTGTCATCCCACTCGTGACTTTTATTTCCGCGCAACAGTTGGTAGAAGGGGAGACACTTGTCGGTAGATCGGGAGATGAACCGGTTGAGTGCAGCAATACGTCCCGTGAGCCTTTGCACTTCCCTTTTCGTCGTCGGGGATGGTAGGTCAAGGATTGTCGAGATCTGTTTAGGATTGACTTCGATTCCCCTTTGGGTCACGATATATCCGACAAACTCTCCTGAGGTCACGCCGAATGTGCATTTGGTCGGGTTAAGCTTCATGCCGTATTCGCTTAGGATGTCGAAGCAGGTGTTTAGGTGTCCGGTGTGATCCTTGGCAATCAGCGACTTGACGAGCATATCGTCGATGTAGACCTCCATTGTCTTACCGAGCTGGCTGGCGAACATCCGATTAACGAGTCGCTGATAGGTTACACCAGCGTTTTTTACGCCGAAGGGCATCACCTTGTAGCAATATATACCACGGTCGGTAATGAAGGAGGTCTTCTCGCGATCGTCCGGGTGCATGAGTATCTGATTGTAGCCTGAGAAGGCGTCCATGAACGGGAGGAATTCGTTCCTAGCGGTGGCTTCGACGAGTCTGTCGATATGTGGGAGTGGGAAGCTGTCCTTTGGGAAGGCTTTGTTCAGGTCGGTGAAGTCGACGCATATCCTCCATTTTCCGTTCTTCTTCTTGACAACGACTGGGTTTGCCAACCAATCCGGATACCGTACTTCTGTAATTGATCCTGCGCTAAGTAACCTTTCGACTTCATCATTAACGGCCCGGGCCTTCTCGGGACCGAGCTTGCGTCGTTTTTGCTTGATAGGTTTGAAGGTGGATTCAATATTGAGTTTGTGGCTTGTTATCTTCGGATTGATTCCGTGCATGTCTGTAATTGACCAGGCGAAGGTCGAAACGTTCCTTTTGAGGAGTCGGATTAAGTCTGTCTTGATGTCTTCGTCGAGCTCGGCTCCGATTCCTACGCATCTTTCCGGATTGAAGTCGTCGATATTGACTTGGACGATTGTTTCGCGTCGCGGCAGGTCGGGGTCGTTCGGAATTTTGTTCTTTTTGATGACGTAGGTTCGAGGTGCTGTCCTTAGTTTGCATTCGTTGATGAAACATGTTCGGGACATAACCTGGTCGCCTTTAAGGGTGAAGACTCCGGAGGGTGTTGGGAACTTGACGCACTGGTGATATGTCGACACGACAGCTTTAATCGAAAATATCCACGGTGTGCCGAGTATCACATTGTAGATTGCAGGTTTGTTCAGTACCAGGAACTTGACCATCCGACATATCCCTCCGGTATACATGGGGAGTTTAACCGTTCCGGCAGTCATGGTTTGCTCGCTTGAGAAACCTGTGAGTGGTTCGATGTTCGGTCTGATTTGATTGTCGGGAAAGTCCATATTTTTCAGCGTATCCTTGAAAATTACATTGACCGAGCTCCTAGTGTCGATTAAGATTCGTCCGACTACAACATCGCCGATGAGTGTTTCGACGACTAGTGGATCGTTATGCGGCATATGGAGTCCTTCTGTGTCGGCCTCAGAGAAGGTGATCGGCATCCCGCAAGGTGTAGTCTGGTGTGTATGTTTTGCAGCCACTGCTTCCTTACTGTACGTCTTTAGAGCTCGGACGGAATAGTTGCATGTTTCCAATGCGCCCATGATCATGTTGACACGTTTCCGAACCTGCGGAGGTTGTTGAGCTTCCACATTTTCCTCCCGGTCTCGTTTCGGTTGTTCGTCGTTGGTTTTCTCTTTGGGTTGCTCGGTAGCTTTGTTCGGTTTGAAGTTACGTCTCCTTCCGTTATCGTTACGGCGAGGTTTATTTAAAGGTTGGAAGGCTCCTTCCACTGGAACTTCCCCCTTTTTGTACTTCATCATCAAGAATTCCTGTAGGTGTCGGCACTCCTCAGTTGAATGATTTCCGAACCGGTTATGGAAATTATAGTACGGCGCAGATTCAGTATCAGGCTCATTTGGTTCGTCCGACCGAACCCAAGTGTTCGACCAGGATTGCTGAGTTTAGACCGTATTGACGGGTTGATTCGGACGAACGTATTGTTTATCCTTAGCGGCAGGTTGTTTCGTGAGTGCGTACCGCCTATCTTTCTCGGATCTTTCCTCATCCTCCATGATGAAGATATCTGCCCTGTGTAAAATGTCTTCCAATGTCTTTGGATTATTGCGTTTGATCTCCCTGTGAAAGTCCGATTCGTACCAGGTCGCTTTATAAAGAGCCTCGATCGAAGCTTCGTCGTCGATCGTACAGTGGGATACGACCGCTTTGAAACGCTCCATGAAGTTACGTAGGGGCTCGTCCTGCTTTTGTTTGAGGGCCCATAGTTCGGCGTTCTTCGTTTTCTGCTTGATAAACATGGTGAAGCGTTTGAGGAATTTGGTAGTGAGCTCGTTGTAGCTGTTGACCGAACTTGGCTCGAGTGTCGAAAACCAATCGAGCGCGGCTCTGGATAGGTTCTCCATGAATAATTGGCACATGGCTGCGTCCTTTTCGTTCTCTGAGCCGAACCGAAATCGATTCATCATGATAACAAACGAGGTCAGAAAGTGTTTAGGATCGGTAAACCCATCGTATGGCGTGATCTTGACCCTTTCCAATCGTAGAAATGGGGTGTTGATGACTCGGTCCGTAAATGGTGTCCTTTGCGACTCCTGAATCACCCGGTCAATTTCTGGTGCCGAGCTCGTAGCATGGTGGACTTTAGACCGCATATCTTGTAACTGGGCCTGGACCCTGGCAAATTCCAAGTTCTTGGCGGCTTGGTCCGCGATGTTGATTTCTGAATCGGCCGCGGATCTCCTAGTCGGTGGATCGGTCGCACCTGGGAGTTGAGCGTCGGTCAAGTCGGACAAGAGATTCCGGCGCAACGCGTTTTCGTTGGCGGGGGTCATCAGGTTTGGATCGAGGGTACCGATCAGGCATCGGCGTTCAAAATGGGATGCTATGAGAGAAGCGATCCGTTCTTCATTCTTTCTGTTGATTTCTGCGAACTGTGCTGCCATGGCTTCCATAAAGGTGGTCGGGTCCGTGAATGCCGAGGCGGCTGGAGGCGGCGGAAGAGTTCTAGGAGGATTGGTCTAATTATCCCCTCCAATAGGTAAGGTCGGAGGGAGTTCTCCTCCGGTAGTTGGTAATTCGATGTCGGTTGGATTGGGTTCGTCAACCCGAGGGTTTTGACCATTGTTTTCCGAGCCGTTGATGTTGACTACGGAAGTGTCGATTGGAGGAACCATCTCCGAGCTCAATCAAACGATATCCGAAAGTATTGTTCTATTTTTCCCCACAGTCGGCGCCAATTGTTGATCCGTAAATCACACAAAAAGGGTAAAACAGTACTTTAATCGGAATCTCGTTTATTGATCAAGAATCGGCGTTACAACAGAGTTTAGTAAGATTGCAAAGATAGAGAACTTGAGATCGGTAAGTAGCTCTCTTGAATTCTCTCTGGTCTCTGCGGAAGTTGTGGATGATGTAAAGAATGAACCCTTCTCCTCTATTTATAATGTCTTGAGGCGGTTCCAAGGGAGAATACTTCCTTTTCCTTGCTCGATTAGGAGAAAGAAATATCCCGGTTTCCTTTCCGAGATAAGGATCTTTTCCTAATATTTCGAGGATTCAGTCGAAGAGAATATTTCCTTTTCCGAGATCGGTGGAAAAGGGAAATATCCCGGTTTATTTCCTGTTGTAACGGACTGGGCTCGCGCTGGGCCTAGATCGGTAGCCGAGATGGGCTTTATCGATATTCCGAGCTCAGCCCAATGTTTTTTGGGCTGTCTTGTCTTCGATCCGAACCATCGTAAACCGGTCTTGATCGAACCGGTCTTGGTTCGAACCGAATTAAACCAGGGGGTGCTAATCCCCCCTCTAACAGTATTCATTTTTTTTCTTTCTAAAATTGATATCGTTATATCGATAACGTTAATCGACAAAATCAAACTCTTCAATATTTTGTGATTAGTTATTTGCATTAAATTCGTTTTTTTTTTTTTTTTTTGATAACTCAGGTGATCCGGCTGAATTAGGGGACCGTCGACTCCGACCGATGCAGGATGGCAAGTCCTATTGCACCGAGGGTCCGCGCATCATCCCTCCAATACCGACTAATCCTGGAGTCCGGAGAGATCATATGAAAACTCCGATAACCAAATGGATTAAAAGCATTTTATTATTTGTTCCGCCTTAAATTTATTGGGCTAGTATTTTCACTATTTTAGTATTATTTTATTTCATGATTTTGCTATATATTCATCTGATGTAAACAAAAAAATATATATTCATCTGCCATGTCAGTCATATATATGCATGTTATGTAAAATTAGTCCATAATTAGATATAATAAGATATAACCTTAATCACAAGCAGTCACATGCAGTGCATTCAAAATCACATGATAAGCAGAGAGACCCCTCGAGTAATGTAAAAGAACCTCAACTCAAATTACCATCTTTGCTAATTAAATATAGTTATCGATCACGTATATTTATATATGTCTAAATACAGATAATTTATAATTCAATATGTGATGATTAGTGCATTGTGCACATAAATAAACAGACAGTTTGAATTTTTCGCGGAACAAACAGACTTGAAAACGTTAATAAGCTAAATTGGTCGGAGATATGGGCCCCACATTAGCATCTAAGAAGAGTGGACAACCAAATCTACTTCAGTCATATGAAACCAAACTAATCAAGATTTAAAGAACTTCCTTTTTGTTCTATGTAAAGTAGAAAACGGTGTCGTGTCGTTTCTAAGGTGCAACGTATTCTTCCACTTGTGGGGCTCTTGAACATCGCCACGTGTATGGTTCTCCGTTGTCGATTGCTCTTTGCTTCCTTGTGAGGTGAATGTTTTCGACATGAAATTGATAGTGTTGATTTTTTTTTTCTGTATTAATTGACATGATAGTTATTTTATTGACATGCTCATTGTAATTTTTTTTAAAAAATAACAAATAAACAAAAGAGAAAATGGAAGTGTTAGTTATTTTATTTTCTTGAGTTTCGAGCGAATCTTGTATTATGATTCTTGCAGAGAATGTTATGATTATGAAAGCTGATCCATTGCACTCGTTGAGTTTATTTTGTGCTCGACGCTATTACTTCGAAAGCATTTCATGACATAAACTCGTGTTATTATTCGGAGCAAAAATATAACTTTAGGGGAAGGTGACAACGCCCTTTGCGAATGTTGAAACAGAATCCTTGGTTTTTCACTTACTACCCCAAAAAAATGGCCAACATCCTACAAAATTATGATGAAAAATACGAGTGAAAGAAAAATTAGAAAAAAATCATACGGATTAAAATCTTCTAAGAGAATCCCCGAGGCTAACACTAAATTTTGTGTTGAAATAACATCAAATTTGATGTTTTGGTGTTTCACTTTATTTTTCATCTCCAATCATAACACAAAATCTCACACTAAAAAAAATATTTTATATTATTATACTATTAATTTAAAATTTCTGTTATTATTTGATTTTATATTTATTTAATTGATTATTTTATTAATAAAATAAGTGAATAGTGTTTAATGTGATACTATTCACAACACTATATTTGGTGTTAATTTTGGAGTCTCATTGGAGAAGTTTGGTGCAAAAATTACACCATATTTGATGTTTTACCGTCACATTGAAGATGCTAGTGTTGTGAATAGTATCACACCAACACCAAACACTATTTGTTTATTTTATTAATAAAATGATTAATTAAATAAATATAAAATCAAATAATAAAGAGAAATTTTAAATTAATAGTATAATAATAGAGAATATTCCTTTTGGTGTGAGATTTGGTATTATAGTTGGAGATGAAAAATAAAGTGGAACACCAAAACACTAAATTTAGTGTTATTTCAACACCAAATTTGATGTTAGCTTTGGAGATGCTCTAAGCGGTCAAAACTTTCCTAAATTTCTTACCAAACTAATGTCCATAGAATGTTGACACAAACCCATGATAGAATTCTAGTGATTCGTTTATACTGGTCGAAGTTATGATAGATTTTCATTCGGTTTATGGAATTCGTTTTTAGAAAAAGAAAAAAATGGGCATCTAATTTTTTTTATTTTTTTTTTTAAATGTGAATTTTATTTACCAAAAAACTGTACTTGTTTGATTTACAAGATGCTCGGCGGAGCTAAAAAATTAAAAAGACCCCAAAAAAGAATAAACAAGCCTAATTGATAATCGGTGAAGGATTTGAGTCCTAAGCGAAAAGTGAGTACTACTCATAGCTGAACCATTGGGAGAACAAGTTTTTGTATGCATTTCGGGTAATCTGCGCGAGAATGGAGTCTCGGATACTTCGATCAATATGTTTGTATAACACTATATGGGAGGTTGAGCCACTATTGTGTAGCCTATTGTTCATTTCCTTCCAAAGGTAGAAGATCGCAATTTGAATCGCTAACCTCTTGAGAGCGAAGCTGAATGTTCCAGATGTGGAGAGCCATGTAATGAGGTCCTCCCATACATGAAAAACATGAGAAGGCTGCCGAATTCTAGAGAGTACCATGTTCTATATATGAGCGGTGAACTCACAATGAAAAAAGAGATGATCTCTAGTTTCAGTTTTCCTTTGACATATGCAACAAGTAGATAGAACATTTAATCCCCAAAAAATTAATCTGGACCTTATCGGAAGACGATCTAAGTGGGATACCCAGAATGTGAAAGCGTGCTTTGGGATACATCCTTTATACCAGACAGTCTATGAGTTAATGATTTTTTTCTAACCTCTTTATTTTCTTATCTAATTTTTATGAATAAACGAACAATTCAAAGCACACAGTTTTCTAACACTGGAAGACATGTTGCAAACATCTACTAGCTAGATTGAGACCACTATTTAAGGACAAATTTTTGTTTTTTTGGGTTGAATTCATGTACAATATCATGATGGCACCAGGATGTTGTCATACAAAACACTGCATAATTGACATTGCCAAATCTCTGTAGTGGAGGAACGTACGCCTCATTCCAAGATTAAGGATTCGATTCTTTTATGTAATTTTGAAAGAAATGACATTGAGTTAAAAGTAGTTGATTAAGTGCAATATCGGAAAGCTAAAGTATGTGGTATACTATATATATAACTAAGTTCGTACCTAATAATTGATTTATATAGGAAAAATGATTCCCAGCTACACGAAGTATACCATAATGCATCGCTACACATCCGAAGTAAAACAATGTTCTAAAAACTACACCAACAATTGATATAGCATGGCCACACATCCGAACAAACATAAGTCATATGTTTAACACCATAACCATATATTTTCGATAAACCGTTCATCGAGCTCCGGTTTTGACTCGAATTTTAAACAATAAAACTCACCCAAATTTAACCCGACCCGACTTAATCCGACCCGACCCGAGAATACCTAAAGTTAAAAAAAAAATCGTCTTCTTCGTTGAATTCTCAGGATTCGAGCAAGTGGAAAAGAAAATTTCTGAGGTAAATGTTGATTTCGTTAGGGTTTATGAGGAACGAGATCTCCTCGTTAGTGAGAATCAAACAAATTCCTTAGTTCTTAGATTAAATCCCTAATGTATTCTATATTCCTTTTTAAGTACCGATGAGTGTCCTATGTCGTACTCGAATTCTCTTATTCAATATGTTTTTCAAATACCAGAAAGACTGAAAACCAAGTCAAAGGAACGAGTTTTCATGGTCGCATTGTAGTTAAAAGAGACTCGGATCATATTTCTTGTTGATTTTGTAACTTTTACCTTAAACATGCAACAAAGCCAAAGATGAATTATATCCGATTCATAGAATAAGAAGTTCAATAACATCTCCGATTAATATCCAAAAACGAAGCCAACAAAGCATTCATATTCGTAAGCAACAAACCCAAAAAAGAATCATATCTGAATAACATCCCGAAAAATTATAGATAAAACACATGTTATCAATTCTCCAATTCTAATCCAATTCTAATTGGCTTGGTTGAGGTGCTGTTGAAGAAACATCTTCCACATCCAAATGAACTTGAGCTTCCACTTCCTCGTACAATCTCCTTCTTTTTGCCCTACTCTCCTGA
Source organism: Eutrema yunnanense (assembly GCA_002933935.1). Classification (NCBI taxonomy): domain Eukaryota; kingdom Viridiplantae; phylum Streptophyta; class Magnoliopsida; order Brassicales; family Brassicaceae; genus Eutrema; species Eutrema yunnanense. Next base: position 245,908 of record PKML01043607.1, on the reverse strand, counting down.
GACTATAAAAGATAAGACACCAAATTAAACTCACAATCAAGGGACAAAAATTTAACAATTTTTTTTTTAGAATACCTCATGAGGACACTTTCTTGAATTATGTCCCTTTTCACCACAAAGACCACAATGACTTTCTCTTCCTTTTCGACCAACCTTCTTCTTAGATGGTGATTCATGAACACCTTTGATCCTTGCTCTACCATTTGGTCTCCCTGGAGGACGCTTATAAGGAGGTCCAACAATGCGTCCTCTTCCCGAATCCTCCCAGAATTTAGGCCCGTCCACAGGCCTTAAACCTCTCTTGTATGTTTCTTGCCATTTTGAAGTCAAATAAAAGTGTGAAACATAGTCCTCAACTTGCAAAGCATTATCTCTAATTGCACAAACTGCATGACAGCAAGGAATGCCAGTCAAATCCCACTTCCTGCATACACAAGTACGCTTAACCAAGCTAACTGAATAGCCATTACCAGACTCCACAATCTCATACCTCACACCAGTGCTATGAATCATGGAACAATGTCGAGCTTCTTCAATAGATTTTTCCAACTCCTTTCTTGCTTTCTTTGTGTACCTAGCTGCCTCTTTTCCAGCTATGTTAGACCTATTAGCAATCCGTTGCATTGCGTCCCTCCTTATCAACTCTAGCATTTGTACAAAGGGTTTTTTTCTTGCAGTCTTCAAAGTCCTATTAAATGACTATGTATGATTGTTATGTGTGTCAGCACAACAACTCTCAATCCTAAAAAAAGCCCTGCACCATGTAGCTGGATCTTTTTTGAGAAGTTCATCACAAGCAGCTGGATCAAACTCTTTAAATGTATTCAAATTTGCCTTAAAATCAGCTTTATTGTAACTGCTTGCAACTCTCCAGAACAATGGCTTTAAGGTGTCAGACTTGTGATTTTTCTTGAGATTTGAGTAAATGTGCCTTGCACAAGCTCGGTGTTCAGCTCTTGGTAACTCAGTAGCAACCCCATGAATCAAACTTCTGTGCATGTCAGAAATGATGCTAACACCTTCACCTGCACCCAAATCCAAGTCAACCTTCAGCTTGTGAATAAACCACTCCCAGTTGTCATTATTCTCTGCTGAAACTACACCCCAAGCTATAGGATATATTTGATTATTAGGATCCCTTCCAATAGCAGTAAGCATCATTCCCTTCATAGAATGCTTCAAGAACGTACCATCCAAACCAATTATGGGTCTGCAGTTTTGTTTCCATGAACTTTTCAAAGCCCCAAAGCAGATGTACATTTGAGAGAATGCTTCTTCTCCAGCCTCTGTTCTATTGGTATTAATCTCGATTGTAGTACCATCATTAGAACTGCAACAAGCACAAACAACACTTAAACATTCTGAAATTTCTTTAACTAACAAAATTTTTTTTTAGAGAGAATGGACCAGCTTACCCAGTAAGTTGCAGCTCATAGTCTCTTAATCTTGCAAATTGCTCATCGCATTCTGCTTGCAGTTTGTCAAATGCAAGTCTTCTTGCGGTTTTTGACTGCGTTGGGTGATAATAATGTTGTACCTTATTTTCATCTCATCTTTGATCTCTGGAGCACTCATTTGTGGATCTCTTCTAATATCTTCTAAAAAAATATCAGCAATCACATGACTCTTTATCAGCTTACACCTTCCAACAGGATGACATTGATGCTCATCTTCATACCTTTTAACCATCCATTTTCTAATCGGATTCTCTACTGAACAATAGATACTCCATCCACAACCTTTTTCAGCACACCTAGCACCAAGTTTGGTTTTTTCCCATCTATCAAATACTACATTACGCCTAGTCTTCAAGATATACTTGATCACACTCTGCTTAAATTTATTTCCACTACAGAATAGCTGCCTCAAGCTGAATACACTATCAGGTAAATTTCTTCTAGCTAACCTCTCTGCATGTATTTCCTCATCACCAGATGAGTCATCACTAGCAGGATAGACTTCATCTTCATCGACTATCTGTTCCTCGTAATTGGCAGCGTTAAACAGTTCAATGTCTTCTGCAACTACCTCAGATTCATCATCTAATTCTTCAGATTCAGACAAACCTGCTTCTAATCCCTTACTCTCATTCTCTGAACAATCACCATCTACTTCATACGGTGGATCATCTTCTTCTTCAACATCATATTTTTCAAAGAATATATCTACTTCTCGCATCCAACGCCCTGCTGATCTCAATTTTCTTTTATTAGCATCATTATCTTCCCACAAAGGCCTCCTATCTGATACTTCTTCAAATGGTAGCTTATACCACATTTTACCAATGCAAATCTTTTTTTCAAGCATCTTCAAAACCACATGTTCAAAAAGTGTAATAGAATCTACCTCTACAACATCAACGACTCCATCCTCGTATGTTAGCTCTCCATTTTCTTTCTTAAATTGACCAGAATGATGGCAATTCACCTTCACCACGATATTGTCACTACAACAAAAAATTGACATATTAGACATAACACATGAATTGATTTTCTGTTATGATCCGATATTGATTTTCTATTCTAACATAAACAATGATAAATAAACCCCACATAAACCCCACCAATTTTGAACTTTTCCTACAGTCCAAACAATGAACTCACGAACCACAAGAGGTCCCCACAAACTCAAATTGAAACACAATTATTTGAAGACAGTTGTTCCTCAACCACGTTAAACCATCTCCACAAAATTTCCAGAGAAGACATTTGTTGCTCAAACCCGAAATCGTTTTAAAACTCGAAAATCAAACCAAAAAGAGGAAAAAAATATTACCTCATTGGAACCCATAATCAACCACGATAGTCTTCTTTCTCGATTTCAAGCTGTAATTTGAAGATCCAAACTCAATTTTTTTTCACGATAAACCCTAGGCTAAAAGAGGATTTTCTGTCGACAAACACAAACACGTTTTTTTTAAGTTTCCTTAGATTTGAGTTGGGTCGAGTCTTTGTTCTAATTGGTTCGGGTTTTATTTTGGGTTAATTTGGATATGAATCCTAACCGATTTAGAAAATATTCGGTTTTATTGTTTAAAATTCGAGTCAAAACCGGAGCTCGATGAACGGTTTATCGAAAATATATTGTTATGGTGTTACACATATGACTTATATTTGTTCGGATGTGTGGCCATGCTATATCAATTGTTGGTGTAGTTTTTAGAACATTGTTTTACTTCGGATGTGTAGCGATGCATTATGGTATACTTCGTGTAGCTAGGAATCATTTTTCCTAATAACTAAGTTCGTACCTAATAATTGATTTATATATATCGGTATGGTATACAAATTGGACTTGCTATTTGAATTTACAATTTCCCATAATTATTCCATATATAATTTTCAACTTATAAATTAATATTACCCTTAATATTAACGATGATTTCACAACCACGAGTAAGCCAATAGCCATATATATGCTATTAAAACACAAATACTTTTAGAATCTGTTTTCAAACATTTTTTATTTAAAAACAAAATTTGAATATATTGTCAAGCATGTTTTAAACATGTTGCCAAACATACCGAAAAAAATAGATTAGTTCTTATTCCTCATTTCACATTTTATATCTTACAAAAAAAATTATTCCGCGTGAACGCGCCTGTTTAGAATCTAGTTAAACTATATTAAAATTACAGATCTAAATAAGATGGCACACAGATGAACTAATGCAAAAATAAAGGAATTTAATAGAGATTGAGAAAAAATAATGGAAATCATGCATAATCCGCATAACAAATTGACATTTTGACTGATGATCAGATTTTGGGGAAAATCCAACTGTGTGGGAGTTGTAGTGATTACAAACCAAGATAGGGTTGTGATTTGTGAACTATTAATAATTTGGAGAAAAGTGTGTGTCTATAAATGAATTTATTTTTGTTAAGTTTTAGTATTAGTTGTGATTCAGTCTTAGTTGTCCGTGAATATAAATGAAATCAAAGAAGCATAAATATTAATATGAGAAAATACAATTCATGAAAAATACATGGAACAATCGTTACTATGACCGAGTCTTCGTTATTATTTAGACTATGTAAATGTATACTCAAAATCCTAAAACAATTAGCTAAAGTTCAATAGTATTGTTGTGTGATACTGAAATTTGATGGAATAGTTGTTCAATATTTTGATTCATCATCGCAAATTTATAGAATTTGTTATTTATTCGATATGTTTTAGTTCTCTCTAGATTATATGAACTATGCATGGCTAAAATTTTATGTGTTATATTTTTATAAAAATTATGGATCCTATAAATTGACATATCACAAAAAATAGTAGTCATTTAAAAAAAAAAAAAAAATTGGGATCATGTTAGACTCTTCTTCCAATTATACATATTCCGGAAAAAAATAGTAAAACATGCATACTGTATATGTCAATATTGGATTATTTTGAAAAAAATGAGGAAAAAAAATATAAACAAGTGGCTAACTTGTAATATTCAAGGTTTTCTCATTGTATTGTATTGTCTTTTCTGGTAACTAAATCAACTGATTTTAATGGTTAGTCAATCAAACAGGCTTTTTTGTTCCTTTTTTTTGGTCAACAAACAGGCTCTTTTTGTCAACAAACAGAGACTTGATAACTCAAAATATGGTCAGAACAATAGATCCGGAAATCCTCCAAAGTATGATAACTCAAAATATGGTCTGAACAAACAGGCTCTTTCTTCATACTTTTTTTTTTTTTT
>PKML01043607.1:178849-232348 GCA_002933935.1 Eutrema yunnanense | reverse complement strand
TTTAATCCAATAATTCTTTTATTTCAATTTGTTTTTGTTTTCAACTAAGTTTATTTTATTTCATATATTAATGTGTTACCATTGTTAATTACGCCTAAAACACATAATCGTATACATTAACAACGTTCAATTTTAAATGCATTAGGTCTCTTAAACACACTGAAGACATTTTTCAGTTTCGATCTCAATACATTTCTTTTGTTGCCAAATACTAAGGTAATCAAAGCAATTTTTTTTTTTTTTAGTACAAAAGTGTTACCAAGAGATTATTTGAGGTCATCACTAAGTGAATTTAAGAAATTTAAATACGAGACAGATTTGTGAGCTGTGTGACAAACGAAGACGACAGAGATATGTAATAAATATATATTTACTATAATTTTTTTTTTTTTCAATTTTCTAGGTGTCAGGAATCACATAATGATCCATCACTATACAAAGGCAAAAACGAGACCCTTCACTAATTAGAGAGACTATGCTGATCCTGCAACAAGATTTCTCTGTTTTGTCATCATCATCGTCATTTTAAACTAACTTTTTTTTTTTAAACTAAAATAATTTCTGCGATCTAATTTTCTTTTTCTTGTCAAATAAAAAAAAACTAATCGCAAATCTTCTCCCTCTGTTCCTTGATTGAAGTCAGGCTATCGATTGATTTCTCCGACATTGAATCGCTAGCAATTCTTGAAAACAAACACGAATCTACATAAAGAAAAAACAGATATAGATTTTTAATTAGCATTTTGTTCATATTTTCGTTAAAACTAAATAAAATCATTTAAACAAAGTTTATAATTTACCTTCAGACGACGAAGTACTGAGTTTCTCTTGTGAGGAAGATTCACTAGTAGATCGCGATAACATAGACGATTCTGTAATCAAAGAGAAACCCATTAAAATTCATGAAAAACCCAAATCAAATCGATCAAAATACAGAGAAAGAATCTCTTTTTTTTTTTTGCGTACCTCTCGAACCATGAAACGATTTCTTGCAATGGAGAATCGCGCTTTGAATCCCATCTTGCTGCACTTGTAAAGACTCGTCGAATCTCTTCGCCGGAGACATAACTCCGACAGCCGCAGACGCCGAACGGCTCTTCCCAAGTTGTCTCCTCACGCTTCGAATCCCCGACGGAATATTATTCCTCTGTTTCTCTCTCGCCGCCGGTGAAGACGCCGGAGATGTAGATCCACTGTTGATGCTATGTTTCTTCGTTGTTTTAGTGTATAATGGCTTTATGAGATCAAAGAATCTCTTCGAGGAGGAGGAAGAAGAAGATGAAAAGGAAACAGAGTCGTCCAACAACGTGTCGTCTTTAACCCCTGACCTCGAAATGCTCGCCGTTGTTTTGAAGCTTGTTGTTGTTTCGTCTTCGTTTCTGAACCTTAGGTTGAGGCTTCTGCTGTTGTTTTCTTTCTTCTCCGTCGTCGTTGAACCGACGGGTTTTGACTTCTTGAACGAGAAAGCACGGAGCTTTTGACGGGGTTTTAGGAGAGTGATCGGAGATTGAGGTTTCGAAGTGGTTTCGACGAAAGGGAGGATTTTGCTCTTGGAGACACAGAAAGTCGTCTGTTTTTCATCTCTCTCTTGAGGGGTTTTGTTTTCCTTTAAGGAGAAATCGGAGAGAGAGATCTCGAGCTCGAAGAAGGAATCGTCTCCTTCGCAGAGATCTACTTCGGTTTCTCCCAATGCTGTGGAGGATCCGACGGCAGATTCTGAGATTCTGATTTCACGGCGGGGTTTATTGCCGTTGGCTAGCCAGAATTTCATAAAGCTAAGAGCTTCCATTTAGAGAGAGAGCGAGAGTAAGAGCTTGGCTTTGTCAACGGGAATAGGCAAGTAAGGAGGTTTCTTTTATACAAAAGGAAGAAGAAAGAGAAGGTGCTTTTCGAAATGTGTTTTATCTTTTTATTTTTTTTTGTAAAGGAAGAAAAAAGATGGCATTTGAGAAATAAAAGGAATTTTGATAAAACAAAAAGAAAGAAAGAAAAAGAAAAAAACAGATTATTGTTTGTTTTTATATTTTTATTCTTTCTTTCTTTCTTTTTTCTCTTTTTTTTTTTCTTTTTTCCTTTTCTTTTTACTTTTCCTTTTCATGCACAGATGAACATTAACCATTATTTATCATTATATGCCATAACAACACATATTGTAGTAGCTTTTGTAAGCTAAAGTGCTTTATTTTAATTTTTTTTTTTTGCTGAAAACTAACGATTTTTACATCTCCAACAAATGAGAATCATATTTGGATAGAAACAAAATAATGAATCAAATACGAAGAGCGTAGAATATTGAAAAAACTTGGTTAACAAAAATAATATGCTTATACCAAAAAAAAAAACCCCCACGTTAAGTTTTTTTTTGGATTTTTTTCCGACAAGAACCAAATTTTATTTTGATTTGGTTTGAAAATTATTGGTTCAGTTCGTTTCAAGTTCATATTAGTTTTGGATAAAATAATTGAAATTTATATTGATACTGTATTTAATTGTTTTTTTTTTGTCAGTTATCGATTCAGGTAGTTTGCATCAAATGTTGGTTCGCTTCTGTTTATTCAGTGAATTTTGTTTTCTGTTACCATTCAGATTAAAATAAAATTTGATTCAATCCAGTAATTAATTCGGTTTACATTATAAATGTCTGATAGTTATACTCTTTTTTTGCTCCAGCTGTGATCTTAGAAGATTCAAACTAAGAAAATGAGAACCAATACGATTACTATCCCTTTCCAACGACTTATTGTTTCTTCCTTCATTGACTAAGTTTTTCATTAAGATATGCTATATATAGAGTTCAAAACTTCGGTCAAGGCGTCGCCTAGCCTTCCAGCTAGGTGCCAGTTTGGACGTAACTGAAACGATTTTAGTAAAATCTTTGAGAAAAATTAGATTCCCAGTTTAGGCGGTTATAGTCGGATCAAGTCAGATCAAATCGGTTAATTGGCGGTTTAAGAACATCATTATTGGGGGCACTTAAGGGGGTTCTTAACCCAAAAAATAAAAAAATAAAATTATGAACAGTATAAGAACCGGTTCTTAAATAAGAGTTTTAAGAACCGGTTCTTAAGGGGGTTCTTATACTGTTTTTAGCCACGTGTCAACTCCTAATTTGTCGATTTTTTTTTTTTGCCAAATTTTTTTTTTTTTTNTTAAAAAAAATTTCTTACCTTTTTTTTTTTAAACTTTTTCTTAACTTCAACTTTAAAATTCTAAATTTTTTTTTACATATTAATGAATTGGAATCTTTACATAATGAATTTGAATCTTTACATATTAAATTTTTTTTTACATATTAATGAATTGGAATCATTCGGTGGGTGAACATGAAGCGATTCATAGACAAGATCAGAAAAAACCCAAATTGAGCGTTCTTTTGCATTTTTTTTTCAAAATCTATGTTTAAATGTTATGTTTTTATGTCAATTATGTTTAATTAAAAAATAAACTCTATTTAAAATAAAACAAAATTATTAATTTTTTTTAAGAACCCCTAATAGGGTTCTACCAATAAAGCAGCAAAAACAGAAGTTTCTTAACGGAGTTTCTTAACTTCAAACACTACAAGAAAACCTGGATATTGCGACTACGACTTACGACTACGATTGTAGTCGNCATTTACCGACTAAATTACGTCTGTTTATTTTACTACTATATTACGACTAAAGTACGTCAAAATAATTAACGACTATATTACGACTAATTTCCGACTACACTAATAAGTCGTAAATTAGTCGTAAAAGTACGACTATTTTACGACTATATGTTTTTACGACGAGAAATTTCCTACAATTACATTTAGTCGTAAAAATGTAGTTTACGACTACTTTGCGACTGTTATTGTAGTCGCAATAACCAGGTTTTCTTGTAGTGAAATTTATAATTAAATATTAGTTAAGAAACTCATTTGGGTTTCTCCCAATAATGATGCTCTAATACTTGATTTAGTTATTTTCAATTATTTTTTTGGATTTTTCAAAACGACATGGTTTAAAAAAGTGAAAAAAGATTAAACATCAAAGACTCAAAAGTGGGTTTAGAGTTAATTATCATCACCACGACATCACAATTTTGATTTTAGATTTGTTTCTATGTTGAATTTTATTTTAGAATGTGATTTATTAGTTTTTTCCTTCTTTTTCTATCCCAAACAAAAAATTTACTAATGTAATTTTCAAATAAAACACTAAAAGCTTGAAAATATATATTATATCAAAAAAACCATTACCTTTATTTTTTTTGTAAGAATAACCATCAGCTCAGGAAAATGCAAGTCAAACCCATAATATAACCCCTCCGTCAAATAGCTGTTATATCGGTCACGGTTTTAAAAACGCAGCGTTTTAATTAATTAAAAATTGTGATTTGTATTTTCCTGAGCTGAGGGTTATAAAATATATAATAATTTTTTAAAAAAAATTGTTAACGCATATGCCCCGATTAATCCGCTCATGCGCTAATCCCTATCACACGTCTAGCTACCGCCTAGTGATTTTTTGAACATTGTTATAGTGTTATATTTAAGTTCAATTTTTTTTTTTTGAATCTAGCATCATATTATCGAAAAGCTACATAAAACTATTGAGAAAGGAAATTTCTTAATTATTCAATAACATTTGTCGTATGATAATTTAAAATACAATTATACTATGATATGTAAGAATTGTCAATGGTTATAGCAATCTTTGGATATTTGTGAAAACCCTCAAATTAGCGATAACAATAATTTGACAACATAATAACATGTTTTGGCGAAAACATTTGTAAGAATTGAGGTCGATGGAGGCGAATCTACATCATTCTGGTATGATGTCTGGAATTCGATGGACAGATTAATTGATGTCTCGAGTATTAGAGGCTGCATTGATATGTGGATCCATATTCATTCATCGGTGAAACATGTCCTACAAATTATTCGAGAGAGACATGGAAGCTAATCAGAGAAGTGCAGCCTGCAAAAAATTGGTATAAGGGTATATGGTTCTCATACGCCACGCCTAAATACTCGTTCGTAGCATGACTTGTAATCCATGATCGCCTCGTGACCGGTGATCGACTGCTCCGATAGAATTCTGGTGCAAATGCTACGTGTATTCTTTGTCAACACAACCTCTAAACAAAGAACCATTTTTTCTTCAAATGTCAGTACACATGAGATTTGGTCAAGACTAACACATAACCCAACTACACAGCTCACTGTGATTATATTCTTGAAGTCCTCATTGATGATGCTCGTGACAAACTCAATTTGTTTCTCCTGAGATACTCATTTCAAATCACGATCCACATTGTTTGGTGAGAGAGGAACCACATACGTCATGGAGATATCCATCTACTCACCCCTCACAACTTGCTCAACGACTAGACAAATAAATCATAAACGAGACACAAGATGCAAAGGAGGGATGAATGCATAATTTGCCTCCAGATGAAAAATGAAGTTCATTTGTAATTTTTTAGCTATTAGGCTAATCTCTTTAAAAAACTCTAAGAAAGTTGTATTCTATTGTAAACATGTTTTTTAGTTGAATGAATTTTACATTCAATTAAAAAAACCATGTTTTGGCTATAATTGTTCGAAAGTATCGATAGATCCACCCCGAACTTATATCTAAGATAGCAAAAAAAAGAAGAAGACAAAACGAAGAACACGAAAATAAATAAATAAATAAGAATGACAAAAAATACATTTACTCCACACAAAAAGAAGAAGAGTTCAGCTCTCTGACGTTCTGAGTTTTGTGTATTCTTTCCATGACAAAAGCATATTTGGCCCATTACATAGTTCAATTTTCCTTTTGTCTCTACTTTGAAAGAATAAGTTCTTAATTGTGTATGTGTTCATCATATTTTATGTAATACCAAAAGTTTTAACCTCAAAAGCTTTGACTTGAAAAGCTGTTTCTTTCGTGAATTTCAAAATTTTCGACCTTCTCAAAAGTATTTTTTTTTTTGTTGAACATTTTCTTTCACTTTAAAGTTTAAAGAACAGTTTGCTTTATAACTTTTTTTTTGTTTAACCATTTGTTTTTCTAACTTTAATACAAGTGAGAATCAAAACATTAGTTTCTTTTAATAAGTTATCGATTAGCCTAACTATGTTTTATACCCTTTTTTTATCAGCTTTGTTTTTCTGTATTTCGATTCAATTTTACGATTCTATACTTGTTCTGCTATTGTTGTTACTATAGTTAAAGTATTAAACGCACTTGTTTTTAGAGTTTGGTTTATATTTGGCTGTAGTTAAACACTTAAACCATGTAATAGTTGGTGACAAAAGAAAAATAAGGATTCAAAGGATAGCGTTGAGCTATACCGACTAAAGTGCTTATACCTAAAAATGACTTATAGAATAATCCAAAAGATATGTCTATACGTCGATAACTAAATCCACGTAATTGTCATGGAATGTGTGTATGCATCATCACATCTAATATTATTGTTTATTAGGTGTTGAGCGAAATTTTTATGTTTTGGGTATAAAAAGGTGATAATGAGAATAAATTAATAACATAAAGAAAAGTTGAATATATAATTCAATATTAAGTTCTACCTTAAAAAAGAGAAAACCCAATGTTAATGGTTTCCACGACTAACTATCATTAGGTTATTTATAATATGTACATAATGAACATTGCGTAGACTTGCATTTTTTTTACCAATTAGCTTACTCAAGTTTCTCATTATTCGTAAAACATATACATTTGATTAGAATCAGAAAGGATGAATTAATTCTTTATGTTTCTTTTTCTTTTCTATATGCGTTTTTCTATTTTAAAACTACTAGGTCTTTTTTTCTTTTTCAACTATTCACTGCTAGTCTACACCAACATATTCCTCTTCATTCCTTTCAATTTATTATTATTTTTCATTTCTACTGTTTCTTGAGCTCTAGTGAAGGAACATGAAACTTTTTTATAGAGAAACATAGTATTTTTACCATAGGAACGTATCCATAAACAAAACAAAAAAACTATTCAAATATGCTTACTTTTGCTTTTCTTTTTTAACACAATTTTTTAAAAATTATTTCACTTTGTTAACAAAATCAAAAACAAAACTCTACATGCATTGCCTAAATCTTCACAAAAACTCAAATTAACCAATTAGGGCTCATAAGCTCAACAAGCTTAATTAGGGCCCCAGGTAAGCGAAGTTTACTCTTCTTTGTATTGAAATTTGAAATAGTAACCATGAATATGATGAATATGACTAAATACGAATCAAGAGTTTGTGATTGAAGTGAAGGTCAAATTGTGATCGCCACAGAGAGTCTTCATACGTTGCTTGGTTCCATGAGATACAAAAAAGACAAAACAAAACATATAAGTAGAGGGAAAAAAAGCAGCCTAGGCAAAAGACTCTGTAATGTGGAAATATATAGCAGGAAGTACCGAAACACTTGAGATGAGAAAATTAAGGATGATACGTCGAGGAAACTGAAGATGTGAATAAGGATATCTTGTGGAAGTGAAGGTAAATCTGAAAAAATGGATTCACACGTAGTGAAGGATTATCTCGGGCTATTAAAGAAAAGATTTTCAGAAAATTTAACTAGAAAATTTAACTAGAAGAGATGTGAATAAGAATATATCTTCCTCATGGCTTGTAACATCCCAATTTTTGGCCCAAAAAGAAAAAAACCCAAGAAAGAAAAGCCCAGTAGAAAAACCCTAGTTTAATTCCCTATATAAGTGAGTCTTTAGAAGAAAGGGAAGGTATTTTGCAAATAGAAAACCCTAGCCGTCAACCGAGACCAGAGCCCCGTCGCCGTCGAGTCTCTCCGTCGCCGCCGCCGACCGCCGCCGTGAAGAGAAGCCGCCGCGAGGTTGCTCCTAGCCGTTGTCTCCTCGATTCAGTTGCTCCTAGCCGTCGTTAGTTCAGATCTGATTTGTGACATCTCTTTCTAGAACCCTAACTTCCAGATCTCTAAGGTGAGGATTAGATCTAGGCTTCTATCTATGTTCTCTTGTCTTTTTCTGATGTATTGAGTCTAAGTATACTAAGGTATGCTACGTGCTACGAAGTACGGGCACGATTTGTTTGATCTACATCTTATAACGAATATGGATTAGGAATTCATTAGATGAAGAACCAGCATACATGTTTGATAACCCTGTCGTATGATTAATGGATGTAAAGTAGCTAGATGGTGTGAGAGCACTATAGGTATTCGTCACAGGTGACGAGGAACCTGTGGTACGAACTGTGTGTCGAGAAACGGTGCGGTTACATTAGACGCCGGAGTCTCGTTAGAGGGATTAGGCGGGTGTAACTGGAAACACACCAGGACTCACTTCTTTGATGGTACCTGGCGAGGGTAGCTTCTGTTCGGAAGACGTCCTTCGAGGCGGAGACAGTTGAACCTGATGCCAGCCCAACGCTCAGTAGGGGGTGGGAGCGAACTCTGGCGCCATTCATGGCTAGAGTCTTGTACTCACAACTTGTGGGCTAATGCCCGAGATATATATTCTGAATTGGACAACCTCTTGTTTGGTAGTTGTGTGGGCGCTTCTAGGGCGTGATGCTTGATTGCTTGTTTATGCCTATTCTTGATGTACTGGTTGAATACGAGTGAGTATGGGGATGAGTTCTAGGTTTAGTTCTCACTGGGTAATCCAAATTACTCACCCCTCTCTCTTCTTGTAGGTGATGATGATTATTATGATGATGCTGTTGATGATATTGAGTATGTGGAACTGGACGAGTAATCCCGGTGTGGTGCGAGGTTTTGGGAGTTCGGAAGTTCTCCTTGGGGTTTTATTTAGCTTTTCGGTTATTTCATTTAAAGACAATTTATTTGTTATTTGCTTCGGTTTATTTACGGTTTAAGTTGGATTTGTAAGACTATTTGGGATTAAGTGAAGATTATTATTTAGGAATTAAATTGGCCGAGTTCGGGTCATTACAAGTGGTATCAGAGCTCTAGGTTCAAGTAAGAGGATAAGTTTAGGTCAGTGAGTTTGGGAAAAATCGGATTTCAAAGTTTTCAAATGGGGATTTTTCAAAAGTTATAAAACCACCACCTAGATGAGACCTCCAGTTCTTATTGTTTTACCTTGCAGGGAGATCAGTCTTTACGGGACCGGACTGACTCACTTGCTACCGTTTTGTACAGATGCCGCCAAAGAACGCCAGACAGACCAGATCTGCAGCTCGTCGTGAAGCTCATGGAGAGCACAACACCGAAGCTACCGGGAGTGTGAATGAGAACCAAGGTGACCAGCACTATGTGGAGGTGAACCAGTCGGAAGGAAACCGAGCTGAGGGACTTGACCCAGTTCCAGCCGCGGCTCATGCTGCTGTGTTGGATGAGTTGCGTCGTTACCAAGAAAGGTACGGTGGTTTAAGGAATGAACCAAACCCGCAAGTGAATGCTCGGGAGCATCACATGCCGCCTCCACCGCCTGCACCAGCCAACGTGCCAGGATTGACTTACCATGAGGCTATGAGACTCATGAGGGACATGGGAACGGATCCATTTGGAGGAAAGTCTGATCCGATCTCCGCGGATAATTGGAAGAAGAGGCTTGAACGGAATTTCGAGTCGATGAGGTGTCCAGAGGCGTACCGTAGGGAGCTAGCTGTTCAGTACCTTAGGGACGAGGCGCTGACTTGGTGGGAAGGTGTGGTAGCAAATATCCGTGGACGCTATGAGCTGACTTGGGATGACTTTAAGGACGAGTTTTCTCGAGAATATTTTCCACCAGAAGCTATGGACCAGATGGAAAGTGCTTTTGAGGATCTTCGTCAGGATAACCGTACCGTGAGGGAGTACAAAGAAGAGTTCAACCGTTTGAGAAGGTTCTCACGGAAGAATTTCACTGAGACAGACTTGATCCGTCAATTCATGAAAGGGTTGAGATTGGAGTTGAAGAACCGTTGTTCGATTCGAAGATATCCTAGTATGGTGGAGCTGGTGGAGACTGCCGCTACTCAGGAAATCGGACTTGAGGAGGAGCTAAGGAAGAATAACAGTGCTCAAGCTCGTGCATCCCGCGGACAGGACGCACCTAAAAGGACTTGGGATGATATGAATGCGGTAAGGACTACCGGCAATGTTCAGACGTGTAACCGATGTGGAAGGAGACACACCGGACCGTGTGGACTGGCGAAGTGCTTTAGATGTGGAAAAGGAGGCCACCAGCATAAGGAGTGTCAAGCCGACTCAAGGGGCATCAAGTGTTTTGGTTGTGGAAAATTAGGACATATCCGGAGAAATTGCAGGGCACTCATGTCGGAGACGCTACCAACTAGGAAGCAAGATGTAGGACCTCGTGTGTTCGCTGTTGGAGACCCAGAAGGAGCAGCACCGATCGCGGGTAAGTACCTCTTCTAGTAAATAAGGTCGTGATGCTAGTGTGTGAAATGGAAATTGCATACTTAGTCATAAATACAAATCAGGTAGTATCGTTTTTAGTAGGAGGTATGAAAGCTTACACACTATTTGACACCGGTGCTACGCATAGTTTTGTGAGCCCGATGTTGACTAAGTGTTGGACTTTCACTGGAAAGTTTACCCCTAGGTCGAAAGCAATTGAGACTGTCGGGACTGAACAGGTGAGATCCATCGGTTTACATGAAAATGTACTTATTCGGTTGGAAGGAGTAGAGTTGCCATGGACTCTAGTGGAGATGGAGCTGAACCACTATGACGTTATCCTCAGAATGGATTTGTTATCGCACTACCAAGTTATTTTGGATTGTCGACGGACGCAAGCTTATATTCCACGACCGGAAGGACGTCTAGCTTTTCAAGGAGTGAAAACTGACACCGGCGTGCCAATAATATCGATGATTCACGCAGTAGAGCTAGTGGAGAAAGGATGTGAAGCGTACCTAGCTACGATATCAATAACCGGAGAAGGGGAAACTCCGAAGTTGGAGGAGATACCTGTGGTTGTTGAATACGCGGACGTATTTGAACCACTGACAGGACCGCCACCGACGCGAGGAAATGATTTCACCATCGAGATAGATCCAGGGACGACCCCTGTTTCGAAAGCCCCGTATTGATTAGCACCAGCAGAAATGGCAGAATTAAGAAGGCAATTGGAGAACCTTACGGACAAAGGATTCATTCGACCGCGCAGTTCACCGTGGGGAGCACCGGTGCTATTCGTGAAAAAGAAAGATGGAAGCTTTCGCCTTTGTATCGATTACCGGGGATTGAACAAAGTGACAATTAAGAACAAGTACCCGTTGCCACGAATCGATGAGTTGTTGGACCAACTGCAAGGAGCATCGTGGTTCTCCAAAATCGACTTAGCATCAGGCTACCACCAGATTCGGATAGCAGAAGGAGACATAAGGAAACCAGCATTTCGAACGCGTTATGGACATTACTAGTTCATGGTAATGCAGTTTGGTATGACGAACGCACCTGCCGCTTTTATGAAGTTAATGAATGATCTTTTCCGTGAGCATTTGGATAAATGTGTGATCGTATTCATTGACGACATTTTGGTATCCGCGAGGAAACGTGAGAGCCACGTGGGAGCAGTAAATGCGAGAGGATTACCCCGAGCTCTTTAAGGACAAGCATAGAGATAAAGTGGTAGGGGAGAATTCGGGGACGAATTCCTTTCAAGAGGGGGAGAGTTGTAACACCCCAATTTTTGGCCCAAGAAGAAAAAAACCCAAGAAAGAAAATCCCAGTAGAAAAACCCTAGTTTAATTCCCTATATAAGTGAGTCTTTAGAAGAAAGGGAAGGTATTTTGCAAATAGAAAACCCTAGCCGTCAACCGAGACCAGAGCCCCGCCGCCGTCGAGTCTCTCCGTCGCCGCCGTGAAGAGAAGCCGCCGCGAGGTTGCTCCTAGCCGTTACCTCCTCGATTCAGTTGCTCCTAGCCGTCGTTAGTTCAGATCTGATCTGTGACATCTCTTTCTAGAACCCTAACTTCCAGATCTCTAAGGTGAGGATTAGATCTAGGCTTCTATTTATGTTCTCTTGTCTTTTTCTGGTGTATTGAGTCTAAGTATACTCAGGTATGCTATGTGCTACGAAGTACGGGCACAATTTGTTTGATCTACATCTTATAACGAATATGGATTAGGAATTCATTAGATGAAGAACCAGCATACATGTTTGATAACCCTGTCGTATGATTAATGGATGTAAAGTAGCTAGATGGTGTGAGAGCACTATAGGTATTCGTCACAGGTGACGAGGAACCTGTGGTACGAACTGTGTGTCGAGGAACGGTGCGGTTACATTAGACGCCGGAGTCTCGTTAGAGGGATTAGGCGGGTGTAACTGGAAATACACCGGGACTCACTTCTTTGATGGTACCTGGCGAGGGTAGCTTCTGTTCGGAAGACGTCCTTCGAGGCGGAGACAGTTGAACCTGATGCCAGCCCAACGCTCAGTAGGGGGTGGGAGCGAACCCTGGCGCCATTCGTGGCTAGAGTCTTGTACTCACAACTTGTGGGCTAATGCCCGGGATATATATTCTGAATTGGACAACCTCTTGTTTGGTAGTTGTGTGGGCGCTTCTAGGGCGTGATGCTTGATTGCTTGTTTATGCCTATTCTTGATGTACTGGTTGAATACGAGTGAGTATGGGGATGAGTTCTAGGTTTAGTTCTCACTGGGTAATCCAAATTACTCACCCCTCTCTCTTCTTGTAGGTGATGATGATTATTATGATGATGCTGTTGATGATATTGAGTATGTGGAACTGGACGAGTAATCCCGGTGTGGTGCGAGGTTTTGGGAGTTCGGAAGTTCTCCTTGAGGTTTTATTTAGCTTTTCAGTTATTTCATTTAAAGACAATTTATTCGTTATTTGCTTCGGTTTATTTACGGTTTAAGTTGGATTTGTAAGACTATTTGGGATTAAGTGAAGATTATTATTTAGAAATTAAATTGGCCGAGTTCGGGTCATTACATGGCTATTACTGCGTCTCTTCAATGCTACTTTTGTCTTCTTGAATTCGACAACAGCAAAGTTCTTCTTATGTTTGGGGAGCACGATTTCCACGCTCTTCAGGAGAAGGTTAGCAGCTGATGTGTTCATGCTAAATGAAAAAATAACAAATACAGAATCTGAAACTGTTAGTAGTATTAGTCTCTTAATAGACTTTAGAAAAAGAAACATAAATTTCATGAAACCGCCGGATTAATCAAGAATCTAAGAGGTTGGTGTACTCTTGATTAGCCTCATTGTCACACTAAGAGGTTAGTATTAGTCTTGATTAGCTCGGTGTCATCGACACAAATCAATCGAATGACACAAATCGGACTTAATTTGTGTCATTCGATTGAACCAAAACCGACCGGATCAAAATCGTTAAAACTATGGAAGTATCTAAGACTATAGCTAGATTTTGGATCCGAATGATAACAATGGAATAATGATTATCACTGTTCAAAGGTCCAAATACCCAATCAGGGCACACAAGCACAATTAGGAGACGTCATGCTTTTCTCTGTACTGAAATATACTAACTATGAATTTTTGAATGTGTGTATGAGTAACTAAGTTTACACAGAAAAAAAACTTATGGTAAAGCAACAAAATTAGTATAGTGTAGGATAAGCCCATAGTCCAGGAATGGTTTCATCGTCCGATTCACTTTCATTACACGAACTCATTATCCCCAGTAAATAGTTAACAACCTGTAAAGAAAAAACAAAAGCAGATACATAACTTGCTCAACAAGTCACCAAAACGGCGATAAACATTTCTTAGAATAGGAGAAATCCTACCTGGTGTGTTGACATGGGGTCGAGTGGCTTGTTGCCTGGTTTTAACCAATAATGTTTGTTCGGGCATCTCAAGTTGTCGTGCCAAACAATGGAGTCACAGTAACTGCAGTATCCCCGACCAGTTCTTAACAGCTTTGATGAATTATCATCCTCTGCACGGTTGCGCAAAGTAGATGTATACTTTACAAATTACATAGAGAAAGGAGTTTCTGAAAGAGAGAAGATAAAACCGTGGACAAAAAGCCCTTACCGATAAATGCTTTCTTAAAGGCTTCTCTCCAGTCAATACCGGATTGGATACGAATCAAGACTTTGTGATTGAAGTGACGGTCAAATTGTGATTTCCACAGAGAGACATCAGACGTTGCTTGGTTCCATGAGCTACAGAACAGAGAAAACAAAACACATAAGTAGAAGGGAAAAACAAAAAAGCGAAAGACTCTGCAATGTGGAAATATAGAGGAGGAAGTAGTACCGAGACACTTGAGACGAGGAAAGTAAGGACGTTACATCGAGGAAACTGAAGATGTGAATAAGGATATCTTGTGGAAGTGAAGGTAAATCTGAAGAAAAAAAAAGATATGCATGAGGCGAAGGATTATCTCGGGCTATTAAAGAAGAGATTTTCAGAAAGATAACTAGAAAACATACCTATATCTTCCTCATGGCTCTTACTGCATCTCTTCAGTGCTACTTTTGCCTGCTTTAATTCTATAATGGCTAAGTTCTTCTTTTGTTTGGGGAGCACAGATTCCACCCTCTTCAGGAGAAGGTTAGCGGCTGAAACAGCAGCTGATGTGTTGATGCTAAATGAAAAAATAACAAATACAAAGTCTTAATAGACTTTATTAGAAGAAACATAAATTTCATGAAACCGCGGGATAAATCAAGAATCTAAGAGGTTGGTGTACTTGATTAGCCTCATTGTCACACTAATCGGAAATAAAACTTGCCTCTACGTTTACATTGTTAAAATCTTGTACTTATATTCAAGAAAAACAGATAATTGTAGCTTCTCTAACAAAAAAACGAATTAGTGAACCCCATAATCTATTGGCATGAAATAAAGTCATTCGAAGAACCAATTCCCAACTAGACTTAATCCTCTGCTTCATGCTTGGCTACAATCTAAGAAAGTTCTCAGTTTTGGTTCAATTTTTCAGAGATTTTTCATCAACAGATACAGGAACTATAAGATTGAATTATCTACTGATTTTCAGCACTGAGCAAAGTTGTTAAAATCTTGTGTGTTTATATTCAAGGAAGAACACAACATTCTCTTTTTTGAACAAAAATATATTTTCTTTGTTTTGTAAAACTGTATATGCAAAGTTGCAAAAACAAAGAATCAAGCTAACCGATTGGCACAAAGTATAGCCATTCAAAGATCCAATCACCAATTAGACATAAGCCTCTCCTCCACGGTGGGTTAAAAGTTCCAATATTTACTTATTCGATTTTGAAGATTTCTCATAAACAAATGAGATTTTATAAACCCTAAAAACTAAGCTACCACATATTGAACAAAATCACAACCAGGAACATCCCTAATCTTCTCAAATAAACCCCAGAACCGATATTGATACTAATTTCATTCAGAAACATTCCTAAAAAAAACCAATTCAATTCGAATTTCGACTTACTCGGGAAGAAGATGAAAAGCGGAGAGAGTATCACGGAAGATGAAAGCTTTGAGATTTTTGGGTAATCGAGAGTAACCCAGATTCAAAATGGAGCTGAGTTCATTGCAAACAAAAGGGTAAAGATGACTATTCGAGAGGGCTTCTCCTACCATTAGATTTTGGTATCTCCTCATCATCTTTCTGGGATCAGACATCATCGTCTAAAGTTTGATCTGTTTTCTCCCTCTAAAAAATTGTAATCAAACCGGAACCGGTATATAGCATAAATTAGTTTGCTATAATAGTTTTGATTTCGGCTAGAAATCTAGTTCTAAATCTGCCTCTGTAAAATTTTCGTAACATAATAATGTTTTTAATTAATTAACATGCCCGAGTTGCTTAAGAGAAACTGAAATTGAGACAAAGTTGAAAAAGAAAACAAGTTTTTGTTTTCAGGAGCAGATGATTCGGATTTCGACTCGCTCTTTGAACATAATTCTCCTCTTTTCCGTTTAGAGCATCTCCAATGTATTCTCTCATTTTTATCTCCAAAATGGAGTTAGATTTCTCTCCAATGTATTCTTCTATTTTTTACTCTAAAAAGAATATTCTTAGTATATTCTTTATTTTCTATTTTATTATTAATTGCTAAAAATACACTTTATCTATAAAATTTACAAATTAACTCATTATTTTTTTTTTCAAAACTTTCACAAATTGCGATATTATTTGAATTTAACCATTACAATATCATAAAAAATAACAAAACAAAACACATTTTAATTTAAACATCACCATTTGAATATTTTTCCCATACATGATAAATTAACGCATTTCGAAGTGAGAAATGAGCCTTTTTATCTTTGATTTCTCTGAATCGAGCAAGAAAATTTTGGAACCGAATATTTTCGTCCTCAGCTACTTCTACCTCTGGAGGTGGAGCTTCTCTTCCAACTTCAATTGGAGCATCGAGATCGCGTTCATCCTCGATTATCATGTTATGTAAAATTACACATGTAGTCATTATGTCATGTAACACATTCTTTTTCCAAAAACGAACCGGTCCTTTCACAATAGCAAATCGCGACTGGAGAACCCCGAAGGCACGTTCTACATCTTTCCTACACGCTTCTTGTCGCGTAGCAAAATATTTTTTCTTTGCACCCATTGGCTCGTGAATAGTTTGCACTATGGTAGACCATTTCGGATATATACCATCAGCCAAATAATAACCCATATTATATTCTTTTCCTTGAATGGTATAATGAACAGGAGGAGCAATACCTTGAGCAAGATTGGAAAAAAGATGGGAAGATTCCAACACATTGATATCATTGTTAGTGCCTGGCATTCCGAAATAAGCATGCCATATCCATAAGTCATAATCTGCCACAGCTTCAAGAATTATCGTTGGCGATCCACTACGGCCTGCATATTGTCCAGCCCAAGCGGTAGGACAAATTTTCCACTTCCAATGCATGCAATCTAGGCTACCCAACATTCCTGGAAAACCTTGTTTTTAGTTTTTCACCAATGTAAAGAAGTCTAGAAAGATCATTAGATGTTGGTGACCGTAGGTATTGCTCCGAAAATATGTTCACTATAGCTCGACAAAATCTTTTCATGCTTTCGATTGCCGTTGATTCTTCTATCTTTACGTACTCGTCCGTAGCATCTGCTGGAAAACCATATGCTAGCATCCGAAACACAGCCGTCACTTTTTGAAGTGGCGATAATCCAAGTCTACTGATACAAGGATTTTCGCAATCCTAAGAGTCAATTCTCTAAATGCATTTCCCCATTTTGCAGTTAAAAATGGAGTAGGGTTTGAGATGATTTTACTGCAAAATGACATTTGGAGTAGAAAATGGGGTAGGGTTGGAGATGCCCTTAGAGTCGGTGTTTGTGTCTAGCTTCAAGAAGTCTAGCTTCGGGATCGATATGCTCAATTTAATACCCTAAATAGTACTAAAGCAGTTGCTGCAGAAAATCAGGGGTCGAACACAAGAACTCAGTTATCACACAATAAATTGTATAGATCCGAAATAAGCTAAATCAGAAGATGTAATTTAAAACAAGATTGCAAGTAAAAGCGCTGTAAATTCAGTTGGAGGCAGATAGGTTCAGGGTATTTCTCAGGAAATCCATGAATGCAGTCTAATTAACTAACATGATTCAGATTAAGCACTGTTCTAGAACTCAAATCACTAAAATATAATTAACCAACTCTCGTTGCGAAAGCTATCTAAATCTAAACCCTAGGAATTCCAAATCTCTTTGCGAATCCTAAAATCTAAATCAGCTTTAATAACAGGTTTGATATGTTCACAAATCAATTAAACCAAATCTCTTTGCGAATAATCAATTTGCTCACCTAAGGTTCTATCAGGTAATTAATCGCACTCTCGTGCCTAATCAATTATCCTAAGATCTATATTCTAGGTAATTAATCTAGAATTAGCTTTGAGAACAACCTAAGGTGAAGAACTAATTCAGATAATAATTCCTAACAGATAATCAACCTAGCATTCAAAGAAATCCCTATGAGAAAACTCCAAACCTAACAGGTGATCTATTCAGACATGGTAATTGAATCAATAAACATGGCTGAATAAATACTCAAATAGATAATAAGAAAGAGTAACAAGATGTTTGAGATCTGAATCTCGGACGAGGAGAAATTCAGACTTGTCTCTCTTCTCACCAAGATCTCTCTTAAAATCAGAACAAATAAAGCATAGCCTAAACAAGTGGCTGTAAAACCCTATTTATAACATAAATCACGACTTGGGGTCTTCTTGTAATTATCAGAGTCTTCTAGGCATTTTTGCAATTCTCCAAAACTTCATAAAAAGTCGCGGCCCATGAATTCTCGATGAGTGTCGATCGATACCAGGGGGTATCGATCGATGCTCGTCGCTCAGATCGGGCACTTAGTGATCAGACTTCAGTTTCGCTCCAGAATTCTCCAGAAAGCTCCAATAATTCCAATTAAGCTCCAAACGTGCTATAACCTGCAAAAGACTCTAAAATACTACAAAACACTAGAAAAGACTCTATAAAAGGATTTATATCATGGCTTAAACAGGGTAAAAACCATGATATATCAACTGCAAAATGGCATTTGGAGTAGAAAATGGGGTAGGGTTGGAGATGCCCTTAGAGTCGGTGTTTGTGTCTAGCTTCAAGAAGTCTTCAAATGTTCTGCTTCCGCCTTCTTGGAATATACAGAGACAAACCTTGATTTAAGATCATTTCCACTGGTGTGTCGACGCAATGTCCCTAATATTTACAAGAATTCTAACTCTTTAGCTCATATTTGAAGTAATAAAAAGAAAAAGTAGTGAGTTCTGTTTCTTTATACCTATTGGTTCAAATTCGCGTTGAGAGAGCATAGAGAAGGGACCCATTAAACTCGACATTTTATCTAATGTCAACTCAGATATAGACCTCTTGTGAAACTAGAAACCAATAAAGAGCATAAAAAACAGAGTCATTGCTCTGAAATCAACAGCATAACAAAGCTTAGATAGGACTAGAAGTAACTTTCCTTCGTTGCTGCCGGAGTTTCCTTTTCCTTCGCTACTGCCGGAGTCTCCTCTTCTTTCGATGCTGCCAGAGTCTCCTCTTTTTTCGCTGCTGCCGGAGTCTCCTCTTTTTTCGCTGCTGTCGGAGTCTCCTCTTCTTTCGCTGCTGCGGGAGTCTCCTTTTTTTTCGCTGCTGCCGGAGTCTTTTCTGTCTTTTTCCCCGCCTTCTTCTTCTGCGGCTTCTTTATCTTCATCTTCTTCTTAACCTTAACCTTAAACTTCTTCTTCTCCCCAAACTTCTCCTGTAGGATTGCTATAAAGTTCCCTTCGCTCATCTTCAGTATGTCCAAGAGGTTTATCCCATCAAGTTTGCCGGCATAATCCATTTTGGAGAGCCACTTGTCGAAATGAAGCTCAACATTCTTCGGGTTTCCCTCTCGGATTTCCTTACTTAATTTGTTAAACAATGACAATAACTCTGCTTTATGTCTCATTTCCTTTCTCTGTTTTTGAGAGAGAAAACATTGAATAGTCATGGGCAGTGGCGGATCCAGACTTATTTTTTACTGGATGCAAAATTTTACAATGAAAAAAAATCATAAAATCTATTTAAAGACTATATTATAAATATTTTGTTTAACACACTAAAAACACATTCCACGTTTATTTTTGTATTGCTTTTAAAGTAATAACACAAGCAAAATATTTTCTTTTATTATATATACTCCCTCCGTTTCATGAAGATAGATGTTTAAGGTTTTACGTACATATTAAAAAACTTTTTACAAAACCTAATATACCCTTAATCTATAATTAAATATTAATTATTTTACTTATATTAACTCTAATTAATATGGGCAAAACAAGAATATATTACATAAATTATGCATAGGAAATACAAAACATCTATCTTTGTGAAACAATTTTTGTTTCTAAAACATCTATCTTGATGGAACGGAGGGATAATATATTGCCGTTAAAAAAATTATATAAACTATATTTTAATAAATTACTATATGAATCAAATTAAGTTGGATAGACCATTTTCAACTTACTTTGAAAATAGACAATATAGTTAACACATGTATATAATTCATCAAATGTTTACCCGCATATATGTGGGTTAATATAAATGAAAATCTATTAAGCATATGTCAAAATCTGATCGATTAATTTAAAATGCGTCGCGATCATATGAGTTAATAACTTAGAATTATTCTGCTTTATATAATAAGATACTATATTGCCGTTAAAAAATTATATATACTATATTTTAATAAATTACTATATGAATAAAATTAAGATGGATAGACCATTTTCAATGTATTTTATAATCGTATGTTAAAAAACTATGATTATATGGTTAACAAAGACCTATAATCAAATAATATCTTGTAACTTTATCACTTCGATTAAAAGAAACTTAACTTTTAAAAAACATTGTTCCCAAAAAAAGATATAAAAATAAATAGGTTCATATTACATGTTTCCTCTAAAAAATAATCATTCAAAAAATGATACAAAACTATGTTAAAAATGTCATATTTTGAGGAGTTTCTAGATTTGATAAGAAATTGCAAAAAACTAAATCACATGTCTGAAATTGATCTTGGAAGAAAACTATATTAAAAATGTCATGCTCAAATCTTGCACGAATGAATATTGAATGAAAACTAATATTTAAAACGTATATGAATATGACCCGCGTTTAGAGGACAACATTCTCCGGTTTGCCCGCTAGTATAGCCTTACGGCATTTGTTGTGCACAGAGGATAGCTCTGATTTTGCTTTCTGTTGTTTTCTTTGTTTCTCACTACCACGACATTGAATAGTATTCATATGAAATTTTTTCAGTGAGAGAGAAAATGAAGGTGAAGAAAACAATTTGGGAAGATGAAGATAACTTAGAGAATATATCATCTTAATTTGGAAGAGGGGAAAATGAAAGTAGTTGGATTTGGAGATGAAGATGATCATCGATTATAAAGACCTGTACAATGTTCTTAGAAACAAAAGGTTGGAGAGAGAGTAAGAAAGACGTATTTTTTTGTTTTTTTTTTCATCTAAATATATTGATTAACTTAAGAGTTTACAAAATTAGAATGTAATAAATCTGTAATAAATCTTGGAACATAGAAATGATTAGATACAATCAATAATATGGAAAATAAATAAAAGCATACTAGCTATAAAAGAAAAATCGATCAAATGACTAAAAATTTCAAAATCTCTAAAGTTTCTACGTCACTCATTAAAAAAAACTATGCACAGGGATGAATGAAAATTAAATTTCATGTGAGCAAAATTAAATTAAAAAAAAAAGTTTCAATATTACATTAATTTTCTTAGCAATTTGAAGTTTTAATTATGGGCAACAAAAATGAAAATATAGACGAGTATACTTAGTCTCTAAAATCTCTCGTCCATGTTTAAGAAAAATAAAATATATCCCCATTACTGCATCTGCATGCATGCTCAACGAGTTTAGCCAATTTACCTTACAAGCCATCAATCTTTTTCCCTTAGCAAAAAAAGATAAAAAGAAAAAAGGTTAGAAAAAAAAATCAAATCAATCGGTTAAACTTTAGTGGCACCATTATCCCCTAACGTTATCAACTTATCCACTCAATAAAATAACTGCAGAGAGAAAAAAAAAAAAAAAAAAACCACGTATAGACTATATATTATTTTAATAATCCTCTTTGTTCATAATATTCCAAAAAAATAAATAAATAACGATTTGTTTTCTCTATGAAAAGTTAGGCATGAGTAAAATGGAACCGTAACCGTATTTCGGATCGTAACCGTATCGTTTTCAAACCGTAACCAGACCGTAACCGTGTCAGACGGTTAAAAACCGTAACCGTTAACCGTAAAAATATATTAGTTATGGTTAAAAAAATTATTAATTGTAACCGTTAATTAACCGTAACCGTATCAAAACCGTTGGTTAACTGCAAGGTTAAACCGTAAAATTTTAACCGTAACTGTTTTAAAAATAAAATTATATATACTAATAATTATAATTAGTTCTGTAAAATTAAAAATTCAAAGAAAATTATATATAATCAATTTATCAATAGCAAATGCAAATCTAACAAATTAAAATATTAATTAAAACTTAAATGTGCTAGACTAATTGATATTTTTCTAACAAATATAAAAAATATTTAAACAAAACAGTTTTATGAAGAAATATACTCCATCTGTTTCACAATGTTTGATTTTCTGAATATTGTACATGAAATAAGAAGCAATAAATGCTCAATTATTTGTTGTTTTATTTCTATAAAAGAATTTATTATCTTCTTTTTTATTACATTTTTCTCTCACGTTCTTAACAAAAAATTATCAATAACCATAAGAGATTTAAGCAAAACAAGAAAAAAATACATAAAAAAACAAAGGAAAAATATAAACAAACCAACAAAAAATTAGAAAAAGAATATTAATAAATTTTTTATTTTTTATTATTCTAGTTTATCAAATTTATAATTCTTTAATTATAAATCATGATATTAACCATTTATTGTCATCAGGTAACCGTAACCGTATCTAACCGTAACCGTATTAACCGGACTCATATTTAACCATAACCGTTTTAACCGTATATTAAACGGTTAAGGTTAAAAAAAAATCTAACCGTAACCGGTGGTTAAATAACCTTAACCGCATTAACCGTGGTCATGTTTATGAAAAGTTGAGAGAAGAAGGAAATGTAAAGCTATATTCAAGGCCCCAAAACCTTTGCAACAAAGCCCAATTCAATAAGTGTGAGTCAGCACGTGACCACCGCAAGCTAAGGTAAACAAGAGTCCGACAAGGCCAAGGCGGCGGCAAGCTGTAGTCTGTACTCCGTACAACAGATCTCTGATGATCATTTTTTTTTTGGGGTCAAAATGAATGGTTAAATTCAATATTTTTATATATCTTATATATAGTTTAAATTCATGTCGTCCAAAATGATATAGTCCAAAATGATATAATGATGATATAGTTTAAATGCAGATTTTCGAAACACTAGAAATATATAATGATAAGCGCTGTCAATTTGGTTCATTACCTGCGGGTCCAACTCGTTTAACCCACCGTTGGATGGGTGCGGGTCGAGAAAATGTTCAATTGCAAAAAATCGGGTTTTCGCGGAGATATTTAAAAATGTGGGATGGGTGTGGGTCGAATTTTTTTTTTTGCGGGTCCCGCGGGTTATCCGCATTTTTTTTAAATTAAAAATAATATTTATTTATTAAATACTATTAAAATGTTGAAATATTTTGTAATATATATATATATATTAATTTTATTATTTTATTATTTTTTCAGAAAATTGTGTATTTATGTTTTATCATATGAAATTTATTTTATTAGATATATTTTTTTACTGAAAAACATTATAAATTTTTTATTATTATTTAAATATTTACGGGTTACCCGTGGATACCCGCGAATTCAAGCGGGACGGATGCGGGGCGGATGCAGGTCGAAAAATTTATGTTCATGAATTTGGGAGGGGCGGGTCAAAGCGGGTTAACAAAAAAATTACGCTTGAAAGACGCACCTAGACAAAAAATCGGGGATTAATTGGAGTCGTAATTTATTTATGTATATGTACATATATTAAGTAATTGCAATATTCTTGGTAAATCTAGTTTGGTCTAGTGGTTCCTGGTATCATAAAATGTGGTTAATGCTGCTCTCTTGTGGTCGCGGGTACGACAGCTCAATGGTGTTCGAAATGTGGTTAATTGTTTTTTTTAATGAAGAGTAAATTACGAAATTGTCCTCATCTTCTTCCTTTAGATCTTGAAACGCAGAAACGAAATTGTCGTTTTAACTTTTAGCCATTAATTAATCTCTATTTCTAGTTCCAATAAAAAATTTCTATTTCTAGTTAAACAAAAAAAAATCATGTTTTCGAAATATCACTAAATAGGAAATTTGTGGACTTCTGCAGTATATCCCAGAGAATATCGTGTTATTCTCTCTCTCTTTCGACAAAAGACAAAAAAATCAATTTAGAAAACATTAATATTTCAGATATCTCTCTCTTTCTTTCAAATACTTGCGGTTAGGACTTAGGAACTAACGTCCACTGATCTTATTGGCTTTTCCTTTTTCTCTGATGATATACATATGTTTTTATATATAGTTTAAATTCATGTCGTTGATGTATTTGCAGATTTTCGAAACACTAGAAATATACAATGATATAGTCCAAAATGCTTACATTTAATATTTCTCATATATACCCCCCGGCCGCTTTATTCACATATATGTTAAAAGATTTCTTTTGATATAATCCACTCTATTTTATACATCACGAGTTCTTTTCAAATTTTATTTATATACGTTGTTTGTATCGCATCTATTTTTTATTTTTATTTTAAATTAATGATATGTCAACAAACCACATCCTTACATCCAAATATACAATTAATACTGCAAATTCTAACACTACGACCCAATAAAACAAACACGTTTTTACTAAGTGGATTAACATTACTGCTAAATTATATATATATATAAAATTAAGTTTTCTCTCTTATGGTGATGACACATCATCATCCATATCTACGCAATTCATTTAATATTTAATTTTAATAATTTAATTAGTCAAATTAAAACTTTGATCTACATATCAAGATATTAACTATACCTTTAGTATTAAATGAGTTGAATTATGAAAGAATTTGAAAAGTCATTTTTCATATTATATACTCTCTCCGTTTTGTAATAAGTGATGTTTCAGAGATTTCTTTTTGTTTGTTTTCAAATAAGTGATGTTCTTACAAATCAATACAAAATTAAATAATTTTTAACTGTTTTTTACCTTTTGTATTTTGCAAATTGTTTTCTTATTAGTTGAATTGTGTTTAAATATACAATAAATGATGTTTTTAGTATATACAAAATAAAAATTAAATGAATCTTTAATTGGTGTGCAAAAACCTTAAACATCACTTAATATAGAACATAGTGAGTATCATAATACCTCTGTATAAAGTTCAAGATAATTTATTGAAATAAAATTACCTCTGTACAAAGTTCAAGATAATTTATTGAAATAAAATTTTGATCTACATATCAAGATATTAACTATATCGTTAGTATTAAATGAGTTGAATTATGAAAGAATTTGAAAAGTCATTTTTCATATTATATATCATAATACTTCTGTACTTCAAGATAATTTATTCAAATAATAATAATAATAATAATAAGTTTAATAATTTTGGTTATACGGAGTAATATATTCTACACTTTATGATAGTTTCAATGTAAAAGCCGATTTATTTAAAGATTAAAGTACAAAACTTAAAAAAATAAAAATGAAATGTTCAATAACCATACTTTGAAAAAAGAATCGGTAACATTTATTTTGAAAATCGTAATCGGTTATTTAGATAACACGATTTATTTGGTCTTTAAATATAGATAATATATGAAAGTTCCAAACAAACATGATTATTTTAAATAATAATCGTAGATATTGAAGTGATCGACTATCACTTTACATTTTAATTTTAATGGAAGTGGAAATAAAAAAACAATTAGTTGAGTTTCAAATACAATATTAATCTTGCAATCTAAAAACAATCGTTTGTTTTACCGAAAATGAATAAGAAAAATTTCCGTAAATAAATTCAATTATTATAAAACTTAGAAAACAAAAACCCGCGCATCGCGCAGATCATTTTCTAGTCTTTTATATATTGGTTCTAACCACACTTTATACTCATTTTGGTCCAACCCTTTATTCTCGTTATATTATCTTTAGTGTATGGAAACATAAAAATTTACAAAAATATATTTTGTTGGACTTTTTTAAAAGAGGAAATTTGATTTAATATCCCAAAATTTTTATATCTTTTGAAAACTAACCCCTCTTTTAAAATCTTTGAAAATTAACTTTTTATTAAGTAAAAAATTATACCCATCATGAAATTTTGAGAATATACAAATACAATAATTGTTTTCTTTTCTTTTTCATAATAAATATATACTATGAAATACATATTCAACAATTTATTTATATATATATATATATATATATATATTTGAAAGAACAAAATAAATTATTTTAATTAAAATTCATATTAGATATAAACAATTTTATTAGATATACACAAATCTATTATTATATTTATCATTAACATATTTAAACTCTATATATACATCATCATCGTACAATAAAATTATACAAAAACACGTTTCTGAAACCGTAAGTTCATACAAACTGCTTTGTTATTGAATTGTTTTTTTAATTTTCCACGCACAAAATCTAGATATGATCTACATTTTTTACATCTATATTTTATTCATTTTTAAATTAATCAAAAATAAAGAAATAGAATTTAAAAAAATCATATGTTTGGTTTATTTTGAGTATTTTGGTAATTTTAAATGCCAAAAAGTTAGTTTTCAAAAAAAAAAAAGATGGATTAGTTTTCAAAATATATAATTTTTTAGAATATTAAACCAAATCTCCCTTTTTAAAAACACACATTGTTAGTTCCAATAAAAAATTTATATTTCTAGTTAAACAAAAAAAATTCATGCTTTCGAAATATCACTAAAAAGGAAATTTGTGGACTTTTTAAAAAACAGCAGTCTCGAGTCTCGAGTCTCGAATTGTCGATATGCAAACAAAAAATGTACAGTCGGAGCATGAACTTATGGAATATGTTTATTTAATTCGCTTACTTTATAACTTATGGAATATGGAATATGTTTATAATGATGGAATATGAAATATGTTTATTAATTATGGAATATGGAAAATGGAAAATGTACAGTCCCGAGTTTCGTAACCTTACTTATAACTTATGGAATATGTTTATTAATTCGCTTCAATCATTTGTTTTTGTTAAATCTTTGCAACTTTTTTTAGACCAAAAAATATGTCCATACTTGGCATAAATCCCAAAACAATATGTATTCTCATCATCTTGATAGGTGATCTGTGATTGGACAGAAATTCACCCTGATAGGTGATCTTAGAAAAAAAGTTGACTTTGAAGGTTAAATTTCCAAACAGGTAATTCGGATATATCGAGTTTTCTACCCGACCCGTTTCCTTATCAGTTGGGCTAAATTCATCACTTTCGAACGGGTAATTATTTGAATGGAAACATATATGAAATGTGAAAGTTTTAGCTACGGATACGAAGAGGACGAATTTCCCAGCTAAAAATGGACAAGTCTAACTAAATCAAATATTACATAATCCTATACAAAAAAATATATAACCACGGTTTGTTTTCAGCTTCGAAAACGTGGGATGTTATCCACCCTTCGGGTGCTCCGGTTACTTGGGCTAAGTCAGTTTGGTTCTCTCAAGGAATCCTCAAGCATGCTTTTCTTCATTGGGTGATCTGTCTTGATCGTTTACCCACGAGGGATCGTCTTCGAAGCTGGGGACTTCAAGTACCTTCGACATGTCTCCTTTGCGGTAGTGACTCAGAACAAAGATCGCATCTTTTCTTTGATTGCTCATTCTCTTCACAGGTTTGAGAATCATTCTTCTCTCATCATTCACTATCCCCTCCATCTTTGTTGGATGATATAGTTGATTGAGTACAATCTCCTTCTCGGAACTCTAAACTCAACATTATTTGCAAGTTCATTCTTCAAACATGTTTGTACGAAATTTGAAAAGAACGGAACTCAAGGCTGCATGGGTCGGTGTCCAAGTCATCGTTTCAGGTAGCTCGGGAAACACACTCTCTCATTCGTGCCAAGTTAGTGGGTTTAGATAGGATAATTATAGCTAGAAATCAAGCAAGCGCATCTGAAGACTCATTTTTGACCACTTGGTTTGGGTTTGTTCAGCTTTAGCTGTCTTATCTTCAGTCCTTGCTCTCTTCTCTCTTTATTCTAGCTCATGTTGTAATGTTGGTGTTTCGTATTAGTTATCGTTTCCATTACCTGACCAGCCATCTTCTGCTTGTAGAAATGTGCTTTGTTTGTAGTTCAAAATGGTATTTCATTTTGGGAACACCGAAAGAGAAATAAAATATTTAAAAAATAAAATAATATATATATAACCATGCGCATGAACCTAACTAAATGAAATATCATTTTGAGTCAATATCAACAAATTGTAATATAGACCGATTTATATATACTTAAATCTAAAATTTAGAGAGGAAAAAAGAATAAACTCTTTTTAAAAAAGAACAAAAACTAGCACACAAAACCTACACCATGATTAATTGTAGAAACATAAACCTCACACTTATCACGGACCCTTATATCATTTATTCACAAATAAATATCAGAGATGCTCAACTCATACAAAACAATACATCATATATAAGTCAACAACGACTTACTATATTCAAATACATTTTTTACACAAAAATAAATATTGCTAATTAATAAGATATTCTTTCTTATTCAAATACTTTTAGGTGTTGGTGCCGGTAACAAATCATCAAGATGGTACGTAGATCAAAGAGAAAGAAAAAGTGAAAATTATTGAATGGAAACCAGATAGAGGAGAGCAAAATGTTGATGGAACTGCTACAAAGAAAAGATTGATGGATTCCAGTGGAAGAATCATCGATGAAATAATGCTTTAATGAGCTCGTATATATCTATTGGAGATATTTTGGGGAACAAGATGCGAACCAAGTGTAGTGGACCATAAGAGCTCGGTTATGAAGTGAAGCCCGTGAACCCAACCGGAAAATATTCTCATAGATATCATATTGATAAAGATTATGAAGATTTACATATATGTATTATTGAAACAAGATGCGAAACCAATAATATCCTTTCCTAGTATGTTGTACATATATGTCTATAACTCAATTGACTTTAATGTAGGATATGCTCATCGTATCCGTCTAATAAAAGAAATATATATATTTGAAGTAGGGGAAGTTTGAATATAATGAGAATTATGAGGGTATATAGTGGAGAAACCGACTCCAAAAAAAGGACTTATGTGGAAAGAAAAAATAATCCATATAGACGGCAGACTTGATGGGCAAGTCCCTTCCTCTGCAGAAATTATTTATTACCAATTCATCAATTAGGGTTTTCTCTTCCCTTTCGCTAAGAAACATCTTATTCATGTCGAAGCTATGCTTTCGGAAACCTGTGTTGGTAAGATCCTCTCCGCGTCTCTCTGATGCTTTCTCACCTTCCTTCATGCAAACCCCTCCTTGTTCTATCATCTGCGCTGATCCTTGTGGAGCGGATCTCGGAAGACTCGTGGTTCTGAGGTCTGGCAAACGCATCACCTTGGAAAAGAAGGTGCCTCTGGAATTGATGAAAGAAATGGGAGCGATAGGATCATCCAATGGCTGGGTGGCTACTCTCAAGGACGACGGCATTTTGCGTCTGCAAGACGATCTGAACCCTGTTGCATCAGATTCAGATCCGAAACGCATCCCGCTGCCTCCTCTTGTAACTCTGCCTCGTTGCCAAACCAAAATTGTGACCAACGTGTCCATGTCCTCATCTTCTCCAGAGGATGACGACTGTGTTGTGGCTGTCAAGTTCTTGGGGCCTCAGCTCAGCTTTTGCAGACCCTCTCGAAGTCACTACGGGTGGATCAACGTCATAATCGAAAACCCCTGCTTCTACTCCTCCCGTGTCATGTTTTCCAAGAAAGAGGAGATGTTTCGCATTCCCGGATCTGGAGGCCACCTCATTGGATCATGGGATCTCCACAAACACAAGCACATTCCCAAGCTGCAGAGCTTGCGGTTCCGAAAGCTTCCCAAGCTGACCAAGGCCAGTCAGGAGCTTTTGGATTTGTGCTGCACGAGCGAGCACTTGGTGGACTCACCATCCACCGGTGAAACTTTCTTGGTTAAGTGGTACCGGATGACCGCCCCCAAGACCAAGAGGGATACTTCGAAAATGAAAACAGTATTTTTAATGGTGTTCAAGCTAGACGATGAAGGAAACGCGGTTTACACTAAGGACATTGGAGATCTCACCATTTTCCTCTCAAAGTCTGAACCTTTCTGTGTCACTGCTAGCTCGTTTCCTGGCCTGCGCTCTAATAACCAAGTTATAATCTATGATATCGACGAAGGTGTATTGGTCTTACTGGAAGATTCAATTATCGTTCGTAGAAATTCTACGTTCAGAGCCCCTTACCATATTCCACCTCAACCTATATAGACTATTACGTTGTTTGGAATTGAGTTTGAGTCTAGAGTGTTTTTCTTTTCTTTTTTTTCTTTCCAATATCATACAAACATGAATTTTTGTATTTTTATATATTCTATGTGAGATTGATATGCATATGCACATTCAATAATATTTGAGATCTCCGCTCTGCTATTTTGAAAACAGGTTCTTTGAGCGAGTTGCTCCTCTATACAAAAGGAAATCTGAACGTGACAGCGCTTGGAGGCGGATATGCTGCCGAGTTCAAGTAGGGTCCGAGTTCGTTCAATGGCAGGAGAATAAACATTGAGGCCTTACTGACAAGGTAAGTTGTTAATTACCGGACATGCAATGATGGTGGAACTTTGGTCTTGCTGGTCGGCAGCCAACTTTAGCTCTTTTCAAATGGATAAATCTTGACATCTCGGACAAGAACAGACCATTATTTGGCAAAGACATTATCTTCTCTTTGTTCTAAGGTATAATGATTATGGACCTACCTCCTCTCTGGTCTTGGCCAAATAAGTGGTCTGTTCTTTACAGTGTCTTGCAAGTAAGGGATGACTAGCGCTGGACTTTTCTTTATAGAATCATTGTCAGGTTTTTCATTTTATTGCATATTTGGAACTTTAGAATCATTGTCCGGTTTCTCATTGACACAAACTGAATTAAACAATCGTTTCAAATCAGCGGTGATCAAACTTTAGATTATGCAAAGACGATATTTATTGTTGTTTGTTTCCTCATATAATGAACATGAACAAGATCCTGAACCAGAACATCTCTCTCAGTCTCAACCAAAAGAATTCAAGCATGTTTACATAATTCCCAATCACCATGCCGGAACCTGCACAGAAAGTTCTTGTATAGACTCCATCTTGCAAGTTCTTGTATAGACTTCAAAGTATGCCAAAAAAAAAAAAAAAACAAGATTTAACAAACTAAAGAATATTCATGAGAAGTCTTGATAGTCTCGAGTACTTGTCTAGAGGGTTTAGACTGCATGCTAGCTAGGTTTAGTAGAAGAGCTGATGATTATGGATTTGTGAACTTGTAAGTTTCTTTTGTATTCTCGAGCTGTTTTTGTGTCTACTTGTCTAGTACAGGTCGCTCTTGACTTTTGCAAACAATTTTTTTTTAACTTTGTTATCGTCAAACAAGTATTTAATTTTGTTGCCATTTGAGCGGTCAAAACTGTTTGACAAACAACAATTTTCTCATTAATTTATATATGAGAAAATATATAATGACCATTCAAAAACCTAAAAATAGGGGTGGCCAATCCAAGTTTTGGGTTGAATTTTCAGGTTTTGGGTTGGGTTTGGGTTATTTGGTTTGATAATTATTTGACCAAATTCGATCTACGTAAAATTTGGATCAAGTTTTTTAGGTTTTGGGTTGGGTTTGGGTTATTTGGTTTGAAAATTATTTGACCAAATTCGATCTACATAAAATTTGGATCATGTTTTATAGGTTTTATATCAGGTTTAGGTTGTTTGGATAGTAAATAATTTGACCAAAATATTTTGTATTAGGTTTGGTTATTGAATATTTATAAAAAAAAACAAAAAATTACAATAACATCTAAAATAAATTCTTAACGCCAATTGTAAGGGTGTGACATATTATCCGGGATCCGAGATCCGATCCGAAAAAACAGATATCCGGAGGGGCCGGATCCGGATCCGGATAGTAAAATCTCGGATCCGGATATCCTGATTTTAAAGTTCGGATATCCGGATATCCGGATCCGGTTCCTTTAAATATATTAAAATAATATTTTATTAATAAAATATTAAATATATTGAGATTTTATATATTAAAAATTTAAAAAAAAATATCAAAATTTATTTATTTTCTTTAAAAATTATATATAATTTTTTTAAATTTATCTTTATTTTAATATTTTATTCTAATTAATTAAATTTTTTTTTTTGGATCCGGATCCGGATATCCGACGGATATCTTAATTTCTGGGCGGATATCCGAAGTCCGGATATCCGGGAACAACGGATCCGGATCCGGATAGTTAAAACTCGGATTCGGCGGATCCGGATTCGGCGGATCCGGATTCGGCGGATCCGGATCCGGATATCCTGAAATTCCCGGATATCCGGATCCGGCCCACCCCTAGCCAATTGTAATAAATAAAATAATTTATAAAATATAGAAAAAATATTATCCTTGATATTATAAAATATAAAATCCAGAAATAAAACAAAAAAAAATTATTCTTGATATTGTAAAATACTTAAGTCCAAAAAAAAAACCAATAATAAACTAGAACTTTAGAATCGTTGGAAGAAAATCTTTAGAAACTCATAGCAAAACCTGCAAAATAAACTGAACATGTACATACAATAAATATTAAATTATCAATACCCCATAACGAATAATTTTATAGAAAATTACTAGTTTTAGTTTTGTTAATTTTACATTTATCTTTAGTTAAACTTAAACCGTTAAAGACTTTTAAAGTAATGATGTCTATTATTATTAGTCAAATTAGTTAATTTTACATATATCTTTAAATTTTATAGTAAATTACTAGTTTTAGCTTTGTTAATTTTAAACCTATGTTTATTAATGTATATACTATATAAATAATATATGTAAAAACAAAATTGAATTTATTTGGGTTTTTTAGTTATCTAAAGACCAATCCAAATAACCCAAACACAAATTAGTAAAAATTATTAGATCCAAATAGGTTTTTATAAAAACCCATATCCAAACTAAATGAAGTTTTTTGGATTGGATTGGATTGGGTTGCTTGAATTGGCCACCCCTACCTAAGAATACCATCAAGAAGTTAAAATTTTCAAATTCAGCAATGAGATTATCTAAACAAAGCTTATAGAGTTTTATTTGTATCGAGACATTCAAAACTAAATTAAGTGCCATCATTATTGCCTCTGATTGTGCCAAAAAAGATGATCACGATTTGCCAATGCATGACATGAGATATATGATGTTTGCCATACGACATACGTCCTCTGATCATTTGTAAAAGAGCACATCTCATTGTACGGTTTCTTAGAAAATAAAATAAAGACCGGGTCTTGGCCAAATAACTGGTGAATCTTGCAAGTACGTAAGGGATGGCTATCGCTGATGTATGTTTTTTATAGAGATCCTTTTCTTCCTCATTTGATTGCATATTTGAACTTTAGAATCTACTGAATCATCACTGTAACGGTTGCTCCTGTGTGATTCCATGTATTTTATCACTTGTAAATGGTTGGTCAGAGTGTTCATATAAACCCACTCTCTTCGCTACCAACACAAACCCATCTAGGAAGAAAAAAACTCAAAATTTGTTATATATGAAATCTTAGATCAAAACACTATGTATGGATAATTGATATGAACTGCCACTGAAATGATGAAAAATAAGTTGATAGAGCTGCAGCAAGATCAACCAGAGCCCTTGGTTTGGAAACCTGAAGATCGTCTTGCAGACGCAATATGCCGTCTTCCTTCAACGTAGCCACCCAGCCATGGGATGCCCCGATGGTTACCATTGCATCACTACGATCATTATACACCAACTCCATAGGAACCTTCTTATCCAAGGAAATGCAGTCAAGTTCACCAGCATACTTTATCCAGAGTTTTCCGTCAACGGCGCCGACGAGGAAACAAGGAGGGGTTTGCAGAAAGGAAGTTGACAAGGCATCAGAGACAAGTGGAGAGGATCTTACCAACACAGGTTTCCGAAAGCATAGCTTCAAGGGATGGTTGAGAAGCAGAGACATGATCAATAATATGTTTCTTAGCGAAAATGCAAGAGATTGGCAAGAAAGAAAAAAAAACCCTAATTAGAATGGGTGATGTGAGCAAGGAAAGGATGTCTTAAATTTTTTGTTAGACACAATCTTTATTGGATTTCATTTTAATTACGGTCAAACCTTCCATTTAAAACTTTTTTCCCACCGAATATCTATATAATTAATTTAGGAATACTCCTGTTTTTACCAAAGTGATGTGTTATGTTACGTAGGCCTGGGATTATTATCCGGGATCCGGTATCCGATCCGACATCCGTTCCGATTCGATCCGAAAAAACGGATATCCGGGTAGTTCGGATACGGATACGGATAATAAAATAACATATCCGGCGGATCCGGATACGGATTCGGATAAAAAAAAATTCGAAAACGGATAACGGATATCCGGTTATATATATATATATTTTTTTAAACCTTATAAGAAAGCCCAAAGCCCATTTGAGAAAAAGAGTAATATCAAACTCTCGTAACCCAAGACAAGCTCAAATCAATCCTTCTTTTGCTGTTTCTTACTTGTAGCTGTCGATCGCGTTTGTGTACTGAACTTTTCTGTTTCTTTTTGGTTTGTAGATGTCAATGACGGAAGAAACGAAGACGACGAAGCTCGAATCGGCGGGAGATTCGTCCGACGTAGACAACGGGAACTGTAGCAGTAGCGAAAGTGGAGGTGATACGAAGAAGACATGCGTTGATTGCGGAACAAACAGGACTCCGCTTTGGCGTGGCTCTCAAATTTATTATATATTTTTCTGTTTCAGATTTTTTTTTTAATTTTAGTTAAATAGACCGGATCGGATACGGATATCCGCGAATATCCGAGTTTTTCAACGGATATTCGGAACCGGATATCCGAAACTTTCGGATCCGGATTCGGATAATGAATTTGATTATCCGGCGGATACGGATACGGATACCTTGAAAAACCCGGATATCCGCTCCGTTTCCAGGCCTAATTGTTACGAAATATGACTATGTCATTAGGTATTAATGTTTTTGCTATAAATTCATTAAGGGTATTTTCATCATATTTTCATGAAATTGATTTTAGTTTTTTTTATTTTTTCTTTATTTAATTCTCATATATTTTTTACCAAACTCCAAGTGCCAAAAACATTTAAATAATTCTAAACTTGCCAAAAATAATTATTTCGGAAATTTTAATATTAAATCTTACAATTAAAATCTTTAAAAAAACTAAATATATAATTCGACATAAGTAAATTAAATGATTCTTCATTTTCATGTGTGATGTTCGCATTAATACAGAGGAAGGAAAGGACTTGCCAACCAAGTTTTCCGTCTTAAATCTTTGGTTAGACACAATATTTATTGGATTTCATTTTGATTTTGGTCAAACCTTCCATTTAAAACTCCGAATATTTCATTTTAATTAGATTAAACTCATTTAACTCTCATTATGTATAGATTTAAACCCATTTAACTCATTTAACTAATCATGAAATTTATGTTTATTTTTCTAAAGTCTATTAAGACTAATACTACTAACAGTTTCAGATTCTGTATTTGTTATTTTTTCATTTAGCATGAACACACCATCTGCTGTTTCAGCCGCTAACCTTCTATTGAAGAGGGTGGAATACGTGCTCCCCAAACAAAAGAAGAACTTAGCCATTGTAGAATCAAGCAGGCAAAAGGAGCATTGAAGAGACGCAGTAAGAGCCATGAGGAAGATATAGGTATGTTTTCTAGTTATCTTTCTGAAAATCTCTTCTTTAATAGCCTGAGATAATCATTAGCCACACGCATATCTTTTTTTCCAGATTTACCTTCACTTCCACAAGATATCCTTATTCACATCTTCAAGTTCCTCGATGTAACTTTATGTTGAATCCGGTTCACACAAAGTATATTAAAAGACAAAAGGGACTGAGAAATCTCGTTTTATTAGCAATCTCGGCGAAGTACAAGAGTTTTTGGTGATCGAAAAGTAAGAACTAAGAAACTAATCCGGTATTTGCGGAGCTAGGTCTCTTAGGTCTTTGCAGGAAGTGGGCGTGTCTGTGAATGAGATGATCCTCGGTATTTATAAGTTTCTGAGGCAGTCCGATTTCCTTATTCTTCGCGGATCGGGATAAGGAAATCTTCCTTTATTCTTGTGAGCTTCTCCTTCTTTTTCGGAAGTCGGCGCCGACTAGGGTTAGTCGGGCTTAGTGGGCCTGGAGACTGAGTAATGGGCCGAGGTGGTACAGATGGACATCGGGCCAATGTGGGCCTTGAAGGGGACCTGTTCCTAATCCTATTGAAGGGAGGCAAATCGATTTCATTAGGGATGGTAATCATATATATATGAAAGTCTCGAAAGTTTTTCTTTAAACTCACATAATAACCCATAAATTTTTATTTTTGTTCTTTATCCCATATTGTCATATCATCTTTGTCTATAATAAATCTTTTAACTTAAAAGAAAAAAAACTCGAATTGACTAGTCATAAAAATATTTTTTACCCATCACATCTTCACATCGCTTCAAAATTATAGCAGAGATTACAAGCATTGCATACCATCTTTCATAAAAATATCATAACATCTTACTTATAATTAAAACAAAAGGTTAAAAAGGAAATACTAAACTCGATTTACCGTAACCGACCCAAATTACCAAATGAACA
The DNA here is from genome assembly GCA_002933935.1 of Eutrema yunnanense. NCBI lineage: Eukaryota > Viridiplantae > Streptophyta > Magnoliopsida > Brassicales > Brassicaceae > Eutrema > Eutrema yunnanense. Next base: position 195,938 of record PKML01043607.1, on the reverse strand, counting down.
AAAGCATTAAAAACCCTAATTAGATTCAGGCGATGTGTAGCCATCGGTGACCCAATAAAAAAACTCTGAATATTGCTTCATGGCTAAGACCTTATCTAGATTTGGTTCTTTTGGTACGAGCTTCTTCAGCCACGTCTCTAGCAACGCTTTCGCTTTCTCCACCTCCGAGATAAATTTGCCATTCTTCTCTTTCGCCTTCTTCATCGACTCCAGTTTCTTATACTTCTTTTTAATATTGCTCTCTGATACACTCAGAGTTTAACCCTAAAGTAACTACTACAAAAGCACATATGACGAAGTAGTATTGTAGGGATCGAATCCACAGAGACCAAATGCAACACTACGAAAATGCAAGAAGAAAGTAAATCTAAGACGAATGATGTTTGTTTGTGGTTTGTAACTTCTAAAAATAAGAATAATGAATGAAACGATATAAATTCGATAAGAGAAAACGCTAAGTCTTTAGGTAATTCGCAGGAAATCCAGATTCACTAAACAAATTATCGATTAGGGAGAGAATTAAGAACCGTTCTCGAACTCAAACATAAATATCTAGCTAGCCCACTGTCGTGGTACTAACTACTATGCCTAATAACCTAAGTGTAGGACCAAAAATTCGCACAATAGACAATATTTGATTTAATCACGAATACATAAATAAACGTTAAGGAAACAAGAGATTTATAAAGCGATGAAACATAAATAAATTAATGGAGGCGAGATGAATCTCTTTCCTTATCTCAAAGAATCTTCCGTAGTGCGATGGTTTATAATAGATCCATGAGTACCAAGATACAACCAAATGAATTTGTTATCGCAAACACTCGATAACAGATCTGTCGAACATTATACTACGATATTCTCGAATAACGACTTACTCTAAGCAGTAGGGAATTGAATGAACTTTTGCTAGAACTTTTAGGATGTGTTTTTAGTGTTTTTGAGGATGATATTTCTGGTGAAAATCGGCCAGTATATATAGGAGAGAGGCTAGGGTTTTGCACGGACTTGATTAACAAGTGCAGAATATTCTAGACGGCTGCGATTTTAAAATCGGCCCAAAGCCCAAAACCCGTCAAGCATCGATCGACACCTATAAGATGATACGACCACTCCTTATATATTCAAGAGAAAACATTTCTCAATAGTTATAGCCAATGAAAACATTTCATTTGAATGGGCTTAACTCATTTCTTTTCACACAAACACAATTTTATCAAGCCCACAAGCTGTGATAAAAAATTTGTTCCAACAATCCCCCACATGAATAGAAATGACTCTAAACATATGAAAATTGAACAGACTAGACTTAGCTAGACAAACTTGACTAGACTCGACTAGACGTAGACAGACTTTCGAGAGTATACGAAAATGTAACTGTATCTGAGAGGTAGCGTTTTTCAGCTTTGAACCAATCATTTTTAATATCTGTCGGGTTTACTCGGCCGGGAGGTGGAAATGATATCTTGAACCACCCAGATTTTGATGTAAATCTAGACAACAGGTATCGCACAACGACATTTTCTCGTAGAACTTTGTTCTCTATTGTGTTCATTTTGGCCTTGAACATTCCTGGTTTTCGTGAGTGAACTTGGAGAATATAGCCTTCTCTTTCATCCTCCTAAAAACGGCCCTCATTTCACACTCACTAGGTGATCTGTTATCATCTTGTTTTCAGAAGTATCTTGTCATACTCCACTATTACAAAGCTATGCAATCATTAAAAGCCAACGCTTATCCTCAATATTCACAGGTAGCACTGCTTTATCATCCTAGGAACTGGACATAGACATAGTCTGACAGTGCTCCATTTTGAATCAGCTCAACTTTGTTTTCCCTTTGAACCTAGATCTTGGGATCTCCAGTCACATAGGTGGGGTGTCCGTCAAACGTCATCTTTGTCCATAGGCTTTAAACCCATTCCTTTTGATGATTTTATAATTTGATCTCGCGGCAAACCTTTGGTGAACGGATCCGCTAAGTTATCAGCCGACTTGATGTAATATATCGTAAGTACCCCAGTGGAGATCAATTGTCTAATGGTCTTATGTCGTCTTCTTATGTGATGAGATTTACCATTATATAAGTTACTCAGTGCCCGAGAGATAGCCGACTGACTATCACAGTGTACACGTAATGCGGGCACTGGTTTTTCCCACATCGGGATATCTTCCAAAAAATTTCGAAGCCATTCTGCTTCCTCTGCAGCTTTGTCTAAAGCTATAAACTCTGACTCCATAGTTGATCTGGCCAGGAGTGTTTGTTTGGAAGATTTCCAGGATATTGCTGCACCAGCAAGAGTAAAGACGTATCCACTCGTGGATTTGGAGTTTCTGGAATCTGAAATCCAGTTGGCATCACTATACCCTTCCAAGACGGCTGGTTCTTTACCGAAGTGCAGCCCATAACTTTTAGTGTATCGTAGATAATTTAATACCCTAGTTATGGCCCTCCAATGAGTATGTCCTGGATTACTCGTATAACGACTTAGTACGTTTACTGAGTGCGCTAAATCGGGTCTAGTACAATTCGTCAAGTACATAAGACTTCCGATGACTCTTGCATACTCCACGTGTGACACTGCTTCACCTGAATTCTTTGTCAAATGAAGTTGAGGATCAAGCGGAGTTTTTGCAGCCCCATTTGATTAGGTCTTAAACCTCTCTAGGATTTTTGTAGCGTAATGATCTTGAGATAAGATTATTCCTTTTGAATTTCGAATAATCCTAATTCCTAGAATTACATCCGCTAATCACATATCTTTCATATCAAACTTTCCACTAAGCATGTTCTTCGTTTGTTTGATTATGTCTTTGTTGCTTCCCATGATGAGCATATCATCTACGTACAAACACAACAACACATGGATGTGGAGTACTTTTGATATAGATGCACTTATCACATTCATTGATGTGAAAGCCATTTGACATCATTACACTGTCAAACTTTTCATGACATTGCTTCGGAGCTTGCTTGAGTCCGTATAGCGATTTCACAAGTCTGCATACTTTCTTCTCTTGTCCGGGAGCAACATAACCCTCAGGTTGATTCATATAAATCTCTTCCTCTAAATCTCCATTTAGGAAGGCAGTCTTGACATCCATCTGATGTATTTCAAGGTTTCTTAAAGCTACGATTCCAATCAGCATACGAATCGAAGTTATTCTCGTCACCGGAGAATAAATGTCAAAGAAATCCAGTCCTTCCTTTTGACGAAATCCTTGTACCACAAGTCTGGCCTTATACTTGCCTATAGAGCCATCGATTTTTAGCTTTGTGGTGAAGACCCATTTACACCCAAGAGGTTTCCAACCTTGAGGTAGATCTACCAACTCATAAGTATGATTTTGCATAATTGAGTTGATTTCACTGTTAGATGCCTCCTTCCAGAAAGGTGCATCGGGTGTAAACATTGCTTCCATGAAAGTTCTTGGACCACTTTCCGCGAGGAATGCCATTATGAACTCAGAGCCGAATATCTTTTCCTTACGAGCTCTCTTGCTTCGTTTAGGTTCAACTTATTCTTCTTTTTCTTCGTTTGTAGAAGTGCCTGAAGTGCTTGCCTCATTACTAGCATCTCGTTCATCACGAGTTCATTTAGGATTTCCTCTATCCTTACACGGAAACACATTTTCGAAGAAGGAAGCATTTCTTGACTCCATTATCGTGTTTACATGAATGTCTGGTATATCTGATTTATGTACCAGAAACCGATAGGCACTACTTTTATGCGCATATTCGATAAAGATGCAGTCTACCGTCTTAGGTCCGATGGTAACCTTTTTCGGAAGTGGAACTGCAACTTTTGCCAGGCACCCCCACACTTTCAGGTATTTATACGAAAGTACATTACCTTTCCAAAGTTCATAAGGAGTTTTCCTTGTGACTTTGTGTGGGATTTTGTTCAGGATATAATTTGAGGTAAGCAGCGCTTCCCCCCACATGTTCTGGGCTAACCCAGATTCCTGCAACATTGCATTCATCATTTCCTTGAGAGTTCTGTTCTTTCTTTCAGCAACTCCGTTGGATTCTGGTGAGTAGGGAGCAGTCGTTTGATGAATAATGCCATGTGCTCTACAGAACGCATCAAATGGTTCATTATATTCACCTTCTCTATCACTTCTAACCATTTTTATGGTCTTACCAAGTTGGTTTACAACTTCCAGCTTGTACTCTTTAAATTTCTCCAAGGCTTCATCTTTACTACGCAGTGATATATATAGCAATATCTCGTGCAATCGTCTATGAAGGTCACGAAATATTTCTTACCACCTCTAGTTTGAATGTATTTTAAATCACATAAGTCTGTGTGAATTAAACCTAGAGGTTCGGTTGTTCTTTGAACGCTGGGTGATGACGTTTTAGTAAGTTTGGCTTTGACACAAACTTCACATTTGTCTTTACTTATTTTGCATTTAGGAATAATATTCATGTTCATCAATCTACTCATAGACTTGAAATTAACATGTCCTAAACGTTCATGCCAAATATTGAAAGACTCTGCGAGATAAGCAAATGGTTTCTTATCATTCATCTTAGGGTTATTCGAGGTGGATGCCTCGGTTACATTATCCTTACGGATTACTGCCTCAACAGACATCTTAAACAAATTATCACAAACAAAACCCTTTCCCAAATACGTCCCATTCTTCGTTAGGATCAACTTATCACCTTCCAGCTTCACAGTGAATCCATGCTTGCTTATGAGAGATCCAGAGATCAGATTCTTTCGCATGTCTGGTACATGGACGACGTTCGTGAGAACCAGCTCCTGTCCAGAGGAGAGCTTCAGAACAACCTTTCCGTGACCATCAATTGTCGACGAGGCGGAATTATCCATTAAGAGCTTTTCACCACTCTTGTTCTTTGTGTATGTCGAGAACATCTCTCGATCCATGCAGATGTGTCTGGTTGCACCAAGTCTTCGGATGGCTTTCAGCAACATTGGCCTCATTGACCACATCACACATGTCAGCTTCTGTCAAGTTCGCCTGAGATTTCTTGCTGCGACACTCCAAGGATTTATGTCCTTGATTTCCACAGAAGTTACACATTTCCAAGAACCTTTGAGAAGTCTGACCATTCTTGTATTTGAACTTCTGCAAAGTTCTTTGGTGGCATCTTCCCTTTGCCTTTGTTTAGGCGTCCTTTGTTCTGCCACTTGCCTTGATTGTTGTTTTGGTGTTCAACCATATTCGCATTGTGTTCGCGAATCTTTACACCTACGCCAATATGTTGTTCTCGATTCGTAGACTCTACGCGGAGCTTAACAACCAGATCTTCAAGGCTCATCTTCTTTTTCTTTAGCCTGAGGTAATTTTTGAAGTCTGTCCAACCAGGAGGAAGCTTCTCAATGATGCAGCATCCCTGATAGGTTTCACACAGCCGTATTCCCTCAGCATGAATGTCGTGAAGAAGCCTCTGCACCTCATCGACTTGTTCCTTCAGTGGTCTTGAATCCACCATCTGGTACTGCATAAATTTTGCCACAGTGAATTTCTGAGTACCAGAATCTTCAATGCGATACTTCTTGTCTAAAGAATCCCACAGTTCCTTAGAGGTTTCAGCATTTTCGTACACCCCGAACAGAGAGTCCGAAAGGCTATTCTGAATGTAGCCCTTACACAAGAAGTCGGCATGTTCCCAAGCGTGAACACTCGCAAGCGCACGCGGATCAGTGTTATCTTTTGGGAGAACAGGTTTCACCTCGCTGGTGTACTTATGTAGATTCAGCGTTGTCAGGTAGAAGAACATCTTCTTTTTCTACATCTTAAATGCTGTCCCATCAAACTTGGTTGGAGGAGCGACATGATTCACATATGGAACTTTGACCGTCTTGATCAGACTCGCAGTCGTTTCTTCCACTTTGTCATTGGTTTTCTCCACCATTCCAGAGTTGTTTTCAACGTCGGTTGTCATTTTTCTAAGTAGACAAAAGAAACACAACTTCCAATTAGTACTGATATATAGTTAAGAATCGCAATTCTAAAGCTAATATTGAACCAAACAACATGTATTGATCGATGCACAGCTGGTGTCGATCGATGCACAACTGGTGTCGATCGATGCACACACAGTGTCGATCGATGCATACACAGTGTCGATCAATACACCCTAGGTGTCGATCGATGCAAGTGAATTATGCACATGATCGATCGATGCACCACGGTGTCGATCGATACACCATATGTGTCGATCGATGCAAGTGAATTTTGCACATGATCGATCGATGCACCACGGTGTCGATCGATACTTGTGAATTTTACACAGTATCGATCGTTATAGACCCAAAATCGGTCGATGCACATGCAGTGTCGACCGACACAAATTTTTCAGAGACTTAAATCGATCGATCCACGCTCGGTGTCAATCGATGTCAGTGAAATTTTGCATAGTATCGATCGATGCCACAGTAGGTGTCGATCGCAATCGAACCAAACAAGAACCACATCGTGCGTTCGTTGTTTATGCCGTTTATTAATCGCAAATAATAACGGTTGTGAAAGACGTTTAAACCAGTACTGCTTCTACTACACGTTTCAAGTTGCTAAAGAAGCGTTTTGATAACGTTTGAGTATCACTACCAGTAGAACGTCTTTTATAAAGTAATTCAATAAACAAAAAAATTGCTTCTACTACACGTTTCAGATTGCTAAATTAGCGTTTGATAACGTTAGGGTATCATCAGCAGTAGAAGAATCGTTTTATAAATCGTTTGAAAACACGTTTATTTACTCGCGATTAAAGATCCGATTGAAGTAATAAAACGAAAATCGGATCTTCTTTGAGTTAAGATTATAGGACCAAAAATTCGCACAATAGACATGATTGGATTTAATCACGAATACATAAATAAACGTTAAGCAAACATGAGATTTATAAAGCGATGAAACATAGATAAATCAATGGAGGCGAGATGAATCTCTTTCCTTAACTCAAAGAATCTTCCGTAGTGCGACGGTTTATAATAGATCCATGAGTCCCAGGATACAACCAAACGAATCTGTTATCGCAAACACTCGATAACAGATTTGTCGAACATTATTGATATATCATGGTTTTTACCCTAGTTAGGCCATTATATAAGTCATTTTTATAGAGTCTTTATAGTATTTTGGAGTCTTTTAGAGTCTTTTACAGGTAATAGCACGTTTGGAGCCTAATTGGAGTTATTGGAGCTTTCTTGAGCAGTTTGGAGCAAAGCTGAAGATTGTGTTCCTGAGTACCCGATTTCACGTCAAGCATCGATCGATACCCCCTGGTATCGATCGATATTCTTCGAGGCTGACACGACCCGCGAGTTTTCCAAGACTTGAAGAATTGCAAAAGTGCCTAGAACCAAGTCGTGATTTAGGTTATTTATAGGGATTTTTACAGCCACTTTTAGGCTATGCTTTATATGCTTTATTCTATACTTTGATTTTACTTTGGTTTTAGAGAGACAAGTCTGAATCTCCCTTCGTCCGAGATCAGACTTCTAAACCTTTCTGATTATTCTATTGATGATTTATTCAGTCATGTTGATTGTTTCATTCTCCATGTCTGAGTAGATCCACTTTAGGTTTAGGGTTTTCTCATAAAGGATTTCTTTGAATGCTAGGTTGATTAATTTATTAGGATTCACCATCTGAATTAGTTATTCACCTTAGGTTGTGTTCAAAGCTAATTCTAGGTTGACGAATCTGGAACTTAGATCTTAGGATAATTGATTAGGCACGACAGTGCGATTAATTACCTGATAGAACCTAAGGTGAACAAATTGATTATTCGCAAAGAGATTTGGTTTAATTGATTTATGAACATATAAAACCTGAACTTTAAAGCTGATTTAGACTTTAGGATTCGCAAAGAGATTTAGAATTCCTAGGATTTAGTTTTAGATAATTCTCGCAACGACAGTTGGTTAATTATACCTTAGTGATTTGAGTTCAAGAACTGCGCTAAATCTGAATCATGTTAGTTAGTTTATCTGCATTCATCGATTTCCTGAAAAAAACCCTGAGTCTGCACTGCTTTCAATTACATCTGAATTGCTTAGCTTAATTCTTATCTATATTTTCCCAATTGAATTACCACTCTTTTAATTTCTGCACTGCTTTCAATTACATCTGAATTGCTTAGCTTAATTCTTATCTATATAATCTATTGCGCGTTTCTCTGAGTCTTTTGTGGTTCGACCCCTAGCTATACTATAACAACTACTTTAGTACTTTTAGGGTATTAATTTGAGCATATCAATTATACTACGATACTCTCGAATAACGACTTACTCTAAGCAGTAGGGAATTGAAGGAACTTTTGCTAGAACTTTTAGGATGTGTTTTTAGTGTTTTTGAGGATGATCTTTCTGGTGAAAATCGGCCAGTATATATAGGAGAGAGGCTAGGGTTTTGCACGGACTTGATTAACAAGTGCAAAATATTTCGCAGAATATTCGAGACGGCTGCGATTTTAAAATCGGCCCAAAGACCAAAACCCGTCAAGCATCGATCGATACTAAGGGGTATCGATCGACACATGTAAGATGATATGACCACTCCTTATATATTCAAGAGAAAACATTTCTCAATAGTTATAGCCAATGAAAACATTTCATTTGAATGGGCTTAACTCATTTCTTTTCACACAAACACAATTTTATCAAGCCCACAAGATGTGATAAAAATTTTGTTCCAACACTAAGAATTTAAACTTTCGTTTGACCTTAAAGTTCTAGGCAAGCATTAAAGTTCATGTTTGATATGTTCACAAATCGCCTTAGCATAAACTTTCGTTGGCCAAGGTCGATTTGCTCATCTATGTTCTATCAGGAAACCTAAATCACTTTTGGTGTTTAGATTAATCCTAAGATCAGAAACTAGGTGATCAATCTAGTCTAAGCCTTAATCTCAACAATAGATGAAGAACCCTATGTAATTCCCTAATCTAACAGATCTATTTCAATGATTCATGAAAATCCCTTGAAACCCTAAAAGCCTAACAAGGAGATTACTCAGACATAATTGCAGAGAAAACACAGAGAGATGAAGAAAAAATCATAATCAAATACATAGAAATCCAAAGGGGTTCAGAAATCTTCTCAAGAGATGTAGAGTCAGAGATTCGTCTCCCCAAAGCTTACAAGAGCAAAAGCCAAGTCTCGATGATAGAAAATAAAGCATAGCCTTAGAAAGTGGCTTAAAATAAGTATAAATAGGTCTTGGGTCGAGTTGGGATGATTCCAAGGCAAAATAAGAACTTAAAAACTGCATTTTTCTGTCAGAGAAGTGGATCGATCGATCCCAGGGGGGATCGATCGATATGGGCTTGACCCGGTAGATCTGGAAAATGTCCGCAAAGTTGAATGGATCAATCCAAGGGTGGATCGATCGATCCAGTCTCCCTCTCTGCGCATGCTTCTTCTGTTCGCCAGACTGGACTGTCTTCACGAAAACTGGCATAACGTTTGATCGCACCGTTGGAATGACCTCAAACCACTTCCAAATGAAAGATAATCCATTGAGCTGTCTTGTATCAAAATTTGAGCTCGATCCATCGGTGGTAAGTGCTTCATCGAAAGGCAACCCTTGAATTTAATTAACATTAATATAAAATATTAAATTCCGTGGTGCGACGATTTTACGACGATTTAGCGACGAGAATACAAGCTTGCGACGATTTGCCGACGAGTTTGTTGCGACGATTTCAAGCTTGCGACGATTTCGCGATGATTTCACGACGAGTTTGCAAGCTTGCGACGATTTCAAGCTTGCGGCGATTTCGCGACGATTATGTTGCGACAATTTAGCGACGATGCCCATTTCTATATAATCAGTCGATCACAACTCATTACTCACAATCTCAAATCTCTCTTAAATCTCTCTCAAACTCGAACCCCTCACCCCCTGCCACCAAATAAAAAAAGTTAGTAAAAATATTTTTTATTTTAATTATATTTCATTTGTTTAGTTGGAATAGATAGAATATTTTATTAATAATATTTAATTTGTTTAGTTAATGATAGATAGAAATGGAACAAATTAGGTTGATAGAAAAATAGAAATTAGGAAATTAATTTTGATATGTTTTTATAGTTAGTAATATGTTTCAATTTTTATGTAGATGAGCGGTCGTGCGCATTATGCTCAGTTTTTGAGAGATCGTGCTGGTACTAGAACATCGGGTAGCGTCCAACCCGAGTCTTCTGAGGCTACCCACACAGATTTCGTCCCGCAGACACATGAGCCACCGCCGCCACCACCACAACCGCAGGTTCCTCCTGTTGGAGGCCGTCCGCCAGTCCCGTATTCACACATGACGGTGTTGGATTTGCTTGCACAGCCGGGACGTCATCATATTACGAGATTAGACCCGGACCATTCCGAAGGTTCTGAATGGTAATTTTTGTTTTCAATTACATTTATTATTACATTATTAGATTAAATATGTTTTATTTAATTATTAATTATTGTTTCAGGTTTGGGGTTGAATGCAAAGTTGGGCGCACCGTGTCCGAAATCATCAAGGCTTACTTCACCGAGCCTCATTGCAATTGGAAACAGCTCCCGAGCCACGTCAAAGACACCTGGTTCAAGATGTTTGTGGTACGTAAAACTTATAATTAATTTATATTTATATTTTAATTTCATTTGATAAAATATTTAATTAATTTTGTTTTTGATGCAGCAAAAATATCACTGGGATATTGGGATTCACGGCGAGGTTCAGACTTTGTTCCTCGAGAAGGTGAAGTTTCGTCTCCAAGGGGTAATTGGGGAATGGAAGAAGGCGTGGAAGAAGGATGGCGATGAAGCGAAGCCTCTTTCGATGGATAGAGCGGGTTGGGACGGTTTGGTGCAGTATTGGCTGGATCCGAAGTCGATACTAACCACGGAACGGTGTTCGGTTTCCCGCAACACCGTTGGCTCGGATGGCAAACCCGCAGCTTTGCCTCATACAGCCGGCCAAACGCCTTTTGCGGGTGTTCGTCTAAAAATGGTAATCAAAATTTATTTAAATTCTTTCGTTTAAATTTATATGATTAATAACATTGTTTTTTTTTTAGGCCGCCGAAAATGGAGGTGTACTCCCTCCGTTGACGCAAGTTTATGAGAAGACACACCGAAAGAAGAATGGTGTCTTCGTTTCAGAGAAGGCCGAGCAGATCTTCAACGAGGTGACTTCCAGGATCACCGAGCGTGAGACACAGCTATCTGAGCAGCTATCTCCTGGCGGTTCGTCGGTCAATTATGGAGGGTTGACCACAACCGATATGGACCGGATCTTCGAGGAGGTATTACAATAGTTTAGTATATATCTAAATATTTTTTGTGCTTATTATTTCTTTTTAAATTTTTCATTAAATGTAATTTTAATTGTAGGTCGCTCCTAAGAAAAAGGGGAAAGTCATCGGGTTAGGATCTATTCGAGATGTTTCGGCCGCCTCGTCATTTGCTCCACGACGACGATCGCCACATGATGATCCAGTCGTCTTACGTGCGACGATTACGAGTCTTCAGCAGAGGGTTGAGACCGAAGCTGCGGCAAATCAGGCAAAGATTTCGAGTCTTCAACGGGCGTTAGAGATGGAGACTTCGGGGAATGATGACCTCTTCGACATCATGGCGATCGATAACCCGACAATGCAGGCCATGTTGAAGCTGAAGCGCCAAAGACGAGCGGAGGTAGCCGCGGCGGGTAATCTGTCGGCAGATGCGGGGCCAAGTCATCAGCAACCCGATCACACTTTCGGAATCGATGATTTCGATAAAACTTTATAAATTTTATTATTTAATGTTTTTTTGTAATAAACTTTTATTATATTTATAATTACAATTTTCATTTTAATTTTCAAATTTAATTTTCGAAAAATTATTAAATTTAATTTTATAATTAAATTATTTAAAAAACTAAAACAATTAACATTCGTTGCTAAATCGTCGCAAAAACCAAGCGTCGCTAATTTAAATCGTCGCCAAATCGTCGCAAAGACAAATTGTCGCCAAATCGTCGCAAAAACCAATCGTCGCTAAACCATCGCTAATTTAAATCGTCGCAAAAACAAATCGCCGCAAAGTCGTCGCAAAAACAAATCGTCGCTAAATCGTCGCTAATTTACATCCTTAAATTGTCGTTATTTTGTCGTTAATTGCCTTCGTATTACCATCGTTATTACGACGTTTTATTATTCATCTTAATTTTGATGTAAAATTTACGACGAATTAGCGACGATTTATTGCCAACGATTTTGCGACGATTTGTTTTCCCTTATAATTTTGCGACGTTTTTACGACGATATCTAGTTTACGACGATCAGTTAGCGACGATTTGAATTTCGTCCCAAAGTCAATGGTACAGTCGATTTGTAGTGATTTGGCTGTAGTTAAACACTTAAACCATGTAATAGTTGGTGACAAGAAAAATAAGGATTCAAAGGATAGCGTTGCGCTATACCGACTAAAGTTCTTATACCTCAAAATGACTTATAGAATAATCCAAAAGATATGCCTATACGTCGATAACTAAATCCACGTAATTGTCATGGAATGTGTGTATGCATCATCACATCTAATATTATTGTTTATTAGGTGTTGAGCGAAATTTTTATGTTTTGGGTAGAAAAAGGTGATAATGAGAATAAATTAATAACATAAAGAAAAGTTGAATATATAATTCAATATTAACTTCTACCTTAAAAAAGAGAAAAACCAATGTTAATGGTTTCCACGACTAACTATCATTAGGTTATTTATAATATGTACATAATGAACATTGCGTAGACTTGCATTTTTTTTACCAATTAGCTTACTCAAGTTTCTCATTATTCATAAAACATATACATTTGATTAGAATCAGAAAGGATGAATTAATTCTTTACGTTTCTTTTTCTTTTCTATATGCGTTTTTCTATTTTAAATGATGAATTTGAAATAGTAACCATGAATATGATGAATGTGCATATGAGTGAGTAAGAAAGTTTGTTTATACACAGATAGGATGTTTTGGTAAAGCTACGAAACTAGTGTAGCGCATAAGCCCCATAGGCCACGAAAGGCATCATCGTCTAAATCACTTTCATCATCAGACGAACTCAATGTCCCCAGTAAATAGTTAAGATTCACTTTCATCAGACGAACTCATTATCCCCAGTAAATAGTTAACAACTTGTGAAGAAACAAAACCACCAAAAGCAGATAGATAACTTGCCCGGAAAGTACCCAAAAAAACGCGACAAAAAGAAGTAGCAAAAACCACGAGAAACATTATTTGAAAGAAGAAAAAACTAACCTGGTGAGTTGACATGAGGTCGAGTGGCTCGTTGCCTGATTTCAACCGACATTGTTTGTTCGGACGACATCTCAAGTTGTCGTGCCAAACAACGGAGTCACAGTAACTGCAGTATCCCCGACTAGATCTTAAATCCTTTGATGAATTATCCGCTGCACGGTTATGCAAAGTACACATATACTTTACAAATTACATAGAGAAAGCGGTTTTTTGAAAGAGAAAAGATAAAACTGTGGACAAAAAATCCTCTACCGATATATGCGTTCTTAAAGGCTTTTCTCCAGTCAATACCGGACTAAATATGAAAGAAGGAGAAAGATAACAGATGTCTGTTAGCGTGTAAGGCTTACCTCGAAAGGAAGCATCGTCAAGATTCCTTTTCTAATTATTTGTCTTTAGCATATAGACTAAATACGAATCAAGAGTTTGTGATTGAAGTGAAGGTCAAATTGTGATCGCCACATAGAGTCTTCATACGTTGCTTGGTTCCATGAGCTACAAAAAAAGACAAAACAAAACATATAAGTAGAGGGAAAAAAGCAGCCTAGGCAAAAGACTCTGTAATGTGGAAATATATAGCAGGAAGTACCGAAACACTTGAGATGAGAAAAGTAAGGATGATACGTCGAGGAAACTGAAGATGTGAATAAGGATATCTTGTGGAAGTGAAGGTAAATCTGAAAAAATCGATTCACACGTAGTGAAGGAATATCTCGGGCTATTAAAGAAGAGATTTTCAGAAAATTTAACTAGAAAACATACCTATATCTTCCTCATGGCTCTTACTGCGTCTCTTCAATGCTACTTTTGTCTTCTTGAATTCGACAACAGCTAAGTTCTTCTTATGTTTGGGGAGCACGACTTCCACGCTCTTCAGGAGAAGGTTAGCAGCTGATGTGTTCATGCTAAATGAAAAAATAACAAATACAGAATCTGAAACTGTTAGTAGTATTAGTCTCTTAATAGACTTTAGAAAAAGAAACATAAATTTCATGAAACCGCCGGATTAATCAAGAATCTAAGAGGTTGGTGTACTCTTGATTAGCCTCATTGTCACACTAAGAGGTTAGTATTAGTCTTGATTAGCTCGGTGTCATCGACACAAATCAATCGAATGACACAAATCGGACTTAATTTGTGTCATTCGACCGGATCAAAATCGTTAAAACTATGGAAGTATCTAAGACTATAGCTAGATTTTGGATCCGAGTGATAACAACGGAATAATGATTATCACTGTTCAAAGGTCCAAATACCCAATCAGGGCACACAAGCCCTATTAGGAGACGTCGTGCTTTTCTCTGTACTGAAATATACTAACTATGAGTTTTTGAATGTGTATATGAGTAACAAAGTTTACACAGAAAAAAACTTATGGTAAAGCTACGAAATTAGTATAGTGTAGGATAAGCCCATAGTCCAGGAATGGTTTCATCGTCCGATTCACATTCATCACACGAACTCATTATCCCCAGTAAATAGTTAACAACCTGAAAAGAAAAAACAAAAGCAGATACATAACTTGCTCAACAAGTCACCAAAACGGCGATAAACATTTCTTAGAATAGGAGAAATCCTACCTGGTGTGTTGACATGGGGTCGAGTGGCTTGTTGCCTGGTTTTAACCAATAATGTTTGTTCGGGCATCTCAAGTTGTCGTGCCAAACAATGGAGTCACAGTAACTGCAGTATCCCCGACCAGTTCTTAACAGCTTTGATGAATTATCATCCTCTGCACGGTTGCGCAAAGTAGATGTATACTTTACAAATTACATAGAGAAAGGAGTTTCTGAAAGAGAGAAGATAAAACCGTGGACAAAAAGCCCTTACCGATAAATGCTTTCTTATAGGCTTCTCTCCAGTCAATACCGGATTGGATACGAATCAAGACTTTGTGATTGAAGTGACGGTCAAATTGTGATTTCCACAGAGAGACATCAGACGTTGCTTGGTTCCATGAGCTACAGAACAGAGAAAACAAAACACATAAGTAGAAGGGAAAAACAAAAAAGCGAAAGACTCTGCAATGTGGAAATATAGAGGAGGAAGTAGTACCGAGACACTTGAGACGAGGAAAGTAAGGACGTTACATCGAGGAAACTGAAGATGTGAATAAGGATATCTTGTGGAAGTGAAGGTAAATCTGAAGAAAAAAAAAGATATGCATGAGGCGAAGGATTATCTCGGGCTATTAAAGAAGAGATTTTCAGAAAGATAACTAGAAAACATACCTATATCTTCCTCATGGCTCTTACTGCATCTCTTCAGTGCTACTTTTGCCTGCTTGAATTCTATAATGGCTAAGTTCTTCTTTTGTTTGGGGAGCACAGATTCCACCCTCTTCAGGAGAAGGTTAGCGGCTGAAACAGCAGCTGATGTGTTGATGCTAAATGAAAAAATAACAAATACAAAGTCTTAATAGACTTTATTAGAAGAAACATAAATTTCATGAAACCGCGGGATAAATCAAGAATCTAAGAGGTTGGTGTACTTGATTAGCCTCATTGTCACACTAATCGGAAATAAAACTTGCCTCTACGTTTACATTGTTAAAATCTTGTACTTATATTCAAGAAAAACAGATAATTGTAGCTTCTCTAACAAAAAAACGAATTAGTGAACCCCATAATCTATTGGCATGAAATAAAGTCATTCGAAGAACCAATTCCCAACTAGACTTAATCCTCTGCTTCATGCTTGGCTACAATCTAAGAAAGTTCTCAGTTTTGGTTCAATTTTTCAGAGATTTTTCATCAACAGATACAGGAACTATAAGATTGAATTATCTACTGATTTTCAGCACTGAGCAAAGTTGTTAAAATCTTGTGTGTTTATATTCAAGGAAGAACACAACATTCTCTTTTTTGAACAAAAATATATTTTCTTTGTTTTGTAAAACTGTATATGCAAAGTTGCAAAAACAAAGAATCAAGCTAACCGATTGGCACAAAGTATAGCCATTCAAAGATCCAATCACCAATTAGACATAAGCCTCTCCTCCACGGTGGGTTAAAAGTTCCAATATTTACTTATTCGATTTTGAAGATTTCTCATAAACAAATGAGATTTTATAAACCCTAAAAACTAAGCTACCACATATTGAACAAAATCACAACCAGGAACATCCCTAATCTTCTCAAATAAACCCCAGAACCGATATTGATACTAATTTCATTCAGAAACATTCCTAAAAAAAACCAATTCAATTCGAATTTCGACTTACTCGGGAAGAAGATGAAAAGCGGAGAGAGTATCACGGAAGATGAAAGCTTTGAGATTTTTGGGTAATCGAGAGTAACCCAGATTCAAAATGGAGCTGAGTTCATTGCAAACAAAAGGGTAAAGATGACTATTCGAGAGGGCTTCTCCTACCATTAGATTTTGGTATCTCCTCATCATCTTTCTGGGATCAGACATCATCGTCTAAAGTTTGATCTGTTTTCTCCCTCTAAAAAATTGTAATCAAACCGGAACCGGTATATAGCATAAATTAGTTTGCTATAATAGTTTTGATTTCGGCTAGAAATCTAGTTCTAAATCTGCCTCTGTAAAATTTTCGTAACATAATAATGTTTTTAATTAATTAACATGCCCGAGTTGCTTAAGAGAAACTGAAATTGAGACAAAGTTGAAAAAGAAAACAAGTTTTTGTTTTCAGGAGCAGATGATTCGGATTTCGACTCGCTCTTTGAACATAATTCTCCTCTTTTCCGTTTAGAGCATCTCCAATGTATTCTCTCATTTTTATCTCCAAAATGGAGTTAGATTTCTCTCCAATGTATTCTTCTATTTTTTACTCTAAAAAGAATATTCTTAGTATATT